>JASJET010000310.1:3137500-3514516 GCA_034092305.1 Diaprepes abbreviatus
GTATAGATAAATTTAATAACAGGTTTCGCATAACATAACGCACACAAGACATACCACTCCTGTAAAACACATGCCAATTTACTGCAAATTGCCAATTTATTATGAAGACCCTTGTAATTTTACAACTACCAAATAGATAAAATTAATACCACAACTATACTCTAATTTAACGTAGCGCCAAATGCCTCCAGTATAGTCCAAGCCATATAGTGACGTAAATTCCGAGATGGATGAGACCTACCCAGAGGTGTTGGGGACAGTGTAAAAACACACCCTACATAAAATGTAACAGCAAAAAAAATAGGTTGGGGCCAAAAGACCGGGTCAAAGTTGGCTAAAACATGTTTTTTGAATCTACAAGCCAAGGAACACATTTTGGAAAAAAAAGTTTCAAATAAAAGTTATAGAGATTTTAAATACCCATAATTTGTGCGATCACTTTTATTAATTTATTATTGCAAAAATGCCAAAAACATACAAAACCGGCCATTTTTTTCATATCAATTATTTATTGCAAAATTATCTTTTTTTGTACTTTTTCGCTTCCTCTTTCTGAACAAAATAATATTTTATATTAGTAAATCGGATAATTTGTTGCTGAGATATTGCTAATTGTTTATCCTAAGACGCAAAATGTTGAATGCTACAATTTTTTTTGTAAGTGAACATTTTGACTTCTACAAAGGTTCAATATCTTCGTGAATTCCTAAACTTTTATATCTTGTTATGGGCAAAAGAAAAAATTAATTTTCAATCCCTTAAATATCGTTTTAAAAAAGGGGGTGTTTTTTTTATAAAGAAATAGTTTTCGTGCGTGCGAGAAAACCGAACAACTCGCAGTTTCAAATCAGCAGCGTTCGAAAAAATTCGCAGTATTTCAGCAACAAATGGACCAAATTCGGTGTTTTTTTAAATCTGGGTTGAAAATTAATTTTTTCGTTTGCCCCCAACAAAATATGAAAATTTAGGCCTTACGAAGAGATTGCGCCTTTTTGGAATGCAAAATGTTCTCCTTAAAAACTTATAACAATTAACATTTTGCGTCTTGGGCTAAACAAGTCGCAATATCTCAGCAACAAATTATCTAATTTACTATTATAAAAAATCATTTTGTTCAAAATGACAAGGACTTCCCTTTAAAATCATAAAAGTTGAAAAAGAGGTTAATTTTGCTATAAATAATTGATATGCAAAAATTGGCCGATTTTAAAGCTTTTTCTGGCATTTTTGCAATAACAAATTGACGAAAATGAACGCACAAAAGCCCAAATTGTAGGTTTTTAAAATCTCTACAACTTTTATTGGAAATTTTTTATCCAAAATGAATTATTTGCCTTGTAGATTCAAAAAACCTGTTTTAGCCAACTCTGACCCCCCCCCCCTCTTGGCCTCAATCCTATTTTTTCTGTTACATTTTATGTAGTGCTTGTTCTTACATTGCTCCCAACACTTCTGCATCGGTCTCATCCATCTCGGAATTTACGTCAAAAGCAGCACTAATTTTTACCTAAGGTTTGCCTGGACTAGTAACCGAATAAAATCATTCCTGAATCTATTACTCTTTTATTATAAAATTGAATTCTTAATATAATGACAATTACGTGTCCTTACTTAATGAAATTTACATTGTAGATAAATATAATATAAAGAACATGATGCTGCTCTTTCCCCCTTTACAGCCTCAGAGCGGGGTGAAGAAAATAGTGTCGTTTTCTCCTAGCAATAATGAACGAACTAAATATGTCAGATTTTCATGCATATCGGATGATCATTGTTATCAAAATTTATAATCCAAAAAACAGGTCAAGTTTAGAACACAAAATAAAATCTGGGTTAACGTCCAATGAAGCTCACAAATATTGTCATGTGCGATAAGCTAAGAAAAAAATCATATCATTTTTGAAAACCCGTTTTATCATACCATAACAACATTGGAGTATATTAGAGAATCAACTTTCAAGCGACCGATGCTTGAATTCTCCGAAAGAGCAAAAATCCTCGATAACAAATATTTAAAAAAATTCAAGGTTTTCTTTTACATACTAAATAGTCATGTTTAGTAGTTTCATACGTTTGCATACACAAATTTATAACCATTGAACATCCTTCTATAAAATAAAAAAGTCTTATTATTGGACATAGAACAGAAATGAAGGGAGTTTTCTATTAAGACAATGCTCAGACAGTGGCGTAGCGAAGGCTCTACAGGGCATGCGGCGCCGGGGGAGCTTTGGTCTCACCCAAGAAAATCTTTGGAATTCAATTTAATCAATCTCCAACAAACTTGCTACTTTACAATCCATTTAACGCAAGGTGTCAGTAATTATTTATTATAAAATGGACACGGATGTAACGCAGGGCGTTTAGATTTATATTAAATGTACATATATTAAGAAATCACTTTAAGACTCATTAAATAAACCCACTGAACGCAAGGCCTCTGTGACAGTCTTGTTTTCGTATCTATATTCACGACGTGCAGGAAGCAACTTTAATTCAAAGTAAAATGTCGACAAAATCATTCTCAACAGAGACTTGGGTAATAATCTGTAGTGCTCAAAACTTTCTTGTTTGAAATCGTAGCTGATCGTATATATATATATATATATATATATATATATATATATATATATATATATATATATATATATATATATTTGAAGTTTTCTCCATTTAAAAAC
Organism: Diaprepes abbreviatus; assembly: GCA_034092305.1. Classification (NCBI taxonomy): domain Eukaryota; kingdom Metazoa; phylum Arthropoda; class Insecta; order Coleoptera; family Curculionidae; genus Diaprepes; species Diaprepes abbreviatus. Next base: position 3,140,182 of record JASJET010000310.1, read on the forward strand.
CAGAGTAAAATTTTTCCCATTTAAACAACATTGTAAATGAAATAAAAAGCGATTACTAACAATTCATTTGTTCTAGAACTTCGAGTTTTGTAGCTTTTTGGATGCTTAAAAAAAAGGAATTACGCGTCTTTTGATTATACTGTTTCTGATTTGATTTTCAACCGTTCAGAAAGCTTCAAAACTCGGTCCTCAACAGGCAGATAAAGTTGGGAAAAACTTTGAAAGATTGAGTTCATTTTAAATTTAAATGTTTGTCAAATCTCGAGATTTTAAGCTTTTTAAACGTTCAAAAAAAGGAATTGCACGTTTTAAAAATACGCAGAAAAAAAGAAATTCTGCGTATTTTTAAAACGTGCAATTCCTTTTTATTTTAAAAGTCTAAAAAACTCTAAATCTTGAGATTTGACAATCATTTAAAGTTGAAATAAAGGCAATTACCATTTAGATTTTTTTTACTTTATTTGTTTATAGGATCGCGAGTACTAGAGCTTTTCGGGTATTTAAAAAATAGAAAGAACCTCTAAAAAGTTCTAAAATTCACGATTCTAAAGGCGATTGAAGTTAGAGTATTTGCTCGCCCTTGCATTACAATGCTTTTTAAATATGGAAAGCAGCACAATGATGCAAGCAAGAATTAGCAGCTATAGCTACGTTATCTATAGAATGCGAAAGAACTAAAAAACTTGAAATAAGTCGACTCAAGAAAATTTGCAAATAAAAAAGTCAAACGTTTGCAACGATTTCGTAATAACACATAAAGCTGAATATTTTTATGATGTATTTGATGCTGGTTTTGATGTGTATGAATAAAATTACTTTCATTCAAATCAATGTGGAGCTGTTTTTTGTTTTATCAAATAACATCGTTTTTATATGTGTTCTAGAAAGTTGACGTATTACCTTTATTAAATCAAAAGTTGTCAAGAACACACCCCAGGCACAGCACGTGGGGTATGTGGATTTGCGAGTTTGGGTTTTGGCTTAAAATCTTGATTCGTTCGCCTGTCTGTTGTGTAACGATTATCGATCTCGCTGCTTGAGGAGTATGTGGATTTAGGAGCTTGAGTTTTGGCTATACACTTTTAAAAATTCGCTCCATCGATATTATGATTAATGAATGTCAGAAACAACCTGTATTAGCATTTGAATCAAATAATATTGCTAAATTAAAAAGAAGGCCTATTAAGATTTTGCGGGGGTACTTATTTTCATATATTTCAAATACGTATTCAAAATTAATACGTTGCAAAAAAGGGTTTTCTTTACAGACAGGCCGATTGTAAATTGGAAATCCCAGCTTTAGGTAACAAGCCGTAATTATGATGACTTTTATTACATGACCCTATTTATACAGGTACGATTCTTATTTTTCTTATTACATCAGACAATTTACCATACATAATCAGGGACATTTTATGGGGTTAAGTTTTATTGTAGTTCGTGATGCATCAAGAAGGTACATAAATTTCTGTATTAATACGACCACTAATCCAGTGGCGCAGCGTGAGGGGAACAGGGGGATATTCTCCACGGGCGGCTTTTAGCTAGAGGCGACAAATTTCGAAAAACCTTATATTTTGACTAGACTATTTTAATTTTTTCCCAACTGTGAGTATGATCATCCTTTTTTTTTACAATCTTAACGTTTTCTTATAAATAAGTATATCCATTTATATGTATATGTCCATATTTGTACGTATCTTCGGATATAATTGAAGGGTTGCTTAGGATATTTTTAAATGAATAACGCAGTTTTCTTTTATTTTTATAAGGAAATGACAATTTATAAAGTTAATCTTAAAAATTACCTTTTCAAAAAGAAAAAAATTATTATTTTACAATATTTAACAGTTTCAATAATATTGTTAATGATTTTCAATTAATAATACATTTTTTTTAAGTAATAATGCTCCCTATAATATCACTATGCAGCAAATTTTAGTTAATTTGTTGCATCTTGTATGAAAAGTGTATTTTTTTTGTTAATTTTGAGGCGCTGATCACAAAAATGACAATGAAATTAAAAATTTAGTTGCAATTTTCAGGAACAAATTTTTTAAATTTTATTTTTAATAAAATAATAAAAAATACATTCTTTCACACTTGTGGAGACACTAAATATCCTGTATTTTTGCTTTTCTTTTGTGAATTGTTTGTGGAACATCTCTAACAAGAGCCCAACAGTAGTCGGCGGTAGGAAGAGTCTAAAAAATACCTCAACAATAGCTTTAAACATGTTGATTTTATATTCTTTGACATAAAAATATTCTAATTGAATAATAAAATCAGAAAAATATACTTTTAAATAGAAATAATTTGGAAACTTTACGCCAAAACGTTGATTTATATAAAAAAAACATTAATTTCTTTGGAAATTAGAAAAAAAAAACAATTGTTCAGACTGTTCAAATAATTGTAAAATTATCTTTGATTTGTAACTCTTTTCATTTACGTATGATTAAGTTTGACATGTTAGACGGCATATGTACAATCCAACAAGGGGGAATCGATGAACCTAATTCTTTTTATGAAGATGAAGTACATACATACAAAAACCATTGCATATCGCTGGTTTAGTGAATTCAGTCGTGAACGTTGTTAATTCTGGATGCTACAGAATCATTTTTTTACAGGAATCTCGGATGAAGAGAGGAAAATAAACCCGATACGATGGATCAATTTTAATCATGACAATACAACCTCACATATACCGGGTTAAATAAGTGACTTCAACAGCACTCAAGGGTTGCCACAAGAAAAAGGGCAAAATTTCTTAATAAAAACACAAAAATTTAAATTAAAAAAAATATTATTAAAGTGATTTTTTTCTTTTTACTGAAACCTTATAATTGTCTATGAGAAAAGAAACCCAAACCCATTTCCGGAATAATTTAATTGGTTACTAAGAAAAAGGGGAGGAGCAAAAGTTTAAATAAAAAAAATATTATTAAAGTGATTTTTTTCTTTTTACCTCATAATTGTCTATGAGAAAAGAAAACCCAAAACCATTTCCGGAATAATTTAATTGGTTAGTAAGAAAAAGGGGAGGAGCAAAAGTGTCCACCTCTCGTGATGAACCCTTGAGTACCCTTCTTAGATAGTTATTCCAAAGTTAGCCTTTGAGTTAAGAAGTAGTGGTTCTAAATTGTTGGTGCGTTTAGTTAGTTAGTTAGTTAAACATGGCAACCTCTTTGTATGAAAACGTTGCTGTCAACATGAGTTCTACATCTCGTAAGTACACTTTTCAATTATTTTGATATACAATATGCAGTCCCATTTGGCATGAGATAATATACAGGGTGTCCCACGACGAACTGTGGTGATCGATTTTTTGGAAAATAATTAAAATTAGGCAGTTTACTAAATATACCGGAAGTTGAAGCTTTCTTGCTTGTTTTGAATGGAACACCCTATATGTTATTTCATTTTAGCTTCTATGATAAATTTTAAACATATTTCATGTATAACATCCTGTATATAGTCTGTTTTTGACATATGTTAAATTTTATATCAAAAATCGCGTTTGCAGGCCTAAGCATACAAATCAATTTTACCTATATGAAAGCGTTTGGGGTTGGTTTCTTTCTAGAAGGAGGTTTACTTTAGTGTATTATGTTTATATTTTGATAATAAATAAATAGAGGGTGATCAAAAACTAACATTAAATATTAACTTGAAAAAATCGTTAAAAGTCAATTCTTTTAAATATAATCCCCTATTTTTATAACGTTATCTTATTTAGCATTAAAAATATGGGCGACTTTTGATAAAGCTGTATATACTAAAAATTTGTAGTTTTTGAGATATCGGCTATTTAAAATTTTTGTATTATAAAAAGCCTATGCGGCTTTTAAGTTTTGTTATTAGTTAGCCATGATGGAAAAAATGCGACGAAAGAAAACAATATAGCACTACAGATAATAATTAATAAAAATCATGCCAGGGTGATTGAATTATACGTACGAAGATTATTTAAATTTGTTTAATGTCTATGAGGAATGTAACAAAGTTTTATTAATAACATGCTAGACATTTGCTGATAGATATCCAGATAAACAGAAACCGTCACGGAATAGTTTTAAACGAATATTTAAAAATTTTGACTCCGTTAAAGTAAAAATGCATAGAAAGAAACCTATTCTCAATGATGGAAATGTCAAAATTACAATTCTGGGATATACATCGTTAAGAAAAGTGGCTCAACAAACAGGAATCGCGAAGAGCTCAATAATGTTGAAACACAAATTCCACCCTTATTTAATATCTTTCAATTTTTGGACAACATAATTTGGACTGATGAAGCAAAATTTACGAAAAACCGCCTCTTTAACACACAATTTTCATTTTTGGAGTGATTCAAATCCTCATTTTTAATGCTAAACAAGATAATAATAACATTATAAAAATAGGAAGTTTACGTTTAAAAAAATTGACTTTTCCAAGTTAATATGTAATGTTGATTTTTGATAACCTCGTATTTACTTATTATCATACTTTTAGGGGGTATTGAAGTATTATGAAAGATACAGCCCATATTAAACATTTGCCAAAATAATATTAAAACGTTCTCACTATTTTTGCATTTTAATAACATTGTAAATTAACTGAGCCCTGATCGACCCTTTGAAAGGTTTCTGGACTTGACAATATCTGAGCTGGAAATTTTTCAGCATAACATCTTCTTACCCTCGAAGAGTGAGACCGCGCTTGCCCATAAATTAAAGCACATTAGCACACTCCGCGTATTGTATTTTTACCTGTTTGTGTTTAACATTAGGAACTTTTAAGTTTTTTGCATAAAAACCGATTTATCTCGAAAACCGCCAGTTTTATCAAAATAAATTAAAAGTATCATTTTTTGAAGAGGAATGACCAAAGTGTCTAAAAAATCAGTTTTCAGCTCTGTAAAATAACGCCTGTCAAAAATTAGGTCCAACGAGTGTGGCTGCAAGTCCGTTCCTGACTTCTCTGATGATTTAAAACATCTACTGTAGTATGGTTTAATGAGTCTTTATGGACTATAAAATTTTTAAATTTCATTAAATTATACAAGTCCGTTCAAAACTTGAGCCGATAAGGTAAATTGCTGGGTACCCCTTTAGGGCTCTGTATCTCCATTAAAGGGGTACTTTAGGAATTTTTTCTATGACAAAGTAATGTAATTTTGACCTCTCCTGTCCCGAGAACTTATGAGGTACTTACCGGACGTCCTGTATATGTTAATAACAAAATCACAACTATTTTAAAATTCTGAAGTTAGTATGTGCCAAGTTACGGTTTCCCCTAATCTTCTGACCTCATAACATGAAAAAACTTTTCTTAGTATCATCGCATTTTATAGACAAAAATCTTATTTTTTTTAGACCCAAACAGTCTCAATGAAAGATCTAATCGGCAATCTTGTGATGATACCTATTACAGTGTTCCCTATCAATGGATGTACGATAACGCACTATACAGAATGACGACTGTTAAGCATGAGCGGTAAGTAATTGTTACTTGTCTATTTGCTAATTTGTAAAAATATTTCTAAAATTTTGTAAACTTGGCCTGTAACAGGCATAGACATGATAAGACATAAAAAAATCTAAACCTGCCTGGCTTACAAAGAAGGTACTTGAAGTGTCCGGCTAAGATTTTAATGAAACTTCAATATATTGTACATCTATACAAAGGATACAAAAATAAGAGACACGTATTTTTTTTTATCTACGGAGATTCATTTTAACGGGGTGAAAACCGCCCTTAAAGCTCATCCATAAAAAACAGTATTTTTGAAATAACTCAGGACCTAAGTGAGATATCTTTACAAAACAAAGTAAAAATTACTTGTTGTTCGAAATAATGTTAAATTATGGTTGTTTCATCCCCAAGGATATCAACCATTATTTTTTATAAGGGTAAACCTATTCGCGCAGGTAATTTAATTTAAAAAATTACGAAATTTAATAAATTGTTTTAAATTTTTTTTTCACGATTGCCATAGTTAAGTGAAGTTGACATCTTTCGGGGTTTTCAAAAATAAACTGGTGAAAGAGGGTGAGTCACACCCAAATAATTTTTTAATATATCAAGTTCTAATTAACATAACTGTACAAGACAAAATGAAAGTTATTTGTTATTTGAAATGATATTAAAATATGGTATTTTCACCCCCAAGGATATCATCCCTTATTTTTTATTAGGGTAAACCATATGTTTACGTACGTTATTTAATTGTCAAAAAAAATACCATAAGGCACTTGAGTTATTGTGTTTCGGGGTTTCTAAAAATACACTAGTAAAAGAGGGTGAATCACCTCAAATACTTTTTTTACATCTCAAGTTCTAATTGAGATAATTTTACGAAAGAAATTGGAAATTACCTGTTACTTGAAATAAAGTTAAACTATAGTATTTTCACTCTCAAGGATATCATTCGTAGGATGTCCTTTCATACATGTATAAATTATTCTTGAAATTGCCAAATTTCAGTTGATATGAACGTTACAGAGTCTACTGAATTATTTTCTTTTGATTAATAAGAAAGTATAAACTTATTTCAGTGGTTAAGCATTTATGTCTGTAAATTATTATAATTCATAACAAATTGTGATTTCTAATTCTGTAACGTTCATTTAAATTAAAATTTGACAATTTTGAGAATAATAATATATGTATGAAATGACGGTTTACTTTTATAAAAAAATAAGGAATAATATTCTTGGAAGAGAAAATACCTTAGTTTAACATCATTTCGAGTAACAAGTAATTTTAATTTTGTTTTGTGGAAATATCTTAATTAGAACTGGAGATATTAAAAAAAAAAACGTATTTGGGGGTGGCTCACTCTCTTTTACTATTTTATTTTCCGAAACCCTGAAACTCGTCAACTTAAGTTACTTATTGTAATCGAAACAAATATTATCAACAAATTTGGTTTAATTTCGTAATGTCCAGAATTAAATTATGTAAATGAATTTTCAAGATTAATCCTCATAAAAAGTAAGAGATGATATATATGGGGTTAAAACAACATGGTGTAACCTCACTTCAACTAACAAGTAATTTCCACTTTATTTTGCAAATATATCTCAATTAGAATTTGAGATTTGAAAAGAATAAATTTGGAGGTGACTCACCCTCTTTTACTACTTCATTTTTTGGACCCCAAAATACGACTACTTAAGTGACATCGTATTCGTAAAAAATACTTTCAAACGATTTCATTAAATTTGGTAATTTTTAGAATTAAATAACGAGCACGAATAAATGGTTTACCCTTATAAAAAATAAGGGATGTTATTCTCGGGGATGAAAAACCCCTAGTTTAATATCATTTTGAACAACAAGTAATTTTCATTTTGTTTTGTAAAGATATCTCACTTAAAATCTGAGATATTTCAAAAATACTGTTTTTAGGGCTGCATTTTAAGGGTGGTTTTCACCCCGTTAAAACAAATCTCAGATGATAAAAAAATAGGTGTCTCTTATTATTGTACCCTCTACAACATATTGAAATTTCATTAAAATCGGAGCTGAATACTTCAAGTACCTTCCTTGATAGCTGGATATCGCGGCACCAGCGAGGTCTCAAAGTGTATCGCAAACAAATATGGAAAATTCTATTTTATTTGTCTTGTTTTTTAGTACCAAAGTATGTTCTGGGAAAAAGTCTGGTCCTAAACAAGTTCCTTCATTATCAGCACTGTGTAGCCGGGCCTTAGAAGATAATTTACAGGGTAAGTTGAGAAAATAATTTACTCGTAGTTTTAAGGATTATTAGTTCAGCTGAGTTCAGTTTTTACATTTTATAATACATATATTTAATTTTTTTATAGCGATTAGACCCACCAGAGGCGTTTCTTATTCACACTTGAAGCCAATAATAGCAAAATCCACTCCTATACAACTCTATAACGTAGAACTTACAAATCCATATTTGTTGGAAGGTTCTGACGAACTGTGGCGGCTGCATTGCCAAAAGGTAAATAAACAGTGCTATATAGTTTTGATCTAATTTTACTATTATCTATGCTGTAACTTATATTGTAGTTTTTACGTTCTCAGTTATAAATTTTGACTTTGCAACATAATGTATTGTTAACAGGACTTCAGGACCGAACAGCGTCAGGAGTCGGAATCTTGGCGTGAAATGTATTTCCGCTGCTACCATGAGCGAGAAGCCAAGCTAAAGAGGGTTACAGAGAGTATCAACAGGAGATCTCAAGATATTAAAGAGCCTGTACGGACAACCAAGTCAGCGTACGTGAGCAGTGTTCCGAAACCTCCTAGGAATGTCCCAAAAAAACAGGTAAGGATTTTGTTAATATTTTTAGTTGAAAAAGAGCTATGAAGTTACGGTTTTTACTCGATCTTGAACAATTTTCAAAAAAAAAAAAATTTTGCGAGTTTACAGAATCCCTTTTATAATAAATATTTTTTTCCGAAGCTCTGCGATTAACGATTTGTAAGATACGGCCGGCGTCCTCTTTTGTTCGACGACATGATAGTTGAATTTTTTTGGGTACACTATAAAAAAGATATGCATGCTGGAAGCAAATTTCACAAACGTTTATTAAATACATTTAATGCAACGCATTAAATTTAATAATTCACATTAATCAAAATTTTTCCATTAAATTTAATGTAATCATACATTAAATTTAAAGTTTGATCAATTCAAAAAATTCCGAAATTACCAGGAAAAGGTGGACATTTTTTCTCTAGGTAGTGTCCGTCATCTAGACCGGTTGCAAACTCATTGCTTCCCGTCAGTACGGGGCAGGCATGTACACTTCACCATAAAAAAATTGAGTCCTTTTAGCAATTTATATCATATTAAACAACAAGTTTAATACAAGTTGCGCTATCTCTCGGAATGTCATGCAATGTATATTGAATAATAATGTAAATTCCTTTAGTATTATGGTATATGTGAATCAATTTTAATGTACACAAGTTGAAATATCTTTTCTGTTACTTACTACGGTACATAGAAATGGTGACTACGAGTATGATTACTTTAGTTACTATGTTGTATATTTTGATAACAAAAAAAATCTAAAAAAGCTAAATTTATTGTCCAGCATAACCAACGGGAAGGTGAAAGTTCAATTTGGCCAGGAAAGGGGAAAAGGGAATTTTTAACAACAATACTTTGCAATAATACTTGTTAAAACAGGCTTATGCATGACATACATAGTAACAAACATACACTACATTCTTTGTCAAAATCTTCGGTTGGAATTAAATTAGGCGGTTCTTCCCTACACTTTTTACAATATAAGATTTATTTATTTTTTTCTATAAATAGTGTTATATTTTTATTCTACTCGTAGGTGGAGGTTAAGCGACTATCAACAACTCCTTCCGAGAGACAGCGTCAAATTGCTCAAACAAACGAAGCCATGGTGCCCAATCCAGCAGCAAAGCAGCCCAATCCAGCCGCAAAAAAAGGTAAGTTTATATTTTATAATTAAACTGTCACGGGATGTTTGCTTAATTTTTAAAAATAATAATACGTATCTCAGTTCAAAAAAAAATCGATTTTTTGGCAAAATTTGACCATTTGTTTCCAGTGCGAAATGAATTTCCTCATAATATTCAAATTGTGGCTCCATTTTTTTACGCCCTGTACGATAAATACTTTGGACAACGTTTTTTACATACCTTTAACTATTGACTAAAAATTAAATACTCTTCATTCATGTCGCTAAGTCTAACCGTTTTCGAAAAAACATTTTATTTACAATGTTGGTCCCCTAACTGCTGTTAGGTTGAATATGAAAAAGAGGAATTTTTCCCCGCCGTGCCCGCCGCATTAACTCAGCATTGCTCTTTATTTGATCACAATGAAACGTGATTCTCCGTAGAAGTTCCTCCCAACTATCGACCGGAGTGGAATACACAAAGCTTTTTGGGTGTCCCCACAGGTAAAAATCCATCGGCGTTAGGTCACGCCCCATCAGCATCAGTACTTTTTTTTTCAAAATTTCCTAAAATTATGAAGAAATTTAATAATATTACCTCATTAAATGGAATCGGCTACCATTCTCCCTTAGACGTTGGTCAACTCACTGAAATGTTTTCTGATCTGGAAGAGTACGATTAACCTCCTGGCTTCCAAAGCATTGCAAGATGTAAGACCATACATCAGATGCATATCTGCGTACTCAATAAATGTTATCATATCTCGAATTATTTCACAATTAATTTCACCACGAAACCTAAAAATCAATAAATTAATATCCAAGTAAGGAATCAATGTGTCACCAATGTAAAAGTCGACAAATTCTAAAATGTAGGATATTTATTTATTTTGTACCTAACAACGTTTGCAACAACAACTTTGTTTTTGGTGTCGATAAAAAAAACGCACATTTTTTGCGAACCTAGGTCGAACTGCAATTCACAGAATTAGACGTTTTAACTAAAGAACTAAAGTCAAATTTGGAATCGAATTTTTTTTATCATAAGGTTGAACATTTGGGAGGAACAAAGGTGTTTTTTTTATCGAAATACGCCACATGATGTAAATAAAATGAGATTTTTTCGAAAACGATTAGGACTAGGGACATGAATGAAGAGTACTTAATTTCTAGTCAATAGTTAAAGGTATGCAAAAACGTTGTTCAAAGTTCTTATTATACAGGGCATAAAAAAATGGGGTCATGAGTGTCACAGCTAGTTCGTCCCTGGAGCTGTAATTCACAACACTTTCTTGGGTAGTAATTTAAAGGGTCTTACCTGGGATACATCATATAAAAAAAATTGAAATATACCTGGAGGTTCAATAATTATGTGCAGTTTTTTGGGAGGCCATATCTCCGAAGAGGAGGCCTATACGAAAAAAGTTTATATGAACTTGTAGTATTCCTTTCATGTGTTTTTTCCGAACACCCTGTATACAAACTATTTTTTATTCTTGTATTTTAAAAACATGTTCAACTCATTGTTGTACTTGTCAATTTAATTCCCCTACTGTCATTTTAGACCAGGTTTAAAGTTAAGACCATATTAATGAATTAAGGGGTAAAATACATAAATTACTACAAAAGCATTGGAGATCCACTTTAACTACAGACATATTTTATTTCATTAGATTCTACAGTAGCTTCTGTCGTGAACAACACTGTTGACAGTTGCTCCATTGTTCATCACTGTAATATTTACTTAAGACATTTAAACAACACATAACATTTGTATAATATAAGATTGTAATCAAAATGCCTTTTTTGTTTCAGGGAACAAGAAAAAACCGAAGAAAGCTCCGCTGATGGCAAAAACATTATCAACCTGCAAGAAGCTCTTTGGTCGACGGTAGCCTTTTTTTACTTTTTGTGAACTGTGAACTTATCAACTTTTTAGAAATTGTAAATTGTATATATTTAAATGTAAATATTTTTTTGTATTAATAGACATTTGTAGCAACTCGGTCTTTAAATTTTTATTTATAAGTTGACAACATTACAGTCGAGTTAGACAGTATAGAGTTAAGCTGCGTTAGTTAGTTCAGATGTAACATTAATCTTACGGTAAATAGGCTAGTCCGGTCGTGTATAATCCGAAAATAGTGCAAAACATAATCAATTCTAGAAAGTTAGAAATAGTTTTTGACTGCTGTGAAATAGTAAGAAAAAGGAAAATAAGTGAGTCCGTAGCATAAAATATGTCAATTTTATAATTTTGTGAAAAAGTATATTTTATAGAAAAAGGAGGCTCCTTAAGCAATGAAAATAAATCATGCTACGTGAATTTTTAGTTTAATGATTCTGAAAACAAAATACATATAATACAAAAATTTTATCAACTTTAAAGTTGAGAATAATGCTCCGTTTAGAGATAAATTAGCTCCTCCAATCCGACAAACTTTTAACACGTACAATGAACGAGTGAACAGTGCAGTCTGCAGTCATCCGGAAGTGAAGAACTTGTAGCAGCCCAGGAAGAAGGAAGGCCCAAAAATAGTAAGTAAAATGGGGTAAAGTGGCGGGCGCTACACATTTTTGAATATATTAGAAAAACTGGCGAATTTATGGGTAATGTCAAACTAGCCCAGATTTTAAAAATAGCTTTTAAATTTGATTAAAAATATTTATAAAAATATTCACCAAATTAGTGTGGTTTTTTCATCGAACGTACACCTTTGATCTTAAGTTAGAGTTTAAAAAACACATTTAAACTGGCAGAAATTATATTGACGAACTTTTAATTAATGTAATTCTTATAAATACGAGGGAGGGTTAATAAGTCCTTAGAAAATCCAAGAGATGACGTGCAAGGTATGGAAATATATATTTTCTCAGCAAGCGCCATTCTTCACTCAAGCCGCTGTTAAAGTTTCGGCCATATTCATCGAGTGGTTTCATTTTTATCGAAGTAAACAACTCTTATTTATTGATAAACATGGAAAAAAGTGAGTTTCGAGAGGTGATAAAACATTTTTATTTAAAAGGCTTGTCACCGAAAGAAATCAGACCCGAGTTAGATGTAGTTCATGGTACATCTCCCCCTGTGCGTGCAACTATTTACAATTAAAGGAAAATGTATTTAATGCTGTAGATGACACTCTTACAACGAACATCCGAAAATTATCAGCGCAGTTTAATACATCAAAAACAATAGTACATGAAGTTCTTCAAGAACAGCTGTTATATCCAAATCATTTGAAAAAAATGCATCATCCAAATTTATAATTAGGTAACGATAATTGATAATTATCTCCTAAATACTAAAAATTCGTTTTCATAAAATGAACGTTATAATTTTCTTCTTTCTCTTTAAAGCCTCTCTACGACCAGTAATTTCCTACGGTGCGTTTACCTGGTGTACGTTGAGTAATACTACATTAGGAAGGCTTTAAAGGTTTCAAAAAATAATACTTAGACCAATTTGTAGAGATCCCTTCTTCGTTAAAAATATGTTGTACAAACTTCCAAGCCTTTGTAAACAAAATTATTACCAATCACTTCTCCAAAGCGCTCACTTCCACCAATCCACTCAAACCTACATCACAGCCACTCCCCGCAACCATACCATAGGCTTCATTTTTTACCTTTTGTTTAACGTTCTAGCCAATCCCGTTTCCTTTGAAGTCGATGTATCGTGAACGATCGATACAAAGTCTTAGAAAGAACGTAGAGAGATCCTTAATATAATATATCAAAAATTACTTAATAGGGACTTTATTTTTCAGTCTCGATCTATCAGCATACAACAATTTTTTATAAATGATCAGTTTCAGCGGTTTTCTAAAACCCACTTTTAAAAAGAAGGAGGTTATAAATTGACTGCTATACCGGGTGTCTTACGGTGACCGTCCATTAAAATATCTCGGGAAGTACTGCGATCTCCAGATAAATAGTTGACACCATAATTATTTTCTTTTACTGTCAACTGAGATAGTAATGCCAAAAATCGGCGTATGGATTTTCTTTATAAATAATTGATACATATTTTGTTTTGACTGCAATATTTTTAAAATTTACTACATTCTTTATTGTTGTTTAAAATACACTGCTTTGTTTCATACTAACTCAATTTTTAAAATTTTTCATTTTTTCGGTAATAATTCGGATTAGAGTAAATCTAGAGGTGGGTGCTATTTTGATTTAGTTGGTTTTGATTTGTTTTTGAAAATTTTCTTGATTCTTCAAATAAAAAAGTGCAAATTTATGAATTTTTATAGAATAGAGATGCTTTTATTAGAGCGTATTTTTTATCAGAACAATCAAGAAAATTATTAAAATCAATTCAAAACAAACAAAACCAAAATGATACCCATCTCTAAATTTACTCTAATCCGAATTATTGCCATTTTTTCATCCACCGGTGTCTATGGCAGATTTTATCCATATAAGCCAGCTGAATTAGCATCTGGAAACAATTTATTGTTAGTGGACTTCTGATTACGTATAAACCTTCAGAATGATAATAGTAATTATGTAGTCTCTTATGCCTCATTTTCTTTTTTGAAGAAATTTTTTTATTTTACAATTATTATGTGAAAAAACAGTTTTTTCGAGTTCTAGGAAAAACTATTACCTTTTAGTAAAAAAGTTTCAAATAAAAGTTGTGTGCTTTAAAAATATCTACAAAATGAACTCATCCAAATCGGATAATTTGTTTGTTAGTTATTGCAAAAAACCTGCTAACATGGCTGTTTTTTCAATTGTTAATAAACATTACAAAAATATATTGCATTAACTTTATATTACACCTAAAAGAGCCTTTTGTTGCATACAATTAGTATGTAAAATTTGAAATAAAAATATTCAATAGTTTTAGACTTATGCTGACAATAACAAAAAAGGACCAAATTAATTGTTGACTTTAAATTGTTGAAACAGATAAAAAAGTTGTGGTTGGTTTTTCGTTATAAACAAACAGCAAAATGTCAAGGTGCGTAGATTTTAAAGTTTTAACTATTGTTTAAGTGTCTTGTTTGTTTTTCGAAAATGTTGAATATGTTTTTTATGTGATGTAATTTAATTATATATTTTTAGGAGGCAAACATTTTGGAAATGCCTTGAATAAAGGGCGAAACGTCAATAGTTTTATGTATTTATTAAATATAGAACCTAAACCCAAGAAAAGAATAATGAAAAGAACCTAAAACCAAATAAAAGAAAAATGATATTATATATATATATATATATATATATATATATATATATATATATATATATATATATATATATATATATATATATTTAAAGTTGAACTGATAACATCCTGTTTTTAAAGTAGGTTAAAAATAGCTCTTAACTGATGATTCCAAGAACACCAATATACCTGTTATGGAGGGTATAATTTGCCATAACAATTAAATATTATTTTTCTATTCAAATCAAAGATCTTTCTTCCGAAACCCTGCACTTATATTTTTATTATCATTACAATTGTTGTTGTAGAAGCTACCTTTCAACCCTCCAATAAAACAATTATAATTCTTTGTATAAATGACACCAAATATAGCTATTAGAACATACACAAATTTTACCTAATTCTGAGTGGTTTTAATTTTTAAATTCTTACCTGAAAAGGACCCTATTGCGAAATCCCATAATTACCCTTTTATCCCCAGTGAAGCATTGTAACTTCAGGGAGGTTTTTTTTTATAGATCAGGAAGACTAGACTGATAACAGGCGAAAATGAAAATAAAATGCATATGGAATTTTTTTTCAGAAATCATTCTTCCAGGGAATACAAAACGACGCTAATTTTGAGTTATTTACAATTAAGAAAGAAAAATCATTTTCCTTCATTTAATTCTAAAACTATTGTTTCTACTTAAAAGCATAGTATTATAAAGTTACAGGCAATAAAAATCAGGAGCGAACTGGCTCATCAGAAAGCAAGAAAAAGCAAATATTTTCCTCAACATGGAGAAAAAAATTTTCCCCAAATGTATGAAGAGCTCCTGCAGTATTTTAAGTTCTCTTATACGAAAATATTCTCATAAAATTTTTTGCAAATTCACATATAAGATTCTCGTCCTGAAATGTATAAATATTGAGCTGTCAGGGCCCTCAGTACCATTAAATGATTGAAACGAGAACTCTGATAAATTTATTTGCAAATTTTAAAATAGAATATTTTCGTCTTAACCGCAGCCTGAATGTATATATTTTAGGATTTCTAAATATTGAGCTGTTGGTGTCCCGAGATATATGGGGCTCCAAAATAATCTGGACACCACTGACTCCCAGTCCAAAATTGATAAAAACCTTTTAAAATGATTTTTTTGTTTGCCAAAATCCGTTCGGTGGTTACCGAGATATTTGCAAAAAATATTAGAAAATTGCGTTTTTCTTGTTATTGTTAATAGCTTAGCAAAAAACTGTAAAAATTGTTAACGATGCCATGGATAATATGTAATCAGCGAAACAAAAACTTGGCCAAGATGGACTCTAAGAGTTAAATAGTTTTTTCACATTTGCAATTGTTTATCTCGCTAAAGTGAAAGGTTATTATTTTTGATGGCGTGGGAAAATTTTTTGGCGAATCGTACATAGACTCACAAGGGATCATTTCATTTCTAAAAACTTGTACCAATAGTTCTGAAAAAGGAACATCTGGTTTTGCAAAATAAATTGTCAAAAAGGACAAAAAATCGACGTTTTTCAAATTGGTGGCATTCGAAAACTGGGGAAAATTTTTTTCCGGTTTTTAAATCCGCTTATCCCTTAAACCATCGTTTAAATTGTTAAACTAGTAATGGAAGATTTTTAAATTGAAAAATACATAATCAAAAATATGACACATGCTAAGCGTTGGTATAAATAACACATTGTTAAATCGAAATGGACCACAGACTATGAAGAAATCAAGTTAGTGTGTATAGATAAATTTAATAACAGGTTTCGGTTACCATAACGCAAACAAGACATAACACTCCTGTAAAACACATGCCAATTTACTGCAAATTGCCAATTTATTATGAAGACCCTTGTAATTTTACAACTACCAAATAGATAAAATTAATACCACAACTATACTATAATTTAGCGTAGCGCCAAATGCCTCCAGTATAGTCCAAGCCATATAGTGACGTAAATTCCGAGATGGATGAGACCTACCCAGGGGTGTTGGGGACAGTGTAAAAACACACCCTACATAAAATGTAACAGCAAAAAAAATAGGTTGGGGCCAAAAGACCGGGTAAAAGTTGGCTAAAACATGTTTTTTGAATCTACAAGCCAAGGAACACATTTTGGAAAAAAAAGTTTCAAATAAAAGTTATAGAGATTTTAAATACCCATAATTTGAGCTTTTGTGCGATCACTTTTGTTAATTTATTATTGCAAGAATGCCAAAAACATACAAAACCGGCCATTTCTTTCATATCAATTATTTATTGCAAAATTATCTTTTTTTGCACTTTTTCGCTTTCTCTTTCTGAACAAAATAATATTTTATAATAATAAGTCGGATAATTTGTTGCTGAGATATTGCTAATTGTTTATCCTAAGACGCAAAATGTTGAATGCTATAATTTTTTTGTAAGTGAACATTTTGACTTCTACAAAGGTTCAATATCTTGGTGAATTCCTAAACTACCTTAAATATCGTTTTAAAAAAGGGGGTGTTTTTTTTATAAAGAAATAGTTCTCGTGCGTGCGAGAAAACCGAACAACTCGCACTTTCAAATTAGCAGCGCTCGGAAAAATTCGCAGTATTTCAGCAACAAATGGCCCAATTTCGGTGTTTTTTTTTTAAATCTGGATTGAAAATTAATTTTTTCGTTTGCCCTTAACAAACTATGAAAATTTAGGCCTTTACGAAGAGATTGAGCCTTTTTGGAATGCAAAATGTTCTCCTTAAAAACTTATAACAATTAACATTTTGCGTCTTGGGCTAAACAAGTCGCAATATCTCAGCAACAAATTATCTGATTTACTATTATAAAAAATCATTTTGTTCAAAATGACAAGGACTTCCCTTTAAAATCATAAAAGTTGAAAAAGAGGTTAATTTTGCTATAAATAATTGAAATGCAAAAATTGGCCGATTTTAAAGCTTTTTCTGGCATTTTTGCAATAACAAATTGACGAAAATGAACGCACAAAAGCCCAAATTGTAGGTTTTTAAAATCTCTACAACTTTTATTGGAAATTTTTTTTCCAAAATGAATTCTTTGCCTTGTAGATTCAAAAAACCTGTTTTAGCCAACTCTGACCCCCCCCCCCTCTTGGCCTCAATCCTATTTTTTCTGTTACATTTTATGTAGTGCTTGTTCTTGCATTGCTCCCAACACTTCTGCATCGGTCTCATCCATCTCGGAATTTACGTCAAAAGCAGCACTAATTTTTACCTATGGTTTGCCTGGACTAGTAACCGAATAAAATCATTCCTGAATCTATTACTCTTTTATTATAAAATTGAATTCTTAATATAATGACAATTACGTGTCCTTACTTAATGAAATTTACATTGTAGATAAATATAATATAAAGAACATGATGCTGCTCTTTCCCCCTTTACAGCCCCAGAGCGGGGTGAAGAAAATAGTGTCGTTTTCTCCTAGCAATAATGAACGAACTAAATATGTCAGATTTTCATGCATATCGGATGATCATTGTTATCAAAATTTATAATCCAAAAAACAGGTCAAGTTTAGAACACAAAATAAAATCTGGGTTAACGTCCAATGAAGCTCACAAATATTGTCATGTGCGATAAGCTAAGAAAAAAATCATATCATTTTTGAAAACCCGTTTTATCATACCATAACAACATTGGAGTATATTAGAGAATCAACTTTCAAGCGACCGATGCTTGAATTCTCCGAAAGAGCAAAAATCCTCGATAACAAATATTTAAAAAAATTCAAGGTTTTCTTTTACATACTAAATAGTCATGTTTAGTAGTTTCATACGTTTGCATACACAAATTTATAACCATTGAACATCCTTCTATAAAATAAAAAAGTCTTATTATTGGGCATAGAACATAAATGAAGGGAGTTTTCTATTAAGACAATGCTCAGACAGTGGCGTAGCGAAGGCTCTACAGGGCATGCGGCGCCGGGGGAGCTTTGGTCTCACCCAAGAAAATCTTTGGAATTCAATTTAATCAATCTCCAACAAACTTGCTACTTTACAATCCATTTAACGCAAGGTGTCAGTAATTATTTATTATAAAATGGACACGGATGTAACGCAGGGCGTTTAGATTTATATTAAATGTACATATATTAAGAAATCACTTTAAGACTCATTAAATAAACCCACTGAACGCAAGGCCTCTGTGACAGTCTTGTTTTCGTATCTATATTCACGACGTGCAGGAAGCAACTTTAATTCAAAGTAAAATGTCGACAAAATAATTCTCAACAGAGACTTGGGTAATAATCTGTAGTGCTCAAAACTTTCTTGTTTGAAATCGTAGCTGATCGTATATATATATATATATATATATATATATATATATATATATATATATATATATATATATTTGAAGTTTTCTCCATTTAAAAACCAGAGTAAAATTTTTCCCATTTAAACAACATTTTAAATGAAATAAAAAGCGATTACTAACAATTCATTTGTTCTAGAACTTCGAGTTTTGTAGCTTTTTGGATGCTTAAAAAAAGGAATTACGCGTCTTTTGATGATGCTGTTTCTGCTTCTCAACCGTTCAGAAAGCTCCAAAACTCGGTCCTCAACAGGCAGAGAAAGTTGGGAAAAACTTTGAAAAATTGAGTTCATTTTAAGTTTAAATGTTTGTCAAATCTCGAGATTTTAAGCTTTTTAAACGTTCAAAAAAAGGAATTGCACGTTTTAAAAATACGCAGAAAAAAAGAAATTCTGCGTATTTTTAAAACGTGCAATTCCTTTTTATTTTAAAAGTCTAAAAAACTCTAAATCTTGAGATTTGACAATCATTTAAAGTTGAAATAAAGGCAATTAGCATTTAGATTTTTTTTACTTTATTTGTTTATAGGATCGCGAGTACTAGAGCTTTTCGGGTATTTAAAAAATAGAAAGAACCTCTAAAAAGTTCTAAAATTCACGATTCTAAAGGCGATTGAAGTTAGAGTAGTTGCTCGTCCTTGCATTATAATGCTTTTTAAATATAGAAAGCAGCACAATGATGCAAGCAAGAATTAGCAGCTATAGCTACGTTATCTATAGAATGCGAAAGAACTAAAAAACTTGAAATAAGTCGACTCAAGAAAATTTGCAAATAAAAAAGGCAAACGTTTGCAACGATTTCGTAATAACACATAAAGCTGAATATTTTTATGATGTATTTGATGCTTGTTTTGATGTGTATGAATAAAATTACTTTCATTCAAATCAATGTGGAGCTGTTTTTTGTTTTATCAAATAACATCGTTTTTATATGTGTTCTTAGAAAGTTGACGTATTACCTTTATTAAAACAAAAGTTGTCAAGAACACACCCCAGGCACAGCACTATTATCGATCTCGCTGCTTGAGGAGTATGTGGATTTAGGAGCTTGGGTTTTGGCTATACACTTTTAAAAATTCGCTCCATCGATATTATGATTAATGAATGTCAGAAACAACCTGTATTACAGTTTATTTAGCATTTGAACCAAATAATATTGCTAAATTAAAAAGAAGGCCTATTAAGATTTTGCGGGGGTACTTATTTTCAGGAATAGCACAGAGATGCGGGGAAAGTTTTCTATTAGCACAATGTTAAGAGTTCTTCATATATTTCAAATACGTATTCAAAATTAATACGTTGCAAAAAAGGGTTTTCTTTACAGACAGGCCGATTGTAAATTGGAAATCCCAGCTTTAGGTAACAAGCCGTAATTATGATGACTTTTATTACATGACCCTATTTATACAGGTACGATTCTTATTACATCAGACAATTTACCATACATAATCAGGGACATTTTATGGGGTTGTTTTATTGTAGTTCGTGATGCATCAAGAAGGTACATAAATTTCTGTATTAATACGACCACTAACCCAGTGGCGCAGCGTGAGGGGAACAGGGGGATATTCTCCACGGGCGGCTTTTAGCTAGAGGCGACAAATTTCGAAAAACCTTATATTTTGACTAGACTATTTTAATTTTTTCCCAACTGTGAGTATGATCATCCTTTTTTTTTACAATCTTTACGTTTTCTTATAAATAAGTATATCCATTTATATGAATATGTCCATATTTGTACGTATCTTCGGATATAATTGAAGGGTTGCTTAGGATATTTTTAAATGAATAACGCAGTTTTCTTTTATTTTTATAAGGAAATGACAATTTATAAAGTTAATCTTAAAAATTACCTTTTCAAAAAGAAAAAAATTATTATTTTACAATATTTAACAGTTTCAATAATATTGTTAATGATTTTCAATTAATAATACATTTTTTTTAAGTAATAATGCTCCCTATAATATCACTATGCAGCAAATTTTAGTTAATTTGTTGCATCTTGTATGAAAAGTGTATTTTTTTTTGTTAATTTTGAGGCGCTGATCACAAAAATGACAATGAAATTAAAAATTTAGTTGCAATTTTCAGGAACAAATTTTTTAAATTTTATTTTTAATAAAATAATAAAAAATACATTCTTTCACACTTGTGGAGACACTAAATATCCTATATTTTGGCTTTTCTTTTGTGAATTGTTTGTGGAATATCTCTAACAAGAGCCCAACAGTAGTCGGCGGTAGGAAGAGTCTAAAAAATACCTCAACAATAGCTTTAAACATGTTGATTTTATATTCTTTGACATAAAAATATTCTAATTGAATAATAAAATGAGAAAAATATACTTTTAAATAGAAATAATTTGGAAACTTTACGCCAAAACGTTGATTTATATAAAAAAAACATTAATTTCTTTGGAAATTAGAAAAAAAAAACAATTGTTCAGACTGTTCAAATAATTGTAAAATTATCTTTGATTTGTAACTCTTTTCATTTACGTATGATTAAGTTTGACATGTTAGACGGCATATGTACAATCCAAGAAGGGGGAATCGATGAACCTAATTCTTTTTATGAAGATGAAGTACATACATACAAAAACCATTGCATATCGCTGGTTTAGTGAATTCAATCGTGAACGTTGTTAATTCTGGATGCTACAGAATCATTTTTTTACCGGAATCTCGGATGAAGAGAGGAAAATAAACCCGATACGATGGATCAATTTTAATCATGACAATACAACCTCACATATACCGGGTTAAATAAGTGACTTCAACAGCACTCAAGGGTTGCCACAAGAAAAAGGGCAAAATTTCTTAATAAAAACACAAAAATTTAAATAAAAAAAAATATTATTAAAGTGATTTTTTTCTTTTTACTGAAACCTTATAATTGTCTATGAGAAAAGAAACCCAAACCCATTTCCGGAATAATTTAATTGGTTACTAAGAAAAAGGGGAGGAGCAAAAGTTTAAATAAAAAAAATATTATTAAAGTGATTTTTTTCTTTTTACCTCATAATTGTCTATGAGAAAAGAAAACCCAAAACCATTTCCGGAATAATTTAATTGGTTACTAAGAAAAAGGGGAGGAGCAAAAGTGTCCACCTCTCGTGATGAACCCTTGAGTACCCTTCTTAGATAGCTATTCCAAAGTTAGCCTTTGAGTTAAGAAGTAGTGGTTCTAAATTGTTGGTGCGTTTAGTTAGTTAGTTAAACATGGCAACCTCTTTGTATGAAAACATTGCTGTCAACATGAGTTCTACATCTCGTAAGTACACTTTTCAATTATTTTGATATACAATATGCAGTTCCATTTGGCATGAGATAATATACAGGGTGTCCCACGACGAACTGTGGTGATCGATTTTTTGGAAAATAATTAAAATTAGGCAGTTTACTAAATATACCGGAAGTTAAAGCTTTCTTGCTTGTTTTGAATGGAACACCCTATATGTTATTTCATTTTAGCTTCTATGATAAATTTTAAACATATTTCATGTATAACATCTTGTATATAGTCTGTTTTTGACATATTTTAAATTTTATATCAAAAATCGCGTTTGCATGCCTAAGCATACAAATCAATTTTACCTATATGAAAGCGTTTGGGGTTGGTTTCTTTCTAGAAGGAGGTCTACTTTAGTGTATTATGTTTATATTTTGATAATAAATAAATAGAGGGTGATCAAAAACTAACATTAAATATTAACTTGAAAAAATCGTTAAAAGTCAATTCTTTTAAATATAATCCCCTATTTTTATAACGTTATCTTATTTAGCATTAAAAATATTGGCGACTTTGGATAAAATTGTATATACTAAAAATTTGTAGTTTTTGAGATATCGGCTATTTAAAATTTTTGTATTATAAAAAGCCTATGCGGCTTTTAAGTTTTGTTATTAGTTAGCCATGACGGAAAAAACGCGACGAAAGAAAACAATATAGCACTACAGATAATAATTAATAAAAATCATGTCAGGGCGATTGAATTATACGTACGAAGATTATTTAAATTTGTTTAATGTCTATGAGGAATGTAACAAAGTTTTATTAATAACATGCTAGACATTTGCTGATAGATATCCAGATAAACAGAAACCGTCACGGAATAGTTTTAAACGAATATTTAAAAATTTTGACTCCGTTAAAGTAAAAATGCATAGAAAGAAACCTATTCTCAATGATGGAAATGTCAAAATTGCAATTCTGGGATATTTAACGGCATATCCTGTGACATCGTTAAGAAAAGTGGCTCAACAAACAGGAATCGCGAAGAGCTCAATAATGTTGAAACACAAATTCCACCCTTATTTAATATCTTTCAATTTTTGGACAACATAATTTGGACTGATGAAGCAAAATTTACGAAAAACCGCCTCTTTAACACACAATTTTCATTTTTGGAGTGATTCAAATCCTCATTTTTAATGCTAAACAAGATAATAATAACATTATAAAAATAGGAAGTTTACGTTTAAAAAAATTGACTTTTCCAAGTTAATATCTAATGTTGATTTTTGATAACCTCGTATTTACTTATTATTATACTTTTAGGGGGTATTGGAGTATTATGAAAGATACAGCCCATATTAAACATTTGCCAAAATAATATTAAAACGTTCTCACTATTTTTGCATTTTAATAACATTGTAAATTAACTGAGCCCTGATCGACCCTTTGAAAGGTTTCTGGACTTGACAATATCTGAGCTGGAAATTTTTCAGCATAACATCTCTTTACCCTCGAAGAGTGAGACCGCGCTTGCCCATAAATTAAAGCACATTAGCACACTCCGCGTATTGTATTTTTACCTGTTTGTGTTTAACGTTAGTAACTTTTAAGTTTTTTTTTGCATAAAAACCGATTTATCTCGAAAACCGCCAGTTTTATCAAAATAAATTAAAAGTACCATTTTTTGAAGAGGAATGACCAAAGTGTCTAAAAAATCAGTTTTCAGCTCTGTAAAATAACGCCTGTCAAAAATTAGGTCCAACGAGTGTGGCTGCAAGTCCGTTCCTGACTTCTCTGATGATTTAAAACATCTACTGTAGTATGGTTTAATGAGTCTTTATGGGCTATAAAATTTTTAAATTTCATTAAATTATACAAGTCCGTTCAAAACTTGAGCCGATAAGGTAAATCGCTGGGTACCCCTTTAGGGCTCTGTATCTCCATTAAAGGGGTACTTTAGGAATTTTTTCTATGACAAAGTAATGTAATTTTGACCTCTCCTGTCCCGAGAACTTATGAGGTACTTACCGGACGTCCTGTATATGTTAATAACAAAATCACAACTATTTTAAAATTCTGAAGTTAGTATGTGCGAAGTTACGGTTTCCCCTAATTTTCTGACCTCATAACATGAAAAAACTTTTCTTAGTATCATCGCATTTTATAGACAAAAATCTTATTTTTTTTAGATTCAGACGCAAACAGTCTCAATGAAAGATCTAATGGGCATTCATCTGATGATACCTATTACAGTGTTCCCTATCAATGGATGTACGATAACGCACTATACAGAATGACGACTGTTAAGCATGAGCGGTAAGTAATTGTTACTTGTCTATTTGCTAATTTGTAAAAATATTTCTAAAATTTTGTAAACTTGGCCTGTAATAGGCATAGACATAATAAGACATAAAAAAATCTAAACCTGCCTGGCTTACAAAGAAGGTACTTGAAGTGTCCGGCTAAGATTTTAATGAAACTTCAATATATTGTACATCTATACAAAGGATACAAAAATAAGAGACACGTATTTTTTTTTATCTGCGGAGATTCATTTTAACGGGGTGAAAAACGCCCTTAAAGCTCATCTATAAAAAACAGCATTTTTGAAATATCTCAGGACCTAAGTGAGACATCTTTACAAAACAAAGTAAAAATTACTTGTTCGAAATAATGTTAAATTATGGTTGTTTCATCCCCAAGGATATCAACCATGATTTTTTATAAGGGTAAACCTATTCGCGCACGTAATTTAATTTTAAAAATTACGAAATTTAATAAATTGTTTGAATTTTTTTTTCACGATTACCATAATTAAGTGAAGTTGACATCTTTCGGGGTTTTCAAAAATAAACTGGTAAAAGAGGGTGAGTCACACCCCAATAATTTTTTAATATCTCAAGTTCTAATTAACATAACTGTACAAAACAAAATGAAAGTTATTTGTTATTTGAAATGATATTAAAGTATGGTATTTTCACCCCCAAGGATATCATCCCTTATTTTTTATTAGGGTAAACCATATGTTTACGTACGTTATTTAATTGTCAAAAAAAATACCATAAGGCACTTGAGTTATTGTGTTTCGGGGTTTCTAAAAATACACTAGTAAAAGAGGGTGAATCACCTCAAATACTTTTTTAACATCTCAAGTTCTAATTGAGACAATTTTACGAAAGAAATTGGAAATTACCTGTTACTTGAAATGAAGTTCAACTATAGTATTTTCACTCTCAAGGATATCATTCGTAGGATGTCCTTTCATACATGTATAAATTATTCTTGAAATTGCCAAATTTCAGTTGATATGAACGTTACAGAGTCTACTGAATTATTTTCTTTTGATTAATAAGAAAGTATAAACGTATTTCAGTGGTTAAGCATTTATGTCTGTAAATTATTATAATTCATAACAAATAGTGATTTCTAATTCTGTAACGTTCATTTAAATTAAATTTGGCAATTTTGAGAATAATAATATATGTATGAAATGACGGTTTACTTTTATAAAAAAATAAGGAATAATATCCTTGGAAGAGAAAATACCTTAGTTTAACATCATTTCGAGTAATAAGTAATTTTACTTTTGTTTTGTGGAAATATCTTAATTAGAACTGGAGATATTAAAAAAAAGTATTTGGGGGTGGCTCACTGTCTTTTACTACTTTATTTTCTGAAACCCTGAAACTCGTCAACTTAAGTTACTTATTGTAATCGGGAAAAATATTATCAACAAATTTGGTTTAATTTCGTAATGTCCAGAATTAAATTATGTAAATGAATTACAAGATTAACCCTCATAAAAAGGAAGAGATGATATATATGGGGTTAAAACAACATGGTGTAACCTCACTTCAACTAACAAGTAATTTCAACTTTATTTTGCAAATATATCTCAATTAGAATTTGAGATTTGAAAAGAATAAATTTGGAGGTGACTCACCCTCTTTTACTACTTCATTTTTTGGAACCCCAAAATACGACTACTTAAGTGACATCGTATTCGTAAAAAAATACTTTGAAACAATTTCATTAAATTTCGTAATTTTTAGAATTAAATAACGAGCACGAATAAATGGTTTACCCTTATAAAAAATAAGGGATGTTATCCTCGGGGATGAAAAACCCCTAGTTTAATATCATTTCGAACAACAAGTAATTTTCATTTTGTTTTGTAAAGATATCTCACTTAAAATCTGAGATATTTCAAAAATACCGTTTTTAGGGCTGCATTTTAAGGGTGGTTTTCACCCCGTTAAAACAAATCTCAGATGATAAAAAAATAGATGTCTCTTATTATTGTACCCTCTACAACATATTGAAATTTCATTAAAATCGGAGCTGAATACTTCAAGTACCTTCCTTGATAGCTGGATATCGCGGCACTCAGTGAGGTCTCAACGTGAATCGCAAACAAATATGGAAAATTATATTTTATTTGTCTTGTTTTTTAGTACCAAAGTATGTTCTGGGAAAAAGTCTGGTCCTAAACAAGTTCCTTCGTTATCAGCACTGTGTAGCCGGGCCTTAGAAGATAATTTACAGGGTAAGTTGAGAAAATAATTTACTTGTAGTTTTAAGGATTATTAGTTCAGCTGAGTTCAGTTTTTACATTTTATATTACATATATTTAATTTTTTTATAGCGATTAGACCCACCAGAGGCGTTTCTTATTCACACTTGAAGCCAATAATAGCAAAAACCACTCCTATACAACTCTATAACGTAGAACTTACAAATCCATATTTGTTGGAAGGTTCTGACGAATTGTGGCAGCTGCATTGCCAAAAGGTAAATAAACAGTGCTATATAGTTTTGATCTAATTTTATTATTATCTATACTGTAACTTAGATTGTAGTTTTTACGTTCTCAGTTATAAATTTTGACTTTGCAACATAATGTATTGTTAACAGGACTTCAGGACCGAACAGCGTCAGGAGTCGGAATCTTGGCGTGAAATGTATTTCCGCTGCTACCATGAGCGAGAGGCCAAGCTAAAGCGGGTTACGGAGAGTATCAACAGGAGATCTGAAGATATTAAAGTTAAAGAGCCTGTACGGACAACCAAGTCAGCGTACGTGAACAGTGTCCCGAAACCTCCTAGGAATGTCCCAAAAAAACAGGTAAGGATTTTGTTAATATTTTTAGTTGAAAAAGAGCTATGAAGTTACGGTTTTTACTCGATCTTGAACAATTTTCAAAAAAAAAAAAAAATTTGCGAGTTTACAGAATCCCTTTTATAATAAATATTTTTTTCCGAAGCTCTGCGACTAACGATTTGTAAGATACGGCCGGCGTCTTCTTTTGTTCGACGACATGATACAGTTGAATTTTTTTGGGTACACTATAAAAAAGAAATGCATGCTGGAAGCAAATTTCACAAACGTTTATTAAATACATTTAATGCAACGCATTAAATTTAATAATTCACATTAATCAAAATTTTTCCATTAAATTTAATGTAATCATACATTAAATTTAAAGTTTGATCAGTTCAAAAAATTCCGAAACTACCAGGAAAAGGTGGACATTTTTTCTCTAGGTAGTGTCCGTCATCTAGACCGGTTGCAAACTCATTGCTTCCCGTCAATACGGGGCAGGCATGTACACTTCACCATAAAAAAATTGAGTCCTTTTAGCAATTTATATCATATTAAACAACAAGTTTAATACAAGTTGCGCTATCTCTTGGAATGTCATGCAATGTATATTGAATAATAATGTAAATTCCTTTAGTATTATTGTATATGTGAATTAATTTTAATGTACACAAGTTGAAATATCTTTTCAGTTACTTACTTACTACGGTACATAGAAATGGTGACTACGAGTATGATTACTTTAGTTACTATGTTATATATTTTGATAACAAAAAAAGTCTAAAAAGCTAAATTTATTGTCCAGCATAACCAACGGGAAGGTGAAAGTTCAATTTGGCCAGGAAAGGGGAAAAGGGAAATTTTAACAACAATACTTTGCAATAATACTTGTTAAAACAGTCTTATGCATGACATACATAGTAACAAACATACACTACATTCTTTGTCAAAATCTTCGGTTGGAATTAAATTAGGCGGTTCTTCCCTACACTTTTTACAATATAAGATTTATTTATTTTTTTCTATAAATAGTGTTATATTTTTATTCTACTCGTAGGTGGAGGTTAAGCGACTAACAACAACTCCTTCCGAGAGACAGCGTCAAATTGCTCAAACAAACGAAGCCATGGTGCCCAATCCAGCAGCAAAGCAGCCCAATCCAGCCGCAAAGAAAGGTAAGTTTATATTTTATAATTAAACTGTCACGGGATGTTTGCTCAATTTTTAAAAATAATAATACGTATCTCAGTTCAAAAAAAATCGATTTTTTGGCAAAATTTGACCATTTGTTTCCAGTGCGAAATGAATTTCCTCATAATATTCAAATTGTGGCTCCATTTTTTTACGCCCTGTACGATAAGAACTTTGGACCTACATACCTTTAACTATTGACTAAAAATTAAATACTCTTCATTCATGTCGCTAAGTCTAACCGTTTTCGAAAAAACATTTTATTTACAATGTTGGTCCCCTAACTGCTGTTAGGTTGAATATGAAAAAGAGGAATTTTTCCCCGCCGTGCCCGCCGCATTAACTCAGCATTGCTCTTTATTTGATCACAATGAAACGTGATTCTCCGTAGAAGTTCCTCCCAACTATCGACCGGAGTGGAATACACAAAGCTTTTCGGGTGTCCCCACAGGTAAAAATCCATCGGCGTTAGGTCACGCCCCATCAGCATCAGTACTTTTTTTTTCAAAATTTCCTAAAATTATGAAGAAATTTAATAATATTACCTCATTAAATGGAATCGGCTACCATTCTCCCTTAGACGTTGGTCAACTCACTGAAATGTTTTCTGATCTGGAAGAGTACGATTAACCTCCTGGCTTCCAAAGCATTGCAAGATGTAAGACCATACATCAGATGCATATCTGCGTACTCAATAAATGTTATCATATCTCGAATTATTTCACAATTAATTTCACCACGAAACCTAAAAATCAATAAATTAATATCCAAGTAAGGAATCAATGTGTCACCAATGTAAAAGTCGACAAATTCTAAAATGTAGGATATTTATTTATTTTGTACCTAACAACGTTTGCAACAACAACTTTGTTTTTGGTGTCGATAAAAAAAACGCACATTTTTTGCGAACCTAGGTCGAACTGCAATTCACAGAATTAGACGTTTTAACTAAAGAACTAAAGTCAAATTTGGAATCGAATTTTTTTTATCATAAGGTTGAACATTTGGGAGGAACAAAGGTGTATCTTTTATCGAAATACGCCACATGATGTAAATAAAATGAGATTTTTTCGAAAACGATTAGGACTAGGGACATGAATGAAGAGTACTTAATTTCTAGTCAATAGTTAAAGGTATGCAAAAACGTTGTTCAAAGTTCTTATTATACAGGGCATAAAAAAATGGGGTCATGAGTGTCACAGCTAGTTCGTCCCTGGAGCTGTAATTCACAACACTTTCTTGGGTAGTAATTTAAAGGGTCTTACCTGGGATACATCATATAAAAAAAATTGAAATATACCTGGAGGTTCAATAATTATGTGCAGTTTTTTGGGAGGCCATATCTCCGAAGAGGAGGCCTATACGAAAAAAGTTTATATGAACTTGTAGTATTCTTTTCACGTGTTTTTTTCCGCACACCCTGTATACAAACTATTTTTTATTCTTGTATTTTAAAAACATGTTCAACTCATTGTTGTACTTGTCAATTTAATTCCCCTACTGTCATTTTAGACCAGGTTTAAAGTTAAGACCATATTAGTGAATTAAGGGGTAAAATACATAAATTACTACAAAAGCATTGGAGATACACTTTAACTACAGACATATTTTATTTCATTAGATTCTTAGACAGTAGCTTCTGTCGTGAACAACACTATTGACAGTTGCTCCATTGTTCATCACTGTAATTTTTACTTAAGACATTTAAACAACACATAACATTTGTATAATATAAGATTGTAATCAAAATGCCTCTTTTGTTACAGGGAAGAAAAAACCGAAGAAAGCTCCGCTGATGGCAAAAACATTATCAACCTGCAAGAAGCTCTTTGGTCGACGGTAGCCTTTTATTACTTTTTGTGAACTGTGAACTTATCAACTTTTTAGAAATTGTAAATTGTATATATCTAATGTAAATATTTTTTTGTATTAATAGACATTTGTAGCAACTCGGTCTTTAAATTTTTATTTATAAGTTGACAACATTACAGTCGAGTTAGACAGTATAGAGTTAAGCTGCGTTAGTTAGTTCAGATGTAACATTAATCTTACGGTAAATAGGCTAGTCAGGTCGTGTTTAATCTGAAAATAGTGCAAAACATAATCAATTCTAGAAAGTTAGAAATAGTTTTTGACTGCTGTGAAATAGTAAGAAAAAGGAAAATAAGTGAGTCCGTAGCATAAAATATGTACAATCTTATAATTTTGTGAAAAAGTATATTTTATAGAAAAAGGTGGCTCCTTAAGCAATGAAAATAAATCATGCTACGTGAATTTTTAGTTTAATTATTCTGAAAACAAAATACATATAATACAAAAATTTTATCAACTTTAAAGTTGAGAATAATGCTTCGTTTAGAGATAAATTAGCTCCTCCAATCCGACAAACTTCTAACACGTTCAATGAACGAGTGAACAGTGCAGTCTGCAGTCATCGGGAAGTGAAGAACTTGTAGCAGCCCAGAAAGAAGGAAGGCCCAAAAATAGTAAGTAAAATGGGGTAAAGCGGCGGGCGCTACACATTTTTGAATATATTAGAAAAACTGGCGAATTTATGGGTAATGTCAAACTAGCCCAGATTTTAAAAATAGCTTTTAAATTTGATTAAAAATATTTATAAAAATATTCACCAAATTAGTGTCGTTTTTTCATCGAACGTACACCTTTGATCTTAAGTTAGTGTTTAAAAAACACATTTACACTGGCAGAAATTATATTGACGAACTTTTAATTAATGTAATTCTTATAAATACGAGGGAGGGTTAATAAGTCCTTAGAAAATCCAAGAGATGACGCGCAAGGCATGGAAATATATATTTTCTCAGCAAGCGCCATTCTTCACTCAAGCCGCTGTTAAAGTTTCGGTCATATTCATCGAGTGGTTTCATTTTTATCGAAGTAAACAACTCTTATTTATTGATAAACATGGAAAAAAGTGAGTTTCGAGAGGTGATAAAACATTTTTATTTAAAAGGCTTGTCACCGAAAGAAATCAGAGCCGAGTTAGATGTAGTTCATGGTACATCTCCCCCTGTGCTTGCAACTATTTACAATTAAAGGAAAATGTGTTTAATGCTGTAGATGACACTCTTACAACGAACACCCGAAAATTATCAGCACAGTTTAATACGTCAAAAACAATAGTACATGAAGTTCTTCAAGAACAGCTGTTAAATCCAAATCATTTGAAAAAAATGCATGATCCAAATTTATAATTAGGCAGCGATAATTGATAATTATCTCCTGAATACAAAAAATTCGTTTTGATAAAATGAACGTAATAATTTTCTTCTTTCTCTTTAACTCTACGACCAGTAATTTCCTCCGGTGCCTTTACCTGGTGTACGTTGAGTAACACTACATTAGGAAGGCTTTAAAGTTTTCAAAAAATAATACTTAGACCAATTTGTAGAGATCCCTTTTCCGTTAAAAATCCGTTGTACAAACTTCCAAGCCTTTGTAAACAAAATTATTACCAATCACTTCTCCAAAGCGCTCACTTCCACCAATCCACTCAAACCTACATCACAGCCACTCCCCGCAACCATACCATAGGCTTCATTTTTTACCTTTTGTTTAACGTTCTAGCCAATCCCGTTTCCTTTGAAGTCGATGTATCGTGAACGTTCGATACAATGTCTTAGAAAGAACGTAGAGAGATCCTTAATATAATATGTCAAAAATTACTTAATAGGGACTTTATTTTTCAGTCTCGATCTATCAGCATACAACAATTTTTAACAGATGATCAGTTTCAGCGGTTTTTTAAAACTCACTTTTAAAAAGAAGGAGGTTATAAATTGACTGCTATACCGGGTGTCTTACGGTGACCGTCCGTTAAAATATCCCGGGAAGTAATGCGATCTCCAGATAACTAGTTGACACCATAATTATTTTCTTTTACTGTCAACTGAGATAGTAATGCCAAAAATCGGCGTATGGATTTTCTTTGTAAATAATTGATACAGATTTTGTTTTGACCGCAATATTTTTAAAATTTACTACGTTCTTAATGTTTAGTTATTTAAAATACACTGCTTTGTTTTATACTAACTCAATTTTTAAAAATTTTTATTTTTTCGGTAATAATTCGGATTAGAGTAAATCTAGAGGTGGGTGCTATTTTGATTTAGTTTGTTTTGATTTGTTTTTGAAAATTTTCTTGATTCTTCAAATAAAAAAGTGCAAATTTACGAATTTTTATAGAATAGAGATGCTTTTATTAGAGCGTATTTTTTTATCAGAAAAATCAAGAAAATTATTAAAATCAATTCAAAACAAACAAAACCAAAATGATACCCATCTCTAAATTTACTCTAATCCGAATTATTGCCATTTTTTCATCCACCGGTGTCTATGGCAGATTTTATCCATATAAGCCAGCTGAATTAGCATCTGGAAAAAATTTATTGTTAGTGGACTTCTGATTACGTATAAACCTTCAGAATGATAATAGTAATTATGTAGTCTCTTATGCCTCATTTTATTTTTTGAAGAAATTTTTTTATTTTACAATTATTATGTGAAAAAACAGTTTTTTAGAGTTCTAGGAAAAACTATTACCTTTTAGTAAAAAAGTTTCAAATAAAAGTTGTGCGCTTTAAAAATACCTACAAAATGAACTCATCCAAATCGGATAATTTGTTTGTTAGTTATTGCAAAAAACCTGCTAAAATGGCTGTTTTTTCAATTGTTAATAAACATTACAAAAATATCTTGCATTAACTTTATATTACACCTAAAAGAGCCTTTTGTTGCATACAATTAGTATGTAAAATTTGAAATAAAAATATTCAATAGTTTTTTGTACAGTGAATTTGTTTATAACATTTTGTTTTTTTTATTGTTTATTTTCAGCAATCTAAAGATTGTACAGCGGTCAGCGGGTACGCAAATGAAAGTTCCAGTCTTATGCTGACAATAACAAAAAAGGACCAAATTAATTGTTGACTTTAAATTGTTGAAACAGATAAAAAAAGTTGTGGTTGGTTTTTCGTTATAAACAAATAGAATACCTGTTCGACAATTGTTGATATAAAAATGCCGATAAGTGGACGCGATAGCTGAGATTTTGACGCATATTTTGAAGAAAAAAAATTTTTACTACTAGAAGCTGAAATAGTTTCTTTTTCAAAAAATCGCTGCGGAGTTTATTAACATTAAGGGATTATTTAAGTAGAAACTCATAGAGAAATTAAAAATCAATCCAATTTGAAAAGCATGTAAGGACGGTAAAATTATAATTATGCATAAAATGTATAAAAATGCAACAATTTGTTTATTGCTATGTTTAACAATAATTTGATTACAAAAACATACTATCCATTGTTCGAATTTAAAGCGTCCAAATTAAGTTTTTTCCGCGCGTCGCAGACTGAAAGAACGCCTCCCTCCACTGCTCAATTTCTGACTCACGGAGTAGGTGCAATTTTAAACTATTGTTACATTAACAAATTTAAAATAATTGAGTTGAAAACTGCTGCATACAATAGTTTAATCATCTCTCTATGAGTTTCTACTTAAATAATCCCTTAATGTTAATAAACTCCGCAGCAATTTTTTGAAAAAGAAACTCTATCTCAGCTTCTAGTAGTTGTAAAAATTTTTTTTCTTCAAAATATGCGTCAAAATCTCAGCTATTGCGTCCACTTATCGGCATTTTTATATCAACAATTGTCGAACAGGTATTCTATTTGTTTATAACGAAAAAAAGCGACCACAAATTTGTTCATTTGTTTCAACAATTTAAAATCAACAATTAATGTGGTCCTTTTTTGTTATTGTTAGTATAAGTCTCGAGCTTTCATTTGCGTACCCGCAGACCGCTGTACAACCTCTAAATCGCTGAGAATAAACAATAAAAAAAACATAAAAAGTTAAAAACAAATTCACTGTGCAAAAAACTATTGAATATTTTTACTTGAAATTTTGAATATTTATTGTATGCAACAAAAGGCTCCTTTAGTTGCACTATAAAGTTAATGCAATATATTTTTATTGTTCATAAACAATTGAATAAACAGCCATTTTAGCAGGTTTTTTTGCAATAACGAACAAACAAATTATGCGCTTCGGATGGGCCTTAGTTCATTTTGTAAATATTTTCAATGCGCACAACCTTTGTTAGAAACTTTTTTACTGAAAAACACTAGCGTTTCTTAGAACTAGAAAAAACTGTTTTTTCACAAATTAATTGTTAAATAAAAAATTTTCCCCAAAAAAGAAAATGAAACATAATATACTACATAATTACTATTATCATTCCGAAGGTTTCTACGTAATCAGAAATCTACTAACAATAAATTCCACAATCACCTCATATGAGGTTAAATCCGCTGGTCTAATATCTATGTTTTTAATGTACCATTCGAATTGCAATCCCTACTTTTTTAATGCAACAGTCGCCACTACTGCAAAGTAAAAATAACCATAATGTCAGGTAAAGTTACCAGAAGGAAGAGAAAAAAAATTGTACTTTCAAATACAAAAGTTGAAAAAAATGGTTATCAACATCATTACTAAGATCGATTCTATTTCTCAAAATTATCTATGAGCAAAAAAAATATGAACCCATCCCAGGGATAATTCAATAGTGAAATGTGATTGGTTTACGAGAATTAGGGGAGGAGCAAACGCCTTCCTACCTCTCAACTGATGCACTTATTTACTCTAAAGTACCCTTCCTTGACAGTTAGTCTAAAGCTAGTCTTTGAGCTAAGAAGTAGTGTTTTGCAAAGTGTGAGTTTAATGAAGTGATAAACTATTTGGATTACCATGGCCCCCACAGCATGTGGTAAGTACACTTTTCATGTATTTTAACTCACAGTGTATCCAAGATAGGTGTTAAGGGAAAAAGATGTTAGCTCTAAAGTAGTTTTTGGAAATATTATCTTATTGAACTTGAAAATACAATACACAGGGTGTCAGAAAACTGGGAGGGCTGATTTCATATGGTGAAATTAAAGTAGTTCATCTTAATACGCATTTTAATCCAAATTTGAAAAATAAAAAAATTATTTTGATTTTAAGCGATGGATGGATTAAACAAATTTAGTAAAATTGTTTTGGGTAGAGCTTTTTATGAAAAGGAAATATTCATTATTGACATATATTAAGGAGGTTCAATTCTTGCCCACGTTAAATAAAAAATATTAGATTAAAATCAAAATTAATTTTATAATCATAGTTTAAGTCGTAATCTAAATTATCCCAGAATTTTAATTAACCATATCTTATCTGTAAAATATGGGCGTTTCGTGGATGTGAAATGGAACATGGAGATTTTTGCATGAGAGCCTTCAGAATAACTTGATTAACAATGTGTTAATTCAAAAAGTTGAGCAACATTGCTTTTATTAAAAAAAATGTAAAATTAACAAAAAAAAAAGTTTTTTTTTCAACTTATCTCTTGTGTAACTTTGAAGGTATTTATTTTAGAGGAAAGTAGAAAAGGAAAAAAGTTTCATAATTAAATTTGCCATAAGATATGGTTGGTCCGAAATTTCAAAATATATTTCTCTTATTGCAAAATAGCAATAATTAAAAAAAAACAGTTTTTTAATCAATTTTTTTCGATCATTTAAAGTTCTCTGAGGACCTTCCTATTAGAGCAAAGAAAACTTTTTGCCATGATAAAATAACATGCTAAAATTCGTTAGGATCGAGTCGATAGTTTTTGTACAATAATTTTGCAGTCCGATTTCGTTTACAAAAATTTACCATTTTTCAAGTTTGTCTGAGTCCAAAATCTCACGTTAAAGTATTTCAATTTATTTTCGACATATAGTAGCGAACTCAAGTTTTTCAAATCTTTTTTCAGAATCAAAATCGGATGTTTTGGACGCCGTCAGGAATTGTTTAAAGACATTGTTGATATTTTTGCTTATAAACAAATAGATTATCTCGGCGGATTTTCGTTGGATTTTTTTGCAATACATGGTTTGAAAGTACTTGGAAAGACGCTTCTTTTCGTGAAAAAAAAATTCAAATCCGTCAATTGGTTTCCGAGATACAAACTGTCAAAGTTGACATCCTATTGCGGTGGATCTATAAACAATGCAGACCTGATTCTTGAACCAAAAACTTTGTCTTGCCAAGTTCTTTTTTATATAAATATTTAAATGTTTATGTTATCGGGAAATTCAAAAAAAAAAATAATAAGAATTTCGTCTACGCGCGTGAAAAATGAAAAAAGAGGGGGGAACTCTCATTTTAAAATTGAATTCGAGGATTCAAAATACATATGTGAAAAAATTTTTCATTTTCTCGGCATCTAATTGAACGATTTTGATCATTTTTTTAGACCGATGTACCGCGAATAATGG
This sequence comes from Diaprepes abbreviatus, assembly GCA_034092305.1. Classification (NCBI taxonomy): domain Eukaryota; kingdom Metazoa; phylum Arthropoda; class Insecta; order Coleoptera; family Curculionidae; genus Diaprepes; species Diaprepes abbreviatus. Next base: position 3,176,934 of record JASJET010000310.1, read on the forward strand.
AGCTCAAATATCATAATGTCATGTGCCCATCATGCATTCATTTTGTTATTAACAAATGGGGTTATTTATGCATCACACTTACAGCATACTGCACCCTATAGTATTGGACTTTTCAAACGAATCTTCGTCTATTAATATCATTAAGCATACTATAACGCTATATATTTACTTTAATTATCAAAACTGTTTAAACAACCACTATTTAAACAAATTGAAAAAATTTTCGTTTTAAATTATTTTATTCGTAAAATACAAATAAAAATAAAATATTATAAACTTTATAAAGTGCAGAAAAACGTGTTTCTTATATTGAAACTTTTTTTCCATTCGAATTGGGCTCTCTTAGGTTGTGGAATGCCCGTATCATCATTTTCATTGAAATCTTCGTCATCTAAACGTATATCGATATCGAAACAGTCATTTTCTATTTCTCTGCCAACTTCTTCAAAATCAATTACATTTTCAGAAATTTCTTCTACGCCAATATATTGGTTTTGTGCATTTTTGCTAGTTTGTCCATTGCAGTTTGAGTAGTAATCAGTACATTTTAATCTATGCTTAATATCAATAGACTATCTGGCAACAGTATATCTGTGGTTTCAACAAGTTCTAAACATGTTTTTTGCACTTCCCAACCCCAGTCTTTTGGGTCCAATTCATTATTACCAAGCCATTGCTGCACCTGATAGTAAACTCTGTAGTAATTCTGTGCAGCTGCAGATTCTGTCGCCGGGAGCTGGGTCAACTAAAGTTTTTCTTTCTAATTTTCTTCTTAAAACACAAGCATCGCAGTTCATTTAAATTTATATTAATGCCTCTTTTCCCACCGTACATTACAGACATGATTTTTAAGCCCGCATTTTTTATTTCGTATTGGGAAGAATTAGTTTGGTTGAAAATTAAAGCTTCTTTCCTCAAGTCTGCGTCATTTAAGAAAAGTGTGCATTTTTTTCCTTGACTGTAAAATGCAGATGTTGTATGGTACCCAGAAAAGGCATGAATAAAACCTACTAAAGAAACGAAAGCTCTTCTGACTTCTACTTTCAAAGGGAAAGAATAATAAAATGACGCAATCATAAACTGCTTCACATTGTTTGCCTTTACTCGGCTTCCAAATTTAAATGTTTTTCTTTTCACTTGCTCGTAATGTCAGTATTACTAGAACGTCGATGTCTTCCGCTACTATAATAGCAGGTTTACCTTCAGATGCAACATTTATCGCTGTTTCTACAATAAGGAAATCTGCATCTTCATAAGCTTGCTCGGTATGGATACCCGATGCTTCTCTCGCAAACGTCTGATAAAACATTTTTTTAAAAATTTTTAATAACGTCATTTGTTTATAACAAAATGAATGCTGATGATGGCCACGTGGCATTATGATATTTGAGCTCCATTATTCGCGGTAGATCCATTTTAAAAAATGATCAAAATCGCTCCATTAGAAGCTGAGAAAATGAAAATTTTTTTCAGATATGTATTTTGAATCTTCGAATTCAATTTTAAAATGAGAGCTTCCCACCGCCCTTTTTTTCATCTTTCACGCGCGTGGACGATATTCTTTTCATTTTTTATTGAAGTTTCCGAAAATATAAACATTTAAATATTTGTATCAAAAAAGAACTCGGCAAGACAAAGATTTTGGTTCAAGAATCAGGTCTACAATGTTTATAGATTCACCGTAACAGGATGTCAACTTTGACAGTTTGTATCTCGGAAACCAATTGACGGATTTGAAATTTTTTTCACGAAAAGAAGCGTCTCTCCAAGTACTTTTAAACCATGTATTGCAAAAAAAATCCAAAGAAAATCCGTCGAGATAATATATTTGTTTATAAGCAAAAATTTAAACAATGTTTTTAAACAATTCCTGAGAGCGTCCAAATCATCCGATTTTGATTCTAAAAAAAGCGCTGGAAAACTTGAGTTCCCTACTATCTGTCGAAAATAAATTTAAATACGTCAACGTGATATTATGGACTCAGACAAACTTGAAAAATGGTCAATTTTTGAAAACGAAATCGGATTGCAAAATTATTGTGCAAGAACTATCGATTCGATCCTAACCAATTTTAGCATGTTATTTTATCATGGCATAAAGTTTTCTTTGCTCTAATATGAAGGTCCTCAGAGAAATTGAAGCGGTCGAAAAAAATTGATTAAAAAACTGCTTTTTTTACCTTTTGTTCTTAATTATTGCTATTTTGAAATAAGGGAAATATATTTTGAGATTTCCGACTAATCCTATCTTATGGCAAATTTAATTATGAAACTTTTTTTCCTCTTCAACTTTCTTCTAAAATGAATATCTTCAAAGTTACACGAGAGAAAAGTTGAAAAAAAAACAGGTAAGCCCTGGTCTAATAAGATACATACCGTAAAAGATTAAAGAAAAATCGATTTTTTTCATACTTATTTGCGCCCAAAATTATGAACGAGGTTAAAGCACTACAATAATATAATAATTCAGTCACTCTGGGCTAGTACGGCCTATAATAATAATTTACTGATCTAGGGAAATTTCCAACTCCCTATATCACATAATCTATGTCATTTTTACGTCATTTGTCTGTCAAGTCGATGAGTTTTCTCAGCAGTTTGAGATAATTTTTTTTCAGCGTTTTTTTAAAGGAGGTTCTATTTTTTTAATATATTTTTTTTTATTACATTATCAGCATATACCGCTGTAAAATTGGATACACAATCCTCTTCTAATTTGGTTCAGGTCAACAAAGTTGCCTAGTGTTTGTTTAGGCTTCCTCTTACAGAGTCCTGGGCAAACAAAATCGTGCTATATTCTCGCTAATGTTAAGTTGTTCGGAGCTGATTAATTAATACAAAAATTTTTTAAAAACGTTTAAAAAAATGACACATATTTTTATTACAAAAAAAACAATGTTGCCCAACTTTTTGAATTGACGCATATCAAAATTATCGTTACTCAAGTTATTCTGAAGGCGCTCATGCAAAAATCTCCATGTTCCATTTCACATCCACCTAAAAACAGATAAGCCCTGGTCTAGTATAAATTTTTGAGTATTCAGGATTTTGGCACTTTTTTTTTGAATTGTACTACCATTTGTCGATTAAATGAGACTGAAAAAAAAATCGTTTTTCCAAAATTTCTCAGCCTAAAATGAAAATTTTTTCTTTAAAGAAATATAACCGAAAAATATACATCATTTTGAATAATGTGGTGTAAGATTGACAGCTGTATCTAAATTAGGAGAGCAAATAATGGTGGTCAAACTTCCAAATTTAAAGTCTATTTTCTCAGAAACTGTTTAATGCACCGATTTCGGGTTGAGCACACTTTTTTGACCATACAATATCTATATTTTCCCTAAATTTCAAGGTGATAATTCGTAAAAAAATATAAATTTCTTTAAAATATAAAAAAAAAACGATAATTTTCACGAAAAAAAAATTATATCTCGATAACTTTAAATATACGAATCGATAGGTTTTTTTTTTAATTATCTAGAACTTTTGTATTGAACATTTTTTAATCTTTAATTTTCGAGATAAATTGGAAAAACTGAAAAAAGTGACCATTTTTGGGCCGTCATTTTGTTAGCAGGAAGTTACCAATCTTACATACATCGATGTTTGTTTTAAAAGATGCTAAAATGTACACTTTACAACAGTAAAATCGCAGGTCGCATTTTTTCCCAAAATCGGATATTTTTTTGTCTAATTTCCATAGATCGTTAATACCTTTACATTCTATAAAGAAATATTTTTATTTTTCCAGATTTACGCCCCCAATCACTTCAAAATAATGAGAAAAGCAGAAACGTCATAAAAATAAATAATTCTAGTCATCAGAAAATTAGTAATTCTAATAAATATCATCATAATAGTGTCAAAGAAAAGAATCATAAAAAGAGAAGTTTTGGTGAAGCGTTTGGAATGTTAGATGAGCTGTTTTATAGTGAAACAAAAAAGAAGGACATTGCTGGAATAAATAAAGAAAAACACATCACAGACAAGAGTTTAAAAAATGACAATAGTACTAGTATTCCCAAAATGTCAACAGACAAATCCGAAATGCACAATACAACTGCCTTGAGTAACCTAAAACCCAAAATATCTAAAATTAACTTCCTTAATATAGACTCAAATTCCGGCGTAAGTTTTGGCGATGCGTTAGGAATGTTGGATGAGCTAGTTTACAGTCAAAGAAAAAAGAAGACCGCTGGAGTGAACCAAGAAAAACACAGCATAAACAAGAATTTAAAAAATGACAAGAGAGGCGAGGTATCGAGAAATAGTACTAGTAATATCAGCACTAATACTGATACTGTAAAAGATAATTTGCACAAATCAAATAATAAAAACGACTTGGGCAGAGATACAAATCAATCTAGCCAAAGCGATAAAAATCTAGACCACAAAGGAAGCTCATCAAAATCTTACAATACGTCTAATAAGAGTCACGACTCGATCAGTTCCACAAATAGGAAAGAAAAAAAATTCAGCGAGGAACAACAAAATAATAAAAATAAAGAAAAGGAGGAGAAGAAAATATATGAGGGAGAAAGCTCGAGTAGTAGTATTCCCAAAACGTCAACAGACAAATCCAAAGTGCACAATACAACTGTTTTGAGTAACCTAAAACCCAAAATGTCTGAAACTAACTTCCTTGATATAAACTCAAATTCAAGAGTAAGTTTTGGAGATGCGTCAGGAATCTTGGATGAGCTAGCTTACAGTCAAAGAAAAAAGAAGAAGACTGCTGGAGTGAACCAAGGAAAACACAGCACAGACAAAAATTTAAAAAATGACAAGGTATCGGGAAATAGTACTAGTAATAACAGCACTAATTCTGATACTGTAAAAGATAATTTACACAAATCAAATAATAAAAACGACTTGGGCAGAGATACAAATCAATCTAGCCAAAGTGATAAAAATCTAGACCACAAAGGAAGCTCATCAAAATCTTACAATACGTCTAATAAGAGTCACGACTCGATCAGTTCCACAAATAGGAAAGAAAAAAAATTCAGCGAGGAAAAACAAAATAATAAAAATAAAGAAAAAAAGGAGAAGAAAATATATGAGGGAGAAAGCTCGAGTAGTGGTATTCCCAAAACGTCAACAGACAAATCCAAAGTGCACAATACAACTGCTTTGAGTAACCTAAAACCCAAAATGTCTGAAATTAACTTCCTTGATATAAACTCAAATTCAGGAGTAAGTTTTGGAGATGCGTCAGGAATCTTGGATGAGCTAGCTTACAGTCAAAGAAAAAAGAAGAAGACTGCTGGAGTGAACCAAGGAAAACACAGCACAGACAAAAATTTAAAAAATGACAAGGTATCGGGAAATAGTACTAGTAATAACAGCACTAATACTGATACTGTAAAAGATAATTTACACAAATCAAATAATAAAAACGACTCGGGCAGAGATACAAATCAATCTCGCCAAAGTGATAAAAATCTGGACCACAAAGGAAGCTCATCAAAATCTTACAATACGTCTAATAAGAGTCACGACTCGATCAGTTCCACAAATAGGAAAGAAAAAAAATTCGGCGAGGAAAAACACAATAATAAAAATAAAGAAAAGGAGGAGAAGAAAATATATGAGGGAGAAAGCTCGAGTAGCAGTATTCCCAAAACGTCAACAGATAAATCCAAAGTGCACAATACAACTGTTTTGAGTAACCTAAAACGCAAAATGTCTGAAACTAACTTCCTTGATATAAACTCAAGTTCAGGAGTAAGTTTTGGAGATGCGTTAGGAATCTTGGATGAGGTAGCTTACAGTCAAAGAAAAAAGAAGAAGACTGCTGGAGTGAACCAAGAAAAACACAGCACAGACAAAAATTTAAAAAATGACAAGGTATCGGGAAATAGTACTAATAATAACAGCACTAATACTGATACTGTAAAAGATAATTTACACAAATCAAATAATAAAAACGACTTGGGCAGAGATACAAATCAATTTAGCCAAAGTGATAAAAATCTAGACCATAAAAGAAGCTCATCAAAATCTTACAATACGTCTAATAAGAGTCACGACTCGATCAGTTCCACAAATAGAAAAGAAAAAAAATTCAGCGAGGAAAAACAAAATAATAAAAATAAAGAAAAGGAGGAGAAGAAAAAATATGAGGGAGAAAGCTCGAGTAGCAGTATTCCCAAAACGTCAACAGACAAATCCAAAGTGCACAATACAACTGTTTTGAGTAACCTAAAACCCAAAATGTCTGAAACTAACTTCCTTGATATAAACTCAAATTCAGGAGTAAGTTTTGGAGATGCGTTAGGAATCTTGGATGAGGTAGCTTACAGTCAAAGAAAAAAGAAGAAGACTGCTGGAGTGAACCAAGAAAAACACAGCACAGACAAAAATTTAAAAAATGACAAGGTATCGGGAAATAGTACTAATAATAACAGCACTAATACTGATACTGTAAAAGATAATTTACATAAATCAAATAATAAAAACGACTTGGGCAGAGATACAAATCAATCTAGCCAAAGTGATAAAAATCTAGACCACAAAGGAAGCTCATCAAAATCTTACAATACGTCTAATAAAAGTCACGACTCGATCAGTTCCACAAATAGAAAAGAAAAAAAATTCAGCGAGGAAAAACAAAATAATAAAAATAAAGAAAAGGAGGAGAAAAAAATATATGAGGGAGAAAGCTCGAGTAGCAGTATTCCCAAAACGTCAACAGATAAATCCAAAGTGCACAATACAACTGTTTTGAGTAACCTAAAACGCAAAATGTCTGAAATTAACTTCCTTGATATAAACTCAAAATCAGGCGTAAGTTTGGGAGATGCGTTAGGAATGTTGGATGAGCTAGCTTATAGTCGAAGAAAAAAGAAGAAGACTGCTGGAGTGAACCAAGAAAAACACAGCACAGACAAAAATTTAAAAAATGAAAAGAGAGACGAGGTATCGGGAAATAGTACTAGTAATAACAGCACTAATACTGATACTGTAAAAGATAATTTACACAAATCAAATAATAAAAACGACCTGGGTAGAGATACAAATCAATCTAGCCAAAGTGATAAAAATCTAGACCACAAAGGAAGCTCATCAAAATCTTACAATACGTCTAATAAGAGTCACGACTCGATCAGTTCCACAAATAGGAAAGAAAAAAAATTCAGTGAAGATAAACAAAATAATAAAAATAAAGAAAAGGAGGAGAAGAAAATATATGAGGGAGAAAGCTCGAGTAGCAGTATTCCCAAAACGTCAACAGACAAATCCAAAGTGCACAATACAACTGCTTTGAGTAACCTAAAACCCAAAATGTCTGAAGTTAACTTCCTTAATATAAACTCAAATTCCGGCGTAAGCTTTGGAGATGCGTTAGGAATGTTGGATGAGCTAGCTTATAGTCGAAGAAAAAAGAACACTGCTGGAGTGAACCAAGAAAAATACAACACAGGAATGAACATCAACAATGACAAAACAGAGAAGGCATCAAAGAACAGTGCTTTTAGTTATGCTACTACTACTAACGCTGGTTCATCTATTAAGGATAAATCTGAGGTAAGGATAATTTTTTTGTAAGATTATATACTTTACAAATGTAAATAGATAATATCATTAACAAAATTATTTTACAAATTGTTTCTCATTAACATCGATTAATATAATTTTAAATAGTAAAATTTCTATGCTAAACGAAGGCAGTTCTATTAAAAAGATAATCGAGAATCTTAAAAAATAATGGAAATTATAAGTATATAAATGAATATAAACAATTTTTACATGTAGAATAGTTGTAACATTATTTATTGAGATTTACTGTATTTTTATTAAATCTGTATACGCAGAATAGATCAAGAACTTCTTAAATCATGGAAATGAAATACAAAAAACTGAAAGTTTGGCAATAAAGACCTAATAATTATAAAGAAAAAAATTAATTGTGAAAAGAGAATTATTCCAAATTTTTGTTATAATGCCTTCAAAAAATGAAGCTTTAATTAATAAGCTAGTAAAGTTAAATTTATAAAATATGTTTATTTAAATCTTGATAAAATCCAAGAATAACGCTTGGATTTTTGTTTAAAAATTTGGAATAGTCGGAACACTAATTTTTTTTTGCAATTTTAATATCGTATTCACTCATTTTTCTGATATAATATCGGTGGAAAAAAATTTATATAGAATATAAAATTTACAAATTAATCTTACTTTAAAAATTGCTCACTCTTTCGAATAAGTGTAGTTAGAATATTGTTTGTAGTTTTTAAATATATCCGACTTATTTGCATTGCGTGATATTAATGTTTAATTTATATTCTAGTTTGACAATCGTACGAGGATGGAAATTAAGCGACCCACTCCTTCAGAAAGACCCAGCCAGCAATCAAGCCAAGCAAATAAGGGGGCTGTAGTCAACACGAGTAAAGCGCCTATTGAAAAAGGTAAGTTTATATTTTTTATTTAAATTGTTAAAAATCTTTATAGCTTAGGAGCTAGTGACAGTTTTTAGTATCTCACTAACATCCATGTTAAAGCGCGTTTTCCGGCTATTAGAACGACGCTTGACACGAAAAGTCAGTGCTGAACTTTTAGTATCATCAGAGCAGCGGTCCAAAATCCTTTACAGCAGATGCAAAAGTTGTGCGTGAAGCTGTCGGTGGTCTTGCGACGTCGCTCGATTAGAGATATAAAATTTTCACATAACGCTGCATGAGGCATCATTATATAATTTATATTGTGCTAAAGATAATTCAATAGGTAACAAAAACTTGTATTGCTCTCATAATAAGAGGCCAAAAGTCTTGGCAGCAGTTGTCAAAGCCAAGCGAGCAGCTCTCGGTGGCTGTGAGCGCAGCTCGAACTTCAATTTTATATAATGTACTATTATAACAGCTACAAACACCTGAAGATGGTGCACAAAAATGTTTTTTCTAATTTATACGGAGTTTCTTGTAATACAGAAATGAACGATTAGATGTAAAAATATCAGCTGGCCCATGTTGCAACTAGTGGCGTGGGAACAACAACATTTTTAGATTAAGTTCTTGAGCTATTGAGCTGAATTTAATGATACCTAGTACTTATCAATATATTCGTTTTTTTTAGAAAAATATATAAGCACCTTCTTACTGTTATGACATAATTTGTTTGTTGCTCGTACGCATTCCAGTACTTAAGCCTGTTCATTTCTAAAATTGCCGACTATACGACCTTATATTTAAACGATCTTTTTAAAGTAAAAAATGGCGCAGGAACAATAATTTATTTAAAAAATGGCGAAAATATTCTCGGCGAAAAAAAATGACTGATTTTTCCAAAAGTTCCCTCCAATAACTCTGACTTGTACCGTTTATTTTTGTACTATTAGGAGGTCCTAATAAATGAAATGAAAATTACTTTTGTACCATTTTTGGGTGCCTGTGTGGGAGACTTATGTTCATATGAACTTTTATATTTTTATACAAATTATATATAAATGAAGGCTAACCCTTTTATGATAGCTGTACAAGATTTTATTACTTATTGAACTATTATCTTTCGTCCAGTATAAGATATATTATGTCGCAGATATAGTGTGCTGTGAGAATTTTAGATCTCGGTCCGAGCACTACCGCGCACCCACCAGGATTTCCACGCGTAACTTTGGCAAATGCTTCCAAGATTTTTGGACTGCTCAAGTAAGAATCTTAAAATGATACAAACGAGTCAAGTTGTCCACTTTTTTTTTTTACAAGTCGACGTTTCTGGCATTACTACATTCACCTGTAAGCAGATTGGCAACATTGCTTTTTTTGTTATAAACGATCCAAATGAGTAGTCCTCAAATTTTCAATCTGTCGCAGATTAACATTTTGGCAAGTTTTTTTTACATACTTCAGGCGTCGCTTTTTGTCGTTCAACAGCTTAAAAAATATGTTAATCTAATGGTTTAAACAAAGAAGATAGTAACTATTCCGCCTTAAGTAGTAAAAATATTTCATCTTCAATATCTATAATTTGTACGAATCTCGTAAACAAAATCGTCCAAGCTTTCTACTTTAAATTATTTTTTTGTTCTAGGAACGAGTAATTCAAGTCAACGCAACGACTCCCACATGGAAGCTCCGATGGTGGCCAAAACCTCATCATTGTATAGAAGCCGATTGCATCGATGGTAGAATTTTCTTTCTTTTTGCGGTTATCAGCTTTTAAAAAAGTATTTAATAAGGGCTGAAAAATCTAAAATATTTTATGTGTTAATATATACTGATAGAAAAGATTTAGCATATGTAAAAAAAACTAACTAAATTTTCATTAGGATAATTTTCTATGATTAACTTAAGTCATATTAAAGAAGTTTTAATTATTGTAATTATTGTACATATTATTCAATGCTATGTAGATTTTATTTGTAAATAATATATGGTTTTTATGGTTTAAAAAACGATTTTTATTTTTGGAATCCTAGTCCATTTCAGAGCGTAAAATAATTAATTAGATATAAGATACATATATATATATATATATATATATATATATATATATATATATATATATATATATATATATACACAGGGTGATTCTCCGGGAACTTTATCGATACTTAAGTGTCATCGATTTGGACATATTTAAATTTTTAAGTCAAAAATGACGTTTGCGGACTAAAACTATAAATTTTTCTTATAGGAAACTCTATATTATTTAATTTGAGTTAGATTTCTTGTAGAGGAAGATCAATTTTAGTAGTGTTTTTATGATATTTTGGTCAAAAAAGAAGAATTAAAATTATGTTTAAAAAATCCTCAAAGTCAATTTTTTCAAATAGAATACAACTATTTTTATAATCTATCATCTTAAGCATTAAAAATATATTTACGTAAAGTAATACTACTTAAATCTACATCACTAACATATGTATTAAAATAATTACACATTTTATATAGGGGCGAATTTTTGTAAGTATTTGTTCTAGGAAATTCTAGATAAAATGTTGGTGTTTGTCCTGTTCCACCCTTATTTACCACAAATGGAAGTTGCAGTAATAGGTCTGGGCTATTTATTTTATTCTTTAAGATCTTGAATATGTATACGAAACATATTTTTATCGGTTTGTTTTCTAACGAAAGTCTGTTAAATATATTCAATAAGTCCAGGTGATTATATCCCTGATTGGGATAGTACCCAAATCTTTTAAAAAACATATACTTTAAAAATTTTTGCTGGACACGTTCTATGGTTCTACTCCACACTTCATATTGTGGTGACCATATTATACTACAGTATTCAAGTTTTGGCAGCACAAGACTATCAAAAAGTGAAACCAAACATCAACATCAAAATGTCTAGTAGATGTGATGAAGAAACCCATTATCGTGTGAGCTTCATTAATTTTATTTTTTATATGCTCATTGAAATTCAATGAACTATTAAACAATACTCCCAAATCCTTCTGACAAGAAGTCCGTTTTAACACTATATCATTAACAGAATAGGCGTATTTAAAATATTTTTATTAAGAGTAAAAGACATTGACGAGCACTTGTTATCATTAAGACAAAAACCGTTTATTCCACACCATTCAACAACATTATTTAGATCCTGCTGTAAACAGTCACAATCATCAGCAGTCAATACCTCCCTAAAAAGTTTAAAGTCGTCTGCAAACAGTAATGCTTTTGAGTGTTTGATCACGTTACATATATTATTATAGGCAATTAAGAACAAAAGAGGTCCAAAGTAGACCCATGAGGAACACCAGAAGTACTTCTATATATATATATATATATATATATATATATATATATATATATATATATATATATATGACAGTATTGTTATTTTTGGACTACTCGAAAGCCTTTGATACACTGAATCATCAAACGATGAAATCTTTATATAGATATGCCGGTTTTTCAATTCCAGTAATTGATTTAATGTCTAACTACCTGGAGGACAGGATGCATTCTGTACTTTATGGTGCCAGCTTGTCAGAATGTGTGCCTGTTACCAATATTGTTCCTCAGGGAATGATCTTGGGACCTAGAATGTACACATTTTATACGTCAACGTTTTTCGAAGCCTTTTTATTTTGTAATACATACTATTACGCAGATGATACACACATGTATCCATCTTTTTATCCCGAAGAGTCTTTACAAGTGGTTGTCACAATAAACCATGATCTATGCAACGTATTAAATTTTTGCAGTAGACATTGTCTTAAGTTAAATGCTGACAAGTCGGTGGCGGTGGTTTTTGGTGGGAAGAGGGAGAGAAAAAATTTTATTGAAAATTACGGTAAACTTGGTAAAATTCAAGTTAAGGATATTAAAATATGTAATGTGGTGAGGAATTTGGGGTTGTACATCGATGACGAGTTACGATTTATAGAAGATACAGTATGACCAGAAAGTCAGCATCATATGGGAATTTTTTTATTAATAGCTTTATTCGAAATTTGACTTTGGCAACAATTTCTGCTTCGATCGAGATGAAAATTAACTAAAAAAATAGTAATCACGTGATTAGCATTATCCGTCAAACTTTAATTAAAAAAAAAAAAAAAATTAAAAATGGAGTTATATCTCAAAATATCGAAAAAAGATATTAGGAAAAGTTTTTCTAAATGTAATTTTTAACCCACACGCAAAATTTCAGCTGTATAAGATAATTTAGATTTTTTGCCAACTTTTTGTAAATTGCACTACTGTTGCAAAATAAGACTCAACGCAACTTACATAAAACTTCTTAGTTTTGACAATGCTTCATCCAAAACATATTTTGTTTAAAGTAGCGTCATTTTAAATGTGTTTTTTCTACAAAATCCAAATAGGGCTATTAAAATTTGGTCACATGTGATGCAAAGTTAATTTGTTTATAACCCTGTATAAGGTAACTTCATAAAATATATACAGAACATCCTTATACCATTCGATAGGTATTTAAAAGGTATATTTTCTGGTAAGGTAAAAAGTAAAGCGTTCTTTTTAAATTAATCAAGTTATAGCCACTTAAAGTTCTTATCTTATTAGTTTTAATTTTTGGACACCCTGTATAATATGGTAAGTTTATTATAATTGAGATATAAAATATGATTTATTGTTACACTTCACTGTAAATTTCGAATACATAACTGAAATACTTCTTAAGTATTTGAAACATGAAAATTAGGTTAGATTTTGTCAAAATTCAAATTAGTTAAAAACTCTTAAGGTTTATGTACTATAAACTTTATTAAAATATGCACTTATTTTAATCGGAAAATCCAAAAACGCAATGATATACAAGGAGTTTAAATTAAAAGAACAAAACTTTAATACTTTCAGAGCTTTTGGGACACCCTGTATGATACAAAAATAATTTTAAAAAGTAACTATATTAGACCCCCATCACGTATTTTGGCCTCAATATTCCGTGCCGTATAGGGTGAGTAACCCTGTATATATAAATATAAAAAAATACAGATCAATCACAACAGAACAACTACCCACCCGAAAATGCATCTGAATATGACGAATACACCAAGGAAGTAAGTTTCCAAACGACGAAAGACACGATAGCCAAATTAAAAACGAGAAAAGCCCCAGGACCCGACAATATTCCCAACGAACTAATTAAATATGGTGGAAATGCATTACACGAAGAACTAACAAAACTCTTTAACAAAATAATTAAAGACCAAGAGATACCCCGAGATTGGAAGAAAAGTATAACAGTACCTATTTTCAAGAAGGGTGATAAGAAAATCACGGAAAACTATAGAGGAATAACTTTATTAAATTCAATAATGAAATTATTCACCAAAATCCTTGAAGGTATAATAACTGCCTATTGCAGAATATCAGAAGAACAGCAAGGTTTCCGCAAAAACAGATCTACAGTAGATGCCATATTCATCGTAAGACAGATAGCAGAGAAATCTATTGAATTTACTAAGCCGGCTTTTATGTGTTTTATAGATCTCACTAAAGCCTTTGATAGGGTGAGACTGGATGATATTCTGCAAATAATGCGAATTAAAGGCATCCCAAACAATTTAATTAACATAGTTGAACAGCTGAACTCCAACACCACAACATAAATCTCAGTAAGCGGCAATCTAACTAAGTATGTACCGATAGCGTCGGGCATACGACAGGGGGACTCTCTGAGTCCATTACCGTTTAACATAGTAGTGGACCAAATAATTGAGAACGTCAAAAGAGCGGCACCAGGGTACAGAATGAATACCGGGGAAACAAATATATGTTACGCTGATGACGCCGTCATAGTCTCGGAAAATGAAGACGATCTCCAAAGACTTCTATTTGCATTCCACACCATAAGCAAGCAATTCAACATGAAAATATCCATCGATAAAACTAAGTCAATTGTAATAAGCAAAGTGCCTTTAAGATGCAAACTAGTAGTGAATGACAAACCAATAGAACAACTCATGACCTTTAATTACTAAGAAGTTGAGATATTCGCAAACCAAGACAGAACAAGAGAAGTAATAAACCAAGTAAACAAGGCAAATAGAATCTCAGGAAGCCGGGCGGATATAATATGGCACAACACATACATGAGCAAGGACGCAAAAACAAAAATCTACAAGACCTGTATTCGACCGATAATGACGTACGCAATAGAGACGAGAGCTAACACAAAAACAACATCAATTCTAAGAACTGCCGAAATGAAAGTACTAAGAAGAATATCGGGATACACATTAAGAGATCACATACGCAATTCAACAATACGCGAGGAACATGGAATGCAGGATATAGTAAGATGGGGACGGAAGCGCGGAAGAGCCTGGAATGAGCACGTAGAAAGAATGGCGCAAAATAGGATAGCGAGAATCGCCCGAGATGGAACACCGGAAACCAGAAGACCAATAGGTAGACCACCTAAAAGATGGAGAGAGTCCTGGATTTCAACATTAAATGAGATGAATGATTGAGTTGGAAAAAACAGGCTGTAAGCCTATAACAAGAGGAAGAAGAAGAAGATATAAATAGTTTGGTTATTCCAGGTTTCAATTCGTTCGTTCAAGAAATCGTTTTCACGACGTTTCGCCAAAATCTCATTTAACATTTTCGTGTGTGGTTCGTCCCGTTACTCGTTTCTAAGGACGGTTAGGAAGTAATTTTAAAATATAATGATCCAAAATTCAAAGGAATCATCTCTTATTGAAGTAAAACTGGGATGTCAATTTTGTGCACCGATTCTGAATATTTATGTTAATCAAATACTGAAAAACCAATTAGCTAAACCCAAAGATCGGTTACTATTTTTGGGACTTTGACGAGAATTTGAGATTCCATTAAATTTTTACAATACCTTTTGACACGCGTAATTGCTTCTAACAACTTCCAAGACATTGGGTTAATAAGGGTAATCTCACAGGTACTAATTTATCTTGTTAATGAACAATAGACTGCAGTAAAACTATCCCTTTCTTGTAATTAGCACCCAAAAAGGTATAATATTTTGATAAATTGATGGCATAATAAGAAAAATAAGAATATTACCTGTACAAATTACTAATCCCCATTTAACTAGAACTTTCAAAATATTTTTAAAACACCATGAAAAATTGCAAAAAGCAGTGACGTAGTATATTTCTTTAATACAATATCAATAGTAATAAATTTATTTGGGTAACAAATTACCCAGTTAAACATGAAATAATTTATCCTCGCTTCAATAAAATACTCGTAAGCAGTCTTTAAATTAGGGGTGGTAATTCCACTGATACATTAAAATCTTAGATATGTGTAAAACCTGCCTTTGGCACCCGCGAAAATTGAATTTTCCAGTAGTACATGCTTAAAAGCTTGAAATCGATCACTCGACATTATTTTATGTTAATTAGAAATTAAGACGTTTGATAAAATCATGAGGAAAATTATCTTCAACTCCGTTTATATTTATATGGGATATAGGAAACCACATTAATATCAGAAGTGATACCATGTATACTAAATAAGTCAAGCTAAATTACCGGTACTACTCTTACAGAACTTATTAAGGTTGTCTATCCACTGCTTTACTAACTAAATACACAGCATAATTTTGAAATATTTTCTTGGTTGAAAAATCTCGTATGTGAAAAACATTTGAAAAAACTCACCCGCACTGTACCAACTGCAATTTTTGTGTGGCAGTGACAAAAGTATTAAAACGAGCGAGATTTAACAAAGAGGAGTACTCCATGGAAATTAGATCAAAAAAGAGCGACATCCTATAAAACATATCTCGATGGTAACTCTGAAAGACCTGGACAAAAAAAAATTGCGGACCAAAAATGGTCACGATATTCGGTTTTATCAGTTTATCTTGAAAAGTAAAAGTTGTATGGAAAAATGTTCCAAACAAAAGTTATAGAGAATTAAAAAACCTATCGATTCATATAATATAAGTTATAAGTGGCGTTATTAGTTATCGAGATTTTTTATTAACAAATTACCGATTTAAAATTTAACATAAATATAGGCATTAAGATTCTAAAAAAGTATGTCTAACCCGGAATCTGTAAGTTTTTTATTTTTTTGAGAAGTTCGATGTCAAAGTTGAAAATTCAACCTCAATTTTCCGCTCAATTTTAATGGAAATTGTCTGTATTGTTTTATATTTTGAAGATCTATTAAAAAAAATATTTTTTTAATCGTGGGCCGAGAAATTTTGCAAAAACCAATTTTTTCACCAAAACAATTGCGATAACTTTTCACCGGATGGAGATAAAATTTTTTTTGTGTACATTGGATTTAGATGTATCATTTCCAATCTCAAAAGAAAAAAAATTGAATGAAAAAAAACGTTTTTTTTCGAAAATTCATAATAGCGTAGCAAATGAATATTAAGGGCTTAAATTTGCAGAAAATGCTTTTTAATACTTGTATTTTACCTGTGAATTTTTTGGATCTAAGAAATACACTTCCATACGATCTGTGAACCTTCGAAAATTGGGCCGAATCTAATCGAAAATAGTTGCTGTAAGCCGCTGTCGGCGGCCACAGTTCAGGCGCTTTATTCATTGGCACTTCAAGATTGAGATTGAATTTTCAACGTTGACATCGAACTTCTCAAAAAAATTAAAAACTCACAGATTCCGGGTTAGACATGCTTTTTTTAGAATCTTAATGCCTATATTTATGTTAAATTTTAAATCGGTAATTTGTTAATAAAAATCTCGATAACTAATAGCGCCACCTATAACTTATATTATATGAATCGATAGGTTTTTTAATTCTCTATAACTTTTATTTGAAACATTTTTCGATACAACTTTTACTTTTCATGTTAAACTGATAAAACCGAATATCGTGACCAATTTTGGACCGCCATTTTTTTTGCTCAGGTCTTTCAGAGTTACCATCGAGATATGTTTTATAGGATGCCGAAATGAACACATTCCAGCAAAAAAACCAATGTTACATTTTTGTTACTGACGAAATTCTATTTTCTATGGAGTGGAGCGAGAGAGTGGAAATGTATTTGTGAGATATTTTCACAAATACATTGCGAACTTTTACATGAAACGTATTTTATTTTAATTTTTTGGGGAAAAACTGTTTAAAGAAAAAGTTTTAAAGGAAGAAAGTTTTACAATAAGATGAGAAATGTCAATAAGTGATTAAATTGAGTCAGTGGCGTTCGAAAAAAAATTTGATGGGTTAAAAATTGTCATTATTTCATATAAAAAAATAGATTTCTTTTTTGGAACCGCAAAAATTATTACGTGTGCCAAATTTGTCTCGATTATCTTTAAAAACAAATCAGATAACTTTAAAAAACTGAAAAAGAAAGTTTAACTTCTGTATCTAAAAATCTAAATATTTATCGGACGTGTGTTTATATGAACGTTCATGTTTAGAATTCGCTCGAGAATAACTTCTTAAAATTTTTCTCACTTATTTGGAAACACCCTGTATATCTCCAAAACATGATTAATGCGTCTCGTTTGTCTCTATTCTAACTCTAACGGACTTTCAAATTGTGTTAAAGTTCTCTATAAGTATCTTGTATAGTTTTTTTTTAATAATTTAGCATTTTCAATTTTGGACCTGAATTTTTTGCAATCATTTTCATTTTACAACAAAATTTTAATGATTTACTAAAAAACAAATACAATTTAAAACATCTATATTGAATAGGTAAAACAAGCCTGTCCCTTAAATTCTGGTATACAATTTTCAGAATAATTAAATATCTCGAAAATGGCTTGAGTTAGGTATATGCAATTTTCTCTTATTTGACCCGTCCTAGCAAAATATTTATACAACAATATACAGGATATTTCATTTGAATTTTGACAACTTTGCTGTGAGACCTTTTTTTGAGCCACTATGTTTCAAGTAATTTTAAAACATAGTCCCAATACTACACATTCCTTATTAAAAATGTTTTTTAAATATTTTATCGTTATTCATATAAAAACGGACGGATATGTATAATATATATATATATATATATATATATATATATATATATATATATATATATATATATGAAAAAGATTAAAAAAACTTCAAGAAATTTGGATTTATAAAAGCTAAAAGAAATAGAAATAAGCGTTGTTAATAAAATAAAATTACAAAAATTATTTGAATAAATGTTCAAACGGACGTCCTTGAAATTCTAGCCATTTTTTGCACCTAAGCAGGAACTTTTCATGGGTGGCTTTTCTTATTCTCTGAGAATTAAGTTCTTCAAATAATATTCTGACGCCCTGCATGCAATCTTCGATAGTGGTTAATGCGGTGTTGTATACTTTATTTTTGATTGTCCCCTAAATAAAAAAATCAAGTACTCTTAGGTCGGGGGAGCGAGGTGGCCAAAGATGTGGTCTACTCTTGGCTGTCCATTGATCACAGAACAAGTTTTGCAGATGATTGTTAACTAAATGACTATTATGTGGAAGCTCAACATTTATGTTGATAAAATAGATATCTATGATCAGTCAGCGGCAAGTTATCTAAATAGTTCACTTAAAAATTTCTCAAGTAACTCTCACCTATAAGTTAAAAAAGAATTTTGCATCTAGAAGTCTTCAAAAATGGCTAACTTACCATTCAGATTATCTTGGTAGAATTCTAGGGCGACGAAGCCGTCATTTCTTATAACACAATTCACGTTAAACTACCAAGACTATTGAAAATTTAATTCTCTAAATGGATGTACGTTTGAGTCGCTCCCATAGTGAAAATTGCATCGATTAAACAATCCATTTTTTGTAGATTTGGCTTCGTCCGACCAAATAATATTATCCAAAAAACCAGCATTTTCTTGTGGCCGAAGTAAAATAAATTGACGCAATTCTACTCTTGGAAAATCAGTGCCTTTTAAATCTTGTACAATGGAATATACATAGGGATGAAAATTGTTTCCTTAAAATCCTTAAAACTGATGTTTGAGATAACCAAGACTTTAATGCTACTTGCCTTGTAGATATTGTCGGATATGCGGCGAAATATCCTAAAATTTCAATATTTTCGTTATTAACAACTGGTTTATTTCTATTTCTTTTTGCTTTTATGGATCCAAAGTTCTTTAAGTTTTCTATAATCTTCTTAACAGTTGGTAGTGTTGGTTTCTGTTTCTTCGGATATCGGATCGCGAATGTATCGCATATTCTTGAAATAACTCACATTCTCCATAAATAATAAATAAGTTTAAATAATCTTCGTACGTGTAATTTAATCGTCTTGGCATGATTATTATTATTGAATGTCAAATGGCAAGAAATAGGGACAATTTTAGAGAGTTCGATTGTTCGCGTCCAACTAATAACAAAACTGAGAAGCCGTATAGCATTTTTACAATAGAAAAATGTTGAATTGCCAATATTTTGAAAACTACAAATTTTTGGAATAGACAACAAATTATAAAAATAGGTGCCTTCTATTTGAAAAAATTGACTTTTGACGATTTTTTAAATACAATTTTTATTCTTTTTTGACCACTCTGTACTTCGTCTACAAGAAAACTAAACCAAATTAAATAATAAAGATTTTCATATAGGAAAAATTTATAGTTTTGGTCCGCAAGCGTCATTTTTAACATAAAAATTTCAATATGTCCAAAACGGTGAGACTTAAGTATAGAACATTATACACAAGTTGAATTGATACCATCCTGTTTTTGAAGTAGGTTAAAAATAACTATTAACTGACGATTCGAAGAACACCAATATACCTGTTATGGAGGGTATAATTTTCCATAACAATTAAATATTATTGCTCTATTGAAACCAAAGATCTTTCTTCGGAAACCCTGTACTTATATTTTTATTATCATTACAATTGTTGTTGTAAAAGCTACCTTTCAACCCTCCAATAAAACAATTATAATTCTTTGTATAAATGACACCAAATATAGCTATTAGAACATACACAAATTTTACCTAATTCCGAGTGGTTTTAATTTTTATATTCCTACCTGTAAAGGACCTTATTGCGAAATCCCATAATTAGGCTTTTATCCCCAGTGTAGCATATCGGACAATCATTGTTATCAAAATTTATAATCCAAACAACAGTTCAAGTTTGGCGACATAAAATAAAATCTGGGTTGGCGTTCAATGAAGCTGACAAATATCGTCGTCATGTGCGATAAGAAAAAAAATCATATCATTTTTGAAAACCTATTCTATCATACCATAACAAGATGGAGTATATTAGAGAATCAACTTTCAAGCGACCGATGCTTGAGCTCTCCGAAAGTGCAAACATCCTCGATAACAAATATTAAAAAAAATTCAAGCTTGTTTTTTAACATACTAAATAGCCCTGTTTAGTAGTTTCATACGTTTGCATACACAAATCTATAACCATTGAACATCCTTCTATAAAATAAAAAAGTTTTATTATTGGGAATAGCACAGAGATGAAGGTAGAGTTTTCTATTAAGACAATGCTCAGACAGTGGCGTAGCGAATGAACCGCAAGGCATGCGGCGCCGGGGGGGACCCGTGTTTGGGAAGGGGCCGCTCACCCAAAAAAATCTTTAGAATTAAATTTAATCAATCTCCAATAAACTTGCTACTTTACAATCCATTTAACGCAAGGTGCCAGTAATTATTTATTATAAAATCGACACGTATGCAACGCAGGGCGTTTATATTTATATTAAATGAACATATATTAAGAAATCAATTTAAGACTGACTAATCAAACCCATTTAAAACAAGGCTCCTGTGACAGTCTTGTATTAGTATCTATACTTACTGCGTGCAGGAAGCCACTTTAATTCAAAATAAAATGTCGACAAAATCAGTCTCAACAGAGACTTGGGTAATAATTTGTAGTACTCAAAACTTTCTTGTTTGAAATTGTAGCTGATCGTTTACACGAGATATATGTTCGAAGTTTTCTTCATTTAAAAAGCGGAGTCAAATTTTTCCCATTTAAAAAATATTGTAAATGAAATAAAAGCGATTACTCACAATTCATTTGTTGTAGAACTGCGAGTTTTGGAGCTTTTTGGATGTTTTAAAAAGGAATTAGGCGTCTTTTGAAGATGCTGTTTCAGAAAGCTCCAAAACTCGGTCCTCAACAGGCAGATTAAGTTCCGAAAAACTTTGAAAAATTGAGTTCATTTCAAATTTAAATGTTTGTCAATTCTCGAGATTTAGAGCATTTTAGACGTTCAAAAAAAGGAATTGCACCTTTTAAAAATACGCCGAAAAAAAAGAAATTCTGCGTATTTTTAAAACATGCAATTCCTTTTTATTTTAAAAGTCTAAAAAACTCTAAATCTTGAAATTAGACAATCATTTATAGTTGAAATAAACAGAATTAACATTTAGATTTTATATACTTAATTTGTTTATAGGATCGCGAGTATTAGAGCTTTTCGGGTATTTAAAAAATAGAGAGAAGCATTTTCAAGAGAAACGCGATTTTTTTTGAACCTCTAAAAAGTTCTAAAACTCACGATTCTAAAGGCGATTGAAGTTGGAGTAGTTGCTCGCTCTTGCATTATAATGCTTTTTAAATGGGGAAAGCAGCACAATGACGCAAGTAAGAATTAGCAACTTTAGCTACATTCTCTATAGAATGCGAAAGAACTAAAAAACTTGATATAAGTCGACTCAGAAAATTTGCAAATAAAATAGTCAAACGTTTGCAACGATTTCGTAATAACACATAAAACTGAATATTTTTATGATGAATTTGATGCTTGTTTTGATGTGTATGAATAAAATTACTTTCATTCAAATCAATGTGGAACTGTGTTCTTTTTTTTTATCAAATAACATTATATTTACATGTGCCTTTAAAAAGTTGACGTATTACCGTTATTAACACATAAGTTGTCAAGAACACACCCCAGGCACAGCACGGGGGTATGTGGCTTTGCGAGTTTGGATTTTGGCTTAAAATCTTGATTCGTTCGCCTGTCTGTTGTGTAACGATTATCGATCTCGCTGCTTGAGGAGTATGTGGATTTAGGAGCTTGGCTTTTGGCTATACACTTTTAAAAATTCGCTCCATCGATATTATGATTAATGAATGTCAGAAACAACCTGTATTAGAGTTTATTTAGCATTTGAACTAAATAATATTGCTAAATTAAAAAGAAGGCCTATTAAGATTTTGCGGGGGTACTTATTTTCAGGAATAGCACAGAGATGCAAGGAAAGTTTTCTATTAGCACAATGTCAAGAGTTCTTCATATATTTCAAATACGTATTCAAAATTAATACGTTGCAGAAAAGGATTTTCTTTACAGACAGGCCGATTGTAAATTGGAAATCCCAGCTTTAGGTAACAAGCCGTAATTATGATGACTTTTATTACATGACCCTATTTATACAGGTACGATTCTTATTTTTCTTATTACATCAGACAATTTACCATACATAATCAGGGACATTTTATGGGGGTTAAGTTTTATTGTAGATCCTGATGCATCAAGAAGGTACATAAATTTCTGTATTAATACGACCACTAACCCAGTGGCGCAGCATGAGGGGAACAGGGGGATATTCTCCACGGGTGGCTTTTAGCTAGGGGCGACAAATTTCGAAAAAAAAACATTATATTTTGACTAAACTTTATTTTAATTTTTTCCCTATCTATAAGTGAGTATGATAATCCCGTTTTTTTTACAATCTTGGTACGTTTGTTTATAAATAAGTATATCCATTTATATGAATATGTCCAAATTTGTACGTATCTTAAGATATAATCGAAGGGTTGCTAAGGATATTTTTAAATGAATAATGCAGTTTTCTTTTATCTTTATAAGAAAATGACAATTTTTAAAGTTAATCTTAAAAATGACATTTTCAAAAAGAAAAAATATTATTTTACAATATTTAACAGTTTCAATAATATTGTTTATGATTTTCAATTAATAATACATTTTTTTAAGTAATAATGCTCCCTATAATATCACTATGCAACAAATTTTAGTTAATTTGTCGTATCCTTGTATGAAAAGTGCACTTTTTTTTTGTTAATTTTGGGGCGCTGAACACAAAAATGACAATGAAATTAAAAATTTAGTTGCAATTTTCAACAACAAATTTTATAATTTTATTTTTAGTAAAATAATAAATACATTCTTTCACACTTGTGGAGACACTAAATATCCTGTATTTTTGCTTTTCTTTTGTGAATTGTTTGTGGAACATCACTAACAAGAGCCCAACAGTAGTTGCCGGTAGGAAGAGTCTAAAAATACCTCAACAACAGCTTTAAACATGTTGATTTTATATTCTTTGACATAAAAATATTCTAGAATGAGAAAAATATACTTTTAAATAGAAATAATTTGGAAACTTTACGCCAAAACGTTGATTTATATAAAAAAACATTAATTTCTTCGGAAATTAGGAAAAAAAAATAATTGTTCAGACTGTTCAAATAATTGTAAAATTATCTTTGATTTGTAACTCTTTTCATTTACGTATGATTAAGTTTGACATGTTAGACGGCATATGTACAATCCAACAAGGGGGAATCGATGAACCTAATTCTTTTTATGAAGATGAAGTACATACATACAAAAACCATTGCATATCGCTGGTTTAGTGAATTCAATCGTGAACGTTGTTAATTCTGGATGCTACAGAATCATTTTTTTACCTGAATCTCGGATGAAGAGAGGAAAATAAACCCGATATGATGGATCAATTTTAATCATGACAATACAACCTCACATATACCGGGTTAAATAAGTGACTTCAACAGCACTCAAGGGTTGCCACAAGAAAAAGGGCAAAATTTCTTAATAAAAAGCTAAAAATTTAAATTAAAAAAAAAATATTATTAAAGTGATTTTTTTCTTTTTACTGAAACCCTATAATTGTCTATGAGAAAAGAAACCCAAACCCATTTCCGGAATAATTTAATTGGTTAGTAAGAAAAAGGGGAGGAGCGAAAGTGTCCACCTCTCATGATGAACCCTTGAGTACCCTTCTTAGATAGTTATTCCAAAGTTAGCCTTTGAGTTAAGAAGTAGTGGTTCTAAATTGTTGGTGCGTTTAGTTAGTTAGTTAAACATGGCAACCTCTTTGTATGAAAACATTGCTGTCAACATGAGTTCTACATCTCGTAAGTACACTTTTCAATTATTTTGATATACAATATGCAGTCCCATTTAGCATGAGATAATATACAGGGTGTTCCACGACGAACTGTGGTGATTTTTTGGAAAATAATTAAAATTAGGCAGTTTACTAAATATACCGGAAGTTGATGCTTTCTTGCTTATTTTGAATGGAACACCCTATATGTTATTTCATTTTAGCTTCTATGATAAATTTTAAACATATTTCATGTATAACATCCTGTATATAGTCTGTTTTTGACATATTTTAAATTTTATATCAAAAATCGCGTTTGCAGGCCTAAGCATACAAATCAATTTTACCTATATGAAAGCGTTTGGGGTTGGTTTCTTTCTAGAAGGAAATCTACTTTAGTGTATTATGTTTATATTTTGATAATAAATAAATAGAGGGTGATCAAAAACTAACATTAAATATTAACTTGAAAAAATTGTTTAAAGGTCAATTCTTTTAAATATAACCCCCTATTTTTATAACGTTATCTTATTTAGCATTAAAAATATGGGCGACTTTGGATAAAGTTGTATATACTAAAAATTTGTAGTTTTTGAGATATCGGCTATTTAAAATTTTTGTATTATAAAAAGCCTATGCGGCTTTTAAGTTTTGTTATTAGTTAGCCATGACGGAAAAAACGCGATGAAAGAAAACAATATAGCACTACAGATAATAATTAATAAAAATCATGCCAGGGCGATTGAATTATACGTACGAAGATTATTTAAATTTGTTTAATGTCTATGAGGAATGTAACAAAGTTTTATTAATAACATGCTAGACATTTGCTGATAGATATCCAGATAAACAGAAACCGTCACGGAATAGTTTTAAACGAATATTTAAAAATTTTCGCTCCGTTAAAGTAAAAATGCATAAAAAGAAACCTATTCTCAATGATGGAAATGTCGAAATTGCAATTCTGGGATATTTTACGGCATATCCTGTGACATCGTTAAGAAAAGTGGCTCAACAAACAGGAATCGCGAAGAGCTCAATACATAGAGTTCTGTTGAAACACAAATTCCACCCTTATTTAATATCTTTCAATTTTTGGACAACATAATTTGGACTGATAAAGCAAAATTTACGAAAAATCGCCTCTTTAACACACAATCTTCATTTTTGGAGTGATTCAAATCCTCATTTTTAATGCTAAATAAGATAATAATAACATTATAAAAATAGGGAGTTTACGTTTAAAAAAATTGACTTTTCCAAGTTAATATCTAATGTTGATTTTTGATAACCTCGTATTTACTTATTATCAAAATATCAATACAGTACTGGATGTCCCATTTTCGATACTTTTAGGGGGTATTGGATTATTATGAAAGATACAGCCCATATTAAACATTTGCCAAAATAATATTAAAACGTTCTCACTATTTTTGCATTTTAATAACATTGTAAATTAACTGAGCCCTGATCGACCCTTTGAAAGGTTTTTGGACTTGACAATATCTGAGCTGGAAATTTTTCAGCATAACATCTTCTTACCCTCGAAGAGTGAGACCGCGCTTGCCCATAAATTAAAGCACATTAAAACACCCCGCGTATTGTATTTTTACCTGTTTGTGTTTAACGTTAGAAACTTTTAAGTTTTTTTTGCATAAAAACCGATTTATCTCGAAAACCGCCAGTTTTATCAAAATAAATTAAGAGTACCATTTTTTGAAGAGGAATGACCAAAGTGTTTAAAAAATCAGTTTTCAGCTCTGTAAAATAACGCCTGTCAAAAATTAGGTTCAACGAGTGTGGCTACAAGTCCGTTCCTGACTTATCTGATGATTTAAAACATCTACTGTAGTATGGTTTAATGAGTCTTTATGGACTATAAAATTTTTAAATTTCATTAAATTATACAAGTCCTTTCAAAACTTGAGCCGATAAGGTAAATCGCTGGGTACCCCTTTAGGGCTCTGTATCTCCATTAAAGGGGTACTTTAGGAATTTTTTTCTATGACAAAGTAATGTAATTTTGACCTCTCCTGTCCCGAGAACTTATGAGGTACTTACCGGACGTCCTGTATATGTTAATAACAAAATCACAACTATTTTAAAATTCTGAAGTTAGTACGTGCCAAGTTACGGTTTCCCCTAATTTTCTGACCTCATAACATGAAAAAACTTTTCTTAGTATCATCGCATTTTATAGACAAAAATCTTATTTTTTTAGATTCAGACCCAAGCAGTCTCAATGAAAGATCTACTCGGCAATCTTCTGATGATACCTATTACAGTGTTCCCTATCAATGGTTGTACGATAATGCACTATACAGAATGACGACTGTTAAGCATGAGCGGTAAGTTACTTGTCTATTTGCTAATTTGTAAAAATATTTCTAAAATTTTGTAAACTTGACCTGTAACAGGCATAGACATGATAAGACATAAAAAAATCTAAACCTGCCTGGCTTACAAAGAAGGTACGTGAAGTGTCCGGCTAAGATTTTAATGAAACTTCAATATATTGTACATCTATACAAAGGATACAAAAATAAGAGACACGTATTTTTTTTTATCTGCGGAGATTCATTTTAACGGGGTGAAAACCGCCCTTAAAGCTCATCCATAAAAAACAGTATTTTTGAAATATCTCAGGACCTAAGTGAGATATCTTTCCAAAACAAAGTAAAAATTACTTGTTGTTCGAAATAATGTTAAATTATGGTTGTTTCATCCCCAAGGATATCAACCATGATTTTTTATAAGGGTAAACCTATTCGCGCACGTAATTTAATTTTAAAAATTACGAAATTTAATAAATTGTTTGAAATTTTTTTTTTCACGATTACCATAATTAAGTGAAGTTCATCTTTCGGGGTTTTCAAAAATAAACTGGTAAAAGAGGGTGAGTCACACCCAAATAATTTTTTTTAATATCTCAAGTTCTAATTAACATAACTGTACAAAACAAAATGAAAGTTATTTGTTATTTGAAATGATATTAAAGTATGGTATTTTCACCCACAAGGATATCATCCCTTATTTTTTATTAGGGTAAACCATATGTTTACGTACGTTATTTAATTGTCAAAAAAAATACCATAGGCACTTGAGTTATTGTGTTTCGGGGTTTCTAAAAATACACTAGTAAAAGAGGGTGAATCACCTCAAATACTTTTTTTACATCTCAAGTTCTAATTGAGATAATTTTACGAAAGAAACTGGAAATTACCTGTTATTTGAAATGAAGTTAAACTATAGTATTTTCACTCTCAAGGATATCATTCGAAGGATGTCCTTTCATACATGTATAAATTATTCTTGAAATTGCCAAATTTCAGTTGATATGAACGTTACAGAGTCTACTGAATTATTTTCTTTTGATTAATAAGAAAGTATAAACTTATTTCAGTGGTTAAGCATTTATGTCTGTAAATTATTATAATTCATAACAAATTGTGATTTCTAATTCTGTAACGTTCATTTAAATTAAAATTTGACAATTTTGAGAATAATAATATATGTATGAAATGACGGTTTACTTTTATAAAAAAATAAGGAATAATATCCTTGAAAGAGAAAATACCTTAGTTTAACATCATTTCGAGTAATAAGTAATTTTAATTTTGTTTTGTGGAAATATCTTAATTAGAACTGGAGATATAAAAAAAAACGTATTTTGGGTGGCTCACTCTCTTTTACTATTTTATTTTCCGAAACCCTGAAACTCGTCAACTTAAGTTACTTATTGTAATCGAAAAAAATATATCAACAAATTTGGTTTAATTTCGTAATGTCCAGAATTAAATTATGTAAATGAATTACAAGATTAACCCTCATAAAAAGTAAGAGATGATATATATGGGGTTAAAACAACATGGTGCAACCTCACTTCAACTAACAAGTAATTTCAACTTTATTTTGCAAATATATCTCAATTAGAATTTGAGATTTGAAAAGAATAAATTTGGAGGTGACCCACCCTCTTTTACTACTTCATTTTTTGGACCCCAAAATACGACTACTTAAGTGACATCGTATTCATAAAAAAATACTTTGAAACAATTTCATTAAATTTCGTAATTTTTAGAATTAAATAACGAGCACGAATAAATGGTTTACCCTTATAAAAAATAAGGGATGTTATCCTCGGGGATGAAAAAACCCTAGTTTAACATCATTTCGAACAAGTAATTTTCATTTTGTTTTGTAAAGATATCTTACTTAAAACCTGAGATATTTCAAAAATACTGTTTTTAGGGCTGCATTTTAAGGGTGGTTTTCACCCCGTTAAAACAAATCTCAGATGATAAAAAAATAGATGTCTCTTATCATTGTACCCTCTACAACATATTGAAATTTCATTAAAATCGGAGCCGAATACTTCAAGTACCTTCCTTGTTAGCTGGATATCGCGGCACTCAGCAAGGTCGCGAGGTCTCAACGTGTATCGCAAACAAATATGGAAAATTCTATTTTATTTGTCTTGTTTTTTAGTACCAAAGTATGTTCTGGGAAAAAGTCTGGTCCTAAACAAGTTCCTTCATTATCAGCACTGTGTAGCCGGGCCTTAGAAGATAATTTACAGGGTAAGTTGAGAAAATAATTTTCTTGTAGTTTTAAGAATTATTAGTTCAGTTTAGTTCAGTTTTTACATTTTATAATACATATATTTAATTTTTTTATAGCGATTAGACCCATCAGAGGCGTTTCTTATTCACACTTGAAGCCAATAATAGCAAAAACGACTCCTATACAACTCTATAACGTAGAACTTACAAATCCATATTTGTTGGAAGGTTCTGACGAATTGTGGCAGCTGCATTGCCAAAAGGTAAATAAACAGTGCTATATAGTTTTAATCTAATTTTACTATTATCTATGCTGTAACTTATATTGTAGTTTTTACGTTCTCAGTTATAAATTTTGACTTTGCAACATAATGTATTGTTAACAGGACTTCAGGACCGAACAGCGTCAGGAGTCGGAATCTTGGCGTGAAATGTATTTCCGCTGCTACCATGAGCGCGAGGCCAAACTAAAAAGGGTTACGGAGAGTATCAATAGGAGATCTGAAGATATTAAAGTTAAAGAGCCTGTACGGACAACCAAGTCAGCGTACGTGAACAGTGTCCCGAAACCTCCTAGGAATGTCCCAAAAAAACAGGTAAGGATTTTGTTAATATTTTTAGTTGAAAAAGAGCTATGAAGTTACGGTTTTTACTCGATCTTGAACAATTTTCAAAAAAAAAAAATTTGCGAGTTTACAGAATCCCTTTTATAATAAATATTTTTTTCCGAAGCTCTGCGACTAACGATTTGTAAGATACGGCCGGCGTCCTCTTTTGTTCGACGACATGATACAGTTCAATTTTTTTGGGTACACTATAAAAAAGAAATGCATGCTGGAAGCAAATTTCACAAACGTTTATTAAATACATTTAATGCAACGCATTAAACTTAATAATTCACATTAATCAAAATTTTTACATTAAATTTAATGTAATCATACATTAAATTTAAAGTATGATCAGTTCAAAAAATTCCGAAACTACCAGGAAAAGGTGGACATTTTTTCTCTAGGTAGTGTCCGTCATCTAGACCGGTTTCAAACTCATTGGTTCCCGTCAATACGGGGCAGGCATATACATTTCACCATAAGAAAATTGAGTTCTTTTAGCAATTTATATCATATTAAACAAAAAGTTTAATACAAGATGCACCATCTCCCAGAATGCCATGCAATGTATATTGAATAATAATGTAAATTCCTTTAGTATTATGGTATATGTGAATTAATTTTAATGTACACAAGTTGAAATATCTTTTCAGTTACTTACTACGGTACATAGAAATGGTGACTACGAGTATGATTACTTTAGTTACTATGTTATATATTTTGATAACAAAAAGTCTAAAAAAAGGAAAATTTATTTTGGAATTTTTGACAACAATACTTTACAATAATACTTGTTAAAAAACAGGCTTATGCATGACATACATAGTAACAAACATACACTACATTCTTTGTCAAAATCTTCGGTTGGAATTAAATTAGGCGGTTCTTCTCTACACTTTTTACAATATAAGATTGATTTATTTTTTTCTATAAATAGTGTTATATTTTTATTCTACTCGTAGGTGGAGGTTAAGCGACTATCAACAACTCCTTCCGAGAGACAGCGTCAAATTGCTCAAACAAACGAAGCCAGTATGGTGCCCAATCCATGTAAAGCAGCCGCAAAAAAAGGTAGGTTTATATTTTATAATTAAACTGTCACGGGATGTTTGCTCAATTTTTAAAAATAATAATACGTATCTCAGTTCAAAAAAAATCGATTTTTTGGCAAAATTTGACCATTTGTTTCCAGTGCGAAATGAATTTCCTCATAATATTCAAATTGTGGCTCCATTTTTTTACGCCCTGTACGATAAGAACTTTGGACAATGTTTTTTACATACCTTTAACTATTGACTAAAAATTAAATACTCTTCATTCATGTCGCTAAGTCTAACCGTTTTCGAAAAAACAACATTTTATTTACACTGTTAGTCCCCTAACTGCTGTTAGGTTGAATATGAAAAAGAGGAATTTTCCCCCGCCGTACTCGCCACATTAACTCAGCATTGCTCTTTATTTGATCACAATGAAACGTGATTTTCCGTAGAAGTTCCTCCCAACTATCGACCGGAGTGGAATACACAAAGCTTTTCGGGTGTCCCCACAGGTAAAAATCCATCGGCGTTAGGTCGGGCCCCATCAGCATCAGTACTTTTTTTTCCAAAATATCCTAAAATTATGAAGAAATTTAATAATATTACCTTATTAAATAGAATCGGCTACCATTCTCCCTTACACGTTGGTCAAGTCATTGAAATGTTTTCTGATCTGGAAGAGTACGATTAACCTCCTGGCTTCCAAAGCATTGCAAGATGTAAGACCATACACCAGATGCATATCCGCGTACTCAATAAATGTTATCATATCTCGAATTATTTCACAATTAATTTCACCACGAAACCCAAAAATCAGTAAATTAATATCCAAGTAAGGAATCAATGTGTCACCAATGTAAAAGTCGACAAATTCTAAAATGTAGGATATTTATTTATTTTGTACCTAACAACGTTTGCAACAACTTTGTTTTTGGTGTCGATAAAATAAAACGCACATTTTTTGCGAACCTAGGTCGAACTGCAATTCACAGAATTAGATATTTTTAACCAAAGAGGTAAACTCCAATTTGGAATCGAATTTTTTTTATCATAAGGTTGAACATTTGGGAGGAACAAAGGTGTATCTTTTATAGAAATACGCCAAATACATGATGTAAATAAAATGACGTTTTTTCAAAAACGATTAGGACTAGGGACATGAATGAAGAGTACTTAATTTCTAGTCAATAGTTAAAGGTATGTAAAAACGTTGTTCAAAGTTCTTATTATACAGGGCATAAAAAAACGGGGTCATGAGTGACACAGGTAGTCCGTCCCTGCAGCTGTAATTCACAACACTTTCTTGGGTAGTGATTTAAAGGGTCTTACCTGGTATACATCATATAAAAAAAATTGGTTCAATGATCATGTGCAGTTCTTGGGGAGGTCATATCTCCGAAGAGGAGGCCTATACGAAAAAAGTTTATATGAACTTGTAGTATTCCTTTCACGTGTTTTTTCCGAACACCCTGTATACAAACTATTTTTTATTCTTGTATTTTAAAAACATGTTTAACTTATTGTTGTACTTGTCAATTTAATTCCCCTACAGTCATTTTAGACCAGGTTTTAAGTTAAGACCATATAAGTGAATTAAGGGGTAAAATACATAAATTACTACAAAAGCATTTGAGATCCACTTTAACTAGAGACGTATTTTATTTCATTAGATACTACAGTAGCTTCTGTCGTGAATAACACTATTGACAGTTGCTCCATTGTTCATCTGTCATCACTGTAATATTTACTTAAGTCATTTAAACAACACATAACATTTGTATAATATAAGATTGTAATCAAAATGCCTCTTTTGTTACAGGGAACAAGAAAAACCCGAAGAAAGCCCCGTTGATGGCAAAAGCTATATCAAGTTGCAAGAAGCTCTTTGGTCGACGGTAGCTCTTTTTACTTTTTGTGAACAATGAGTTTATCGACTTTTTAAAAATTGTAAATTGTATATATCTAATGTAAATATTTTTTTGTATTAATAGACATTTGTAGCAAGTCGGTCTTTAAATTTTTATAAGTTGACAATATTACAGTCGAGTTGGACAGTATAGAGTTAAGCTGCGTTAGTTAGTTCAAATGTAACAGTAATCTTACGGTACAGTGGGCTAGTCCGGTCGTGTTTAATCTGAAAATAGTGCAAAACATAATCAATACTAGAAAGTTAGAAATAGTTTTTGACTGCTGTGAAAAAATAAGAAAAAGGAAAATAAGTGAGTCCGTAGCATACAATATGTACAATCTAATAATTTTGTGAAAAAGTATATTTTATAGAAAAAGGAGACTCCTTAAACAATGAAAATAAACATGCTACGGGAATTTTTAGTTTAATTATTCCGAAAACAAAATACATTTAATAATACAAAAATTTCATCAACTTTAAAGTTGAGAATAATGCTCCGTTTAGAGATAAATTAACTCTTATAAATATACAATGAACGAGTGAACAGTGCAGTCTGCAGCCATCCGGAAGTGAAGAACTTGTAGCGGCCCAGAAAGAAGGAAGGCCCAAAAATAGTAAGTAAAATGGGGTAAAGTGGCGGGCGCTACACATTTTTGAATATATTAGAAAAACTGGCGAATTTATGGGTAATGTCAAACTAGCCCAGGTTTTAAAAATAGCTTTTAAATTTGATTAAAAATATTTACAAATATATTCACCAAATTAGTGCCGTTTTTTCATCGAACGTACACCTTTGATCTTAAGTTAGTGTTTAAACAACACATTTAAACTGGCAGAAATTATATTGACAAACTTTTTATTAATGTAATTCATGTAAATAATACGAGTGCGGTCAGTAAGTCCTTAGAAAATCCAAGAGATGACGAGCGAGGCATCGAAATACATATTTTCGCAGCAAGGGTCATTCCTCACTAAAGCGCTGTTTAAGTGTCAGGCATATTCATCGAGTGGTTCCATTTTTATCGGAGTAAAAAACTTTTGTTTATATATAAAAATGAAAAAAAAACGAGTTTTTAGCGGTGATAATTTATGAGGATGCGCTGTTTCACTCTTCGAATGTAAGAAAATGTTATGTTGAAAGATTTCCAGCTCAGATATTGTCACGTCCAGAAACCTTTCAAAGGGTTGATCGGATCTCAATTAATTTGTTATTAAATCGCAAAAATAGTGATAACTTTATTCAATACGGGCTCTACGTACTTCAATACATTTTCTTATTATTCGAATATTTTCCCGCCGCACTGCAAATAAAGGGTGTTTTTATAGAGGTATAGAACTTTTAAATGGAATAACACAAAGATGAATTTTTTAAATTGACATGAAATTTACTTTATTCGAAAGATAACCTTCTGGCATTATAATTTAAATATGACTTCTGGCATATGACCGCCACGGCTGGCTCGGACGTAGTCTAATCTGAAGGTCCAATTTTCGATGACTTTTTCCAACATTTGTGGCCGTATATCGGCAATAACGCGGCGAATGTTGTCCTCCAAGTGATCAATCGTTTCGGGCTTATCGGCGTAGACTAGCGACTTCACATATCCCCACAGAAAATAGTCTAGCGGCGTTAAGTCGCACGATGTTGGAGGCCAATTCATGGGTCCGAAACGTGAAACTATGCGGTTACCAAACGCTTCCTTCAATAAATCAATTGTGGCACGAGCTGTGTGACATGTTGCGCCGTCTTGTTGAAACCACAGCTCCTGCACATCATGGTTGTTCAATTGATGAACGAAAAAGTCAGTAATCATGGCTCTATAGCGGTCACCATTGACTGTAACGTTCTGACCAGCATCGTTTGTAAAGAAGTACGGACCAATGATTCCACCAGCCCATAAAGCACACCAAACAGTCAGTTTTTCTGGATATAACGGTGTCTCAACATATACTTGAGGATTATCATCACTCCAAATACGGCAGTTTTGTTTATTGACGTATCCATTCAAACAAAAGTGAGCTTCATCGCTAAACAAAATTCGCTTATGAAAATCGGGATCAACGGCAATATTGTTTTGGGCCCATTCACCGAATCTACGCCTTGCTAGGTGATCGTGTGGCTTCAATTCTTGCACGAGTTGGATTTTGTAAGCACGCAAACCAAGATCTTTCCGCAAAATCTTCCATAAAGTGAATGGACACATATCCAATTCCTGTGCACGATGGCGGATAGATTGATTCGGGTCTTCCTCTACGCTACGCTCTACGGCAGCAATGACTTCTTCTGTACGCACTGTACGACGTCTCTGTGGATGCGTATTATCATTTAGAGTAAACGTGGTGCGAAAACGTTCCATAGTTAACCGAATTAATTGCTCTGATGGCCGATTATGTTGACCGTAAAATGGACGTAGTGCGCGATACGTATTTCGAACAGAACCATGATTTTCAAAATAAATTTGCACAATTTGGAAGCGTTGTTCAGGCGTCAGTCTATTCATGTTAAAATCCCAAACCAAACTAAACATAAATCACTTGACAGCTGACAAAATGGCCGCCAGTTAAAAAAGTGTTGCCAACTTAAAGTTTTATACCTCTATAAAAAAACACCCTTTAATATTCCGACATTATTACAGACCGTTAAGGCGGGTTTTCCTAGTAACGCACATTTTGCGTGGCATAGAACGTAATTCGGCCGACGCAACGCAACAACCAATGCGCTGCCTAAAAGTGTTTTCCTAAGATTGTCGGTTGTGTGACGACAGTAGCGACGAAATTATCTAAAAGTAAAAAAAGCTTTGGCTTTATTAATATTACAAGACGAAATTTTGAAAGAAGATATTGACTTATTAATTACGATTCATAGTGCCACTAAAAATTCTGCCAGTCAATTATTTCAAAATAGAAGCAGCAAAGGAGGATTTAAATTACTTATCCATGCGGACAAACTACATGACGCCGCTTTTAAAAGCCAACCTCTCCCTGGAGATATTTATGCCAAGTAGAGAGTAGGCATCAGTACATCACTCGTCTTAACATCAACGGGGAAAATAGTGAATGTGACGAAAAAGTGAAGGGAAGAATTGGCCGTGCAAAAGCATCTTTCTTTAAACTTAAGAATCTTCTCCTTCACAGAAATATGCCACTACACACCCGAATACGTGTGGTTCAATGTTATATATGGCCTATTCTACTATATGGTGCTGAAACTTGGTTACTTAAGGCTGGGACGCTGAATTGGATCGAAGCTTTTGAATTGTGGACACTCCGCCGACTGCGTATCCCCTGGCCTAATCACTTAACGAGTGATGAAGATCTACGAGGAGCTGGCGTAGAAAGACAACTAATGGACACTGTAAAACAACGAAAAGTGTCATATCTAGGGCATATACTAAGAGGACCTCGCTACTCCATACCAAGGCTAATACTATAGGGAAAAATTGAAGACGGGAGCTAGGTCGAAAACAACACTCTTGGCTCCGCAATATAAGAAACTGGCGTGGTATATCAGACGCCGCAACCATATTTATACAGGTTGAGGAGGGCATTCTACTTGTTATGTGACCATGAGATGGCCAAATGATCGCCGACGTGCAGCATAGAACATGAAGAAGAGAGGAGTGGGAGGAAGAACAAAATCTTCCGAAAAATGGATCCTGGCGGTATACTGATGGATCTCGACAAGATGAAAGAGCTGGAGCCCGGAGTATTCGGCAGGACTACAGGAATCAGAGAGCACTACGCTCTCGGACAATGTGCTACAATTGTCACAGCGGAAATGTATGCTATTCTGCAATGTGCCCATTTCTGTGAGAGGAACATAGACAGGAATAGAGTAATAAATATATGCTCAGGCAGTAAGGCTACGATATTGGCACTGATGTCCAGTGTCCTCACTTCGCGACTGGTGTCCAAGTGCAAGGATGTACTAAATGGTATAATAAGAAAAGGCTGCATAGTCAGACTCGTATGGGCCCCGGGTCACTCGGGCATACCCGGGAATGATGAAGCAGACCGTCTGGCAAAGTTGAGTTCGGCGACTGAACCCTATGGACCCCAACCAATATTACCTGTCCCAGGGTGACACCATGGAATGCGAATGAGCATTTTCGACTTGAAAGGCCGACGATGTATATACGATACGTACAGTGCATTTTCAGGTGACTTCGTATTGAATTGGGGTGACACCATGGAATGCGAAAGAATAGGGTAACCACTCACTATTTCTACCAATTGTTCGTCCTTGGTAGCACTAAAACGGGTCTGTTGTTTTTGTGAACTCATTTTCAGCAAAATTCTTTCACTACACGCAGCGTACAACTGAATAGACTGCTCTCGGAGCAGTCGTCATGTTGCGTCGACAGTATTAAGATGGCGCAAGTCGTTTTTATGCAGTGTAGGAAAATGCTTGTATTTGATTTTCATTAGAGAAGTTCTCGGCGTTTTGCGCCGACTGTATTAAGTTCTACGCCGTGTAAAATGTGCGTTACTAGGACAACTCGCCTTTAGAATGCTGTGCTATTCTCGCTAGTAGTTCTTCTCTAGTA
This sequence comes from Diaprepes abbreviatus, assembly GCA_034092305.1. Lineage (NCBI taxonomy): Eukaryota > Metazoa > Arthropoda > Insecta > Coleoptera > Curculionidae > Diaprepes > Diaprepes abbreviatus. The sequence continues at coordinate 3,214,072 of JASJET010000310.1, forward strand.
TTTACTGGTGTTGAATAAACTAGTTCTTTTAGATGTTCCCAGAAGTAAAAGTCTAAGGGATTTAGGTCTGGAGACCTTGGTGACCATAAAACAGGCCCACCTCGACCTATCCTTCTTCTTCTTCTACCTTCTATAATAGGTCCCTGACCTGTTCCTTCTTCGATTTTCCTCATTCTGGACTTAAATTATCGCTCCACCTTTTCCGTGGTCGACCTCTACTGCGTGTACTACTAGGCGATTTATCTCGTGCGATCCTTACCAGTCTATCCTCTGTCATTCGGCTTATGTGTTTGTTCCATTGTGTCTTACGCTGTAGGACCCACTCATTAATGCAGTCTGTGTTGCATGATTGCCTAATGTTATCGCTTCTTTCTCTGTCTAGTAGCGTTTTTCCTGTTATTCGTCGAAGTATTCTCATTTCTGTAGTTTCCAATAGTTGTTTCGTTTTTGTCGTCTCTGGCCGTGTTTCTGAGGTGTATGTCATAATAGGTCTAATTGTAGTTTTGTAGATCCGAACCTTTGTTTCTTGTTGTAAGTGTTTGTTTCGCTAGATCACGTCGTTGAGACAACCCGCCACTTTATTTGCTTTGACCACCTGCCCTCTTACTTCATCTTCGATGTTGCCATAACTAGTTATGTCGATTCCTAGATATTTGAAACTCATTTCTTGTTGTATTATTTGACCGTCTAGTTCTAGTTTGCATCGGAGGGGTTCTTTTGAGGTTGTCATACATTTAGTTTTTTCGGCTGAGATAATCATATTATATTTTCTTCCCGTAAGATTAAAGGTATTTAACAATCTCTGGAGGTCGTCTTCATTTTCGGCACATATCACAGCGTCATCAGCGTAACAACGACCTATCCATTTATTTAAATTTTGCTGCAAAAATTTAAATAAACCTCACCATTCAGTCTTTCTTCCAAAATAAATGGACCTATAAGGCTATTTCCGATGATGCCTGCCCACACATTTACAATAAACCTTTGTTGATGTTCATTTTGAATTAGACCGTGCAAGTTTTCATCAGCCCAAAAATGTCAATTTTATGAGTTTATTATTCCTTCTCTTGTAAAACCGGTTTCATCGGTAAACAAAATATGGTTAGAAAAATTTAGATTTAGGTTATGTTACTGTATAAACCAGTTGGAGTATTGAAGTTTTGCGCGATAATCATCCGGAGACATAGCGTGTACTTGTTCAATGTGGTAGGGGTGAAGTAATTGTTCTCTTAAGAGTTTCATGTACAATCCATCTTGTAACATTGTTTTATCTCGTGAGCTTTCTTAAGCTGTTTGAAGGGTTGTCAGCAATATCTTGCAAAATTTTTTACCTCTTTGTGTTTAGCATTAATAATTTTTGAGTGTTCCGCATAAAAACCTATTTATCTCGAAAACCGTCAGTTTTATCGAAATAAATTAAGAGTACCCTTTATGAAGAGGAGTGACCAAAGTATTTAAAGAATCAGCTTTCAGCTCTGTAAGATGACACCTGTCAAAAATTGGGCCCAACGAATGAGGATGACTTCTCTGATGATCTTTATTGCCTCTCTAAAATATTAAAATTTCATTAAATTATACAAGTCGGTTCAAAACGTAAGAGTCGATAAGGTAAATCCCTGGGTACCCCTTTAGGGCTCTGTATCTCCCTTAAGGGGCATTTTAGGAGAAAGATTAAGAGGTACTTACCAGACACCCTGGATAGGGCCCAAAAATTAATTTGGTTGCCTATATGTATTCGTCTTTCAAGCAGAGAAAAGGGAAAGAATATATAGTTTATTTCCTGCAAAATACAACTCTGGTCCTCTTTACATACGAGTTTTGACCACCTTATGGTCTTGTCAGTGGAGCTGTATCGAACCAAGAGCAACATTCGCAGGACATAGCTGCTATATAAAATATAAATTTCGAGGTATGTCGCCAGATTTTTAATATCCTGCTACAACCTAAAGATAAACCACCGAATACCACTTTTAGGCCCCATAACTCCGTTATTACAGGATGCCCTTATAAGAGCCCCATATCGAATACGCAATTTTGTGATCAAAAAAGTTTTATGAAATGTAGAATTATTTCCTAATTGTTTCCACTATAGTCTTCGTTTCTCAGACTAACATTAGGTATGAATATAGTCCGAGTGTTTGTTACCATATTAAGCATGAATTAAATATGTGGCACAAAAGTTCAATACAAAATAAATACACACACAATATATTCTTAAAAATGATAGAAAATTTATTATTTTTATTAAACATACAAGCAATAAAAACTATGTCTTCAGCATTATGGCTCGACTCTCTTCAATAATATATATAATTCTTTTCGAGAATTTTTCTCTTCAAGGCTTGTCGTCGTTATAATTATTTGAAATGTTTCCAAGAAAACTAATTAAAACCTAAAAATTTGCCAGCCCTACTTATTTGCTATCAACCTAATTTTAGCATAAAAAAATATATTCTAACGAACAAAATTATGAAATAAAAACTTAACGTGGGTAAATAAAGTTACGAGTGACAAGAAATAAGTAGCGCCAGCAAATCTTACTAAAACGAGAAAAATCACTTAAAATTAATGAACATATTTCGGTAATTTGGTACAAGCCTTAAACATCGCATTTATTTTAATTAGAGAACGGGCTAATTGTGAATTTGTGTGATTAGCTCATGGGCTAAGACGGGGTGCACTTTCGAACATACCCCTGTAGAATTCGCATAACGTCAGAACTAGGGCCCTGTTGTTTGAACGCTGAATAACGTAATAATATTTTTATTTCTTTTTAAAAGAGTGTTAATAAACAGTAGATATTTAATTTCTTGGTACACACATACCGATTTTATGCTATCCTTTTCTAACTGCATTATTTAAACGAACTGCATACATAAAAGTATGAATATACGATTGCCTAAACTATTATTATTGTTATCTTCAATATGTAAACAATATCTGATATTTACCAATGAAAATAAGTTTTTAAATCCTCTTTTTGTTAATATTAATTGTAAATTTCACGTTTATAGTAATTTCTAACACTTAAAAATACTGAAAAGAGTCACGACAAGCAATTAAACTGAAAGAAAAGATAAGTAAACATATTTATGTCCGTCAAACATCAAAAAAGGCTTTTCCCAACGATAATAAACAGCCTTCAAACCTATCTATTGTTGTTTAAATTCACAGGGTATGATCAAAGGGGTGCACATAGCAGGAATCGTTTATCGTAGAGCGTGTAGTATCTGAAAGGTACACACCAGTCACAACGTATTTAGTACTCAATTTCACAATTAGCCTGTTCGTTTACAATTATACCAATCTGCAAGCCTTTCTCATGCATTCAAGAAATCAAAAATTTGCTGCCGAATTAAAACGATTCTTACCATACTTACGTCAACAGTTTGAATATTTACATAAAATTAGATTTCCAATTTTCTCATTCAACAAAAATATATATCTTAACAATAATAATAGAAAAATAAATCTAAAATCTTATGAACTTACGAGCTTATTTATCTACGAGACTATATTGCAGTAAGATAATTACACTGAAGTATACTTGAGATTCTAGATGATATAGTACACTAAAATTGGGCTCAAAAGTACTTAAAATGTGCAAAGTTTATACGTAACTTGAGTTTGTGGATAGATCATTCCTGGAAGATGCCAGGAATGATATTCCACCTTTGTGCCAGTATGAAAAGGTGGGCTCGAAGCAGGAAAAAGTGTTGACCAGTTAAGTCCGCATCATATGAATTTTTTTTTATTAATAATTTTATTCGAAATTTGACTTTGGCAACAATTTCTGCTTCGATCGTGATTAGCATTATATGCCAAATTTTATTTTTTTTCCAAAAAAAGTTCAAAAGTGAAGTTATATCTCGAAATCGAATATCGAAAAAAGATATTAGAAAAAGTTTTCCTAAATGCAATTTTTAGCCTATATGTAAAATTTCAGCTGTATAAGATACTTTAAATTTTTACCCATTTTTTTTTGTAATTTGCACCACTGTTGCAAAATAAGATTCAACGCAACCTACATAAAACTTCTTGGTTTTGATAATGCTTCATTCCAGACATATTTTGTTTAAAGTAGTGCCGTTTCATAACAAATTTTAATGACGGAGTTTTAAATTGAATCGTTGAAACTAGACAAAATTTGCGTAAAGTTAAATAAAAATTTATTTTCCACCTAATGTAGACTTTTAATATGGCGCTACTTTAAACAAAATATGTCTGGAATGAAGCACTGTCAAAAATACGAAGTTTTATGTAGGTTACGTTGCGTCTCATTTTACAACAATGGTGCAATTTGCAAAAAAAAATGGGCCAAAAATCTAAATTATCCTATACAGCTGAAATTTTGCATCTGGGCTAAAAAAAAACTTTTTCTAATAACTTTTTTCGATATTTTGATATATAACCCCACTTTTGATATTTTTTGGAAAAAAAAATTAAATTTGACAGGTAATGCTAATCACGGGACTATTTTTTTTTTGGTTAATTTTCATCTCGATCGAAGCAGAAATTGATGCCAAGGTCAAATTTCGAATAAAGCTAATAATAAAAAAAATCCCATATGATGCGGGCATAATATATATATATATATATATATATATATATATATATATATATATATATATATATATATATATATATATATATATATATATGTTGTTGCGTAGTGTTTCACGGATGGGAACATGTGATTCAGTATTAATTCGGGAATACATTCATTCGTTCGTTTGGTTTCTTGTAGAAGTTTGCAGACGTTTCGCCAAAATGCTTGCTGGTTGTAGATCAACTACCAGCAAGCAAAGAAGATGGCAAATGAGATTTTGGCGAAACGTCTGCAAACTTCTACAAGAAACCAACCGAACAAACAGATGTATTCCCGGATTAATACTGAATCATATATATATATATATATATATATATATATATATATATATATATATATATATATATATATATATATATATATAATGATGTTTTTTTTTACTGAAAGTGAATGATAATCATAATTACACAAGCAGGATAAATAATCTTTGGAAAATTCATCTTTTATTTAATATTATAATGGGTAATCTGAAAAATGAAAATTTTAATGACTCTGATAATGGGTAATGTTATTCCTAAAATGATTAAATACTTCATCAATTGATAATTTCATAAATGAAATTATGAATTATTTCGTTAATTGATAATTTGAGGAAAATTTTTTCCAATATTTCATTAATTAACAATTTTCATTTCGAAATTATTAACTGATAATTTTAATTTGCTGGCTAATAATTTTCTAATAATTGATTAGTGGTTAATTATAACTTTTTTCCGATCCCTGTTCTGAACTATCAATTTCAGTGTTGGCACGGCGGCCGCAGCCCGATTCCAGATACCCTTACCACCCACTAGCTCTCTCGCTTCAATTTTCAAGTATTTATAGAAACCTCTAACACGTTTTTAAAAACGAAGTCAACTGCATACGTCAAATATAAACCAACTAATAATATATATATATATATATATATATATATATATATATATATATATATATATATATATATATATATATATATATATATATATATATATATATATATCAATAAAGTACTTGGAAAAACTAATCGATAGGTTAAAAAATGATCACTACAGTTTGCGTCCTTCAGTCGCAAATTTTCACTCGGTAGTGTTACATTTTCGACGCTACTGATCAAATAGGAGCGATTTAAAAAAAATCTTTCCAAGCACTTTTAGATTATGTATTGTTTATAAAATTTGCAAGAAACATAATTAAGATATTCAATTTGTTTATAAGCAAAAAGAGCGCTCTTTTTTAATTCCCTAAACTTTCCTAAATTGTTCAGTCTTAAAAGATCAAAAAGGGTTTGCATTTTAGCAACGTCTTGTATAGCATCTTCGAGAAATCATTCAACATATTTTCAACAATTCTTTGCAACTCTCTATTCGCGCGCCCAGCTGGATTAATAAGTTATTGTGCAAAAACTACCTGACCCATCGAGACCGGACAAAAGGGGATTTATTTGTTGAGAAGTGAAATTTTACTTGTCAAAAGGTCAGCAACACTGGCCGACTCTAATACTTTTATTACTTATTTAAGCAAAGGTCAACTTTTTTTGCATATTTTTTAGTTTTGTATATTTTAAAAATGCAATTTTACTCTAGTATTGACATTTACGGAGATATAATGGAAAAACAACGAAAAATAGGTGAAAATTTGAAAACCTTGCATTAAATAATTTTTCCTGCTTCGAGATCCTCTTTTCGGATTGGGGCAAGGGTGTATTATCATTTGTAGCATCATTCCGGAGTGATTTATCTATAAACTAAAGTTACGTGCAAAGTTTGCAACCCCAATTTAGACTAATAAGGTTATATAATCAATTAATAAACTATTTTTGTGCCACTACTACCCAAAAATAGTTAATTATTTCATAATTTTTGAGCTTGTAATCATAAAACGCAATCTTTTAAGTTACTTCATACATTTTTTATTAAGACAATTATTTCACAACCTACACCAGGGTATCAGCGCGTATTAAATACTATCAACTTAATAATCAAAAAATTAATATAGCTCGTCTTTTATCATTAAGTCTTATGGAAAATGCTCTCTAACCGAAACAAACAAGAACTTATAATGTATGTTTCTCACGATCCTTTTCCCAGATAAAGTAGGATGTAGCGAATATTTGGTACAGCTCCAATACAACACTATCACGAAAATAAGATATAAAAAACTTTAATTCGTTCGGTAGCATTTCCTCTACCTCTCACAGCATTGGAGATATTTACATTATTTTAATACCAATAAACTTTGTAATACGGTCGGCAAAATTATTTCTGTCGACTCACGCTTACTTACTATTGGAGTCTAATATGACTCCCAACCAACTTCAAATATTACGTTTATTATATAAACATGCCAAACAATCGTAAAGCATGTTTGCGCCATATCAATTTTCAACTAGTCTTTCGCTCGATATGGCAGACACGTAACTGGTGAGTACAGTGTGTAGTATCAAAAAGGAGTGTCAGGGGCAGCCGTTGGAAGATTGGGATATGCTCTTCAAAATCCCGATATTCCCATTAATTTGAGAAGAAGACTATTTGACTCCTGCGTTCTCCCAGTAACGACCTATGGAATGGAGACAACCACATTAACAGTTAAAACAGTCAATAAACTGCATTCTACACAGCGAGCAATAGAAAGAATCATGCTGGGAATATAACTACGTGACCAAATAAGGAACAAAGAAGTAAGAAGACGCACGAAAGTTGAGGATGTGATAAAACACATTGCTACTTTGAAATGGACCTGGGTCCTACCACGTCGCTAGGCAAGACTATACAAGGTGGACAAAATATATATTGCAATGGAGACCTAGGTCGTTAAAAAAAGTATAGGAAAACCCCCTAAAAGGTGGCTAGACGACATAAAAAAGGATAACAGTTAGAAAATGGCACTGGATTGCAAAAAATAACTTGGAATGGAAGAGACTAGAGGAGGCCTATGTCCAGGAATGGACCAAATTGGGTTGTTAGAGAAACCAAAACTCAAATTCACCAGGACTTTAGAAACATTTTGAGTTTGTAATCGTAAAACGCCATCTTTTAAGTTACGTCATACATTTTTCATGAAGGCAATCATTTTCATTACCTACACCAGGTATCAGTGCATATAACTTACTATCAACTTAATAAACAAAAAATTAATATACATCTTCTCTTATCATTAAGTCTTATGGAATATACTCTCTAAACGAAACAAACAAAAACTTAATATAATTTATGGAAGGAATGGAAGAGACAAGAAGAGGCCTATGTCCAGAAGTGGACCAAATTGGTCTGTTAGAGATATCAAAACTCAAATTCATCAGGACTTGAGAAACTTTGATTGACTATGCTGTTTCTTAAGAGATTGTGAAACAGTGGTCTGGTGAATTTAAATGTAGGTCATTGTTACAACTCAACGAACCATTGATTAAGTACATTTTAATAAGTCATTTACCCCCTAATTAACTTTCAATTAAAGATTTAAACTGGCAAATGCTACAAAAAGACAAAAACTAAAAATTGTTTTCTTTTATTGTCAAACTCGCCCAAATGGAGGCACCTATTCTCATCACAGATTCAAAAGGCTTTATCTTTAGGTATTTATCCGTAATTTTCCTATATCAACGTTTATTTGTTGATATATGTAATATAAATTATAAGAATATTAGAAATAAAACAAAACTGGCTGAGAATATCTGACTGCCAGACTGTTTGTTACCTTGGATGTTAACATTATCCGGAAAGCGAAGACAAAATAATGTTAAAGTTTTTTAGCTAGGTTTAGAGAGAACGAACAAAAAACTCTTATCTTGAAACCTATTTTTCCGAAAATTGTTAAGACAGAATGTAAGCCCCGATATAGTATCACACAATTAGCGTAAGCTATATACAATGAGGATGTAGAATCTGTAATAAATTCATTATTGAAAAAACGCTCGGTTTTTGGAAAAATCGACTTTGTCTTTTTTTGGTACGAATTTTTTTTTATTATATTTCATTTTACAGGATGATTCGAAAGTAGCTGTGCTATAATAAACCTTGATTTTTTTTTTAAATAGTGACCCCCAAATTTTTTTACACATTTAGACTACCTGTAAAATTCTGAACATTCTTTCTATTACATGTCATATATCTAAATGTAACTGTTTTGGATTTATTGACATGTAACTCGATATGAAATACAATAACTAATTCAGTGACCTGTTCCTTTGACACATTTTGTCAAATTGTTTCTTTAAGTTAATGTTAACTGAAAATGAAACTTAATGAGGCCCAGAGGACAGACATTCTTATGATGACAGGATGTGGCGACAGGGTAAGAAAAAGTGTATCAATTATTTTAGAAAAAATATCTAATCGACAGTAATATTGAGCAGAAATTTCATTGAGTGACCGCGGAAATGTTCAGACTCAAACTCTCTTGATTTCTTTTTGTGGGGTCACTTAAAAGTTTTCCAAACTAAGCCATTTCACAGAAGTAGCCAGAAATGTTTAGAAAAATTTATAAATCGATTAGATTACATTACATTTTCAACATTATATAAAATGATAAATTAACTGTTGTTACTACTTCATTTCTAGTTTTAACTGCTGATAAATCGAACACAGTTATAGAAAAAAAAAAAAAGAATTTTGCAGGGGGTCTGAAAGTGTACACAAAATTGGGTGCCAATATTGAACCAATTAAAGTTGATTATAACACAGCTTCTTTCGAGTCGCCCTGTATGATTAATATACAGGAAAAATTCGACAAAAACAAGAAAGACTAACGTGTTCAAACGATCTTTCAAAAATCCCTGCTTTCTTAAATAAGGATTTTTTTTTCAGACTATGTCCTCACTTTATGATAACTTCACAAATTTTAAATTTACTTTTCAAAAAGTCTCGTCGTTTTTTCGTGATTCTAACGCTCATTTATACAAATGTTTATATCAAAAATCTGCTTCCTTATTGAAAAAAACTAGATTTAAAAAGTTAATATCGAAATATATATATTTTTAAAACTGAATTACAACTGAAAGCTTTCCCTAGAACAGGGTTTTTAACAACAATAATTCCTATGGTCTAGTAAAGGATTGGTGGTGTCGTGTTACTTGAAAAACGCAAAAACCAAATAAAAGTAATTCAAAAACTAAATGATGTACTATCAATATTTTAGCAAAGAAAATGAAAAAAAAAATGTTTTATAGAAGGGAAACCAAATATTTAAAAAAATTATTATTCTATACATTTCTGGTCATTTGATTTTTTTTAGTGCGACATCTATTTCCTAAATACTCATGCCTGAATTAGGCTTAGTAGACCGTTTACCATAGAGTTAGGGAAGCACAGCTTCCCCAAAAAAAAATTGGACATGCAACATCATCTTGCAATTGTAACGGAAAGCACTTAAAACAGTGTTGTGCAGCTGTAACTTAATATATCAAATTCTCAAACTTCCTCCGGGAAATGCACCTAGGGGGAGTTTAGGGGATTCGGAAATCTACAAACTTATTGTTGGAGTATTAGAAATACTCCACTCAAATTACATATAGAGTACTTGCTACTTATCTGATGATCCTTTATCCGTAACGAACACGGTGTTCGAAAAGTCCCGGTCACGCTAAATATATAAGAAACTAAAGGGTTTAGAAAAAAACATTCAAAAACAAAAGTTGTAGGATTTTAACCTGGCTATCTCCTTGTGATATTGACATTGACTTTGACTTTCGAGATCATTTTGAGGACAAGTCGTCTTTTTTCAATAGAAACCATTTTTTTGGTGCAGAAATAAATTACTTACAGGTTTTTAAAGCATCTAGAGGTCATTTGAAGATGATCAAATACACTTTTCTGTCGAAAGGATGCATGGTTGTCTGAATAAATAAGAAACGACAGGATTTAGAAAAAAAAAACTCTAAATAGGAAAGATACATTGACACTTTTTTTTCCTAAACCTCTTAGTTCCTGAATTATCTATACGACTCAAGATTCTTCGGAGAGAAAAGTGTATTTGACCTCCAAATGTGATTAAAACCTGTAAGTAATTTATATGATTGGATATGCTATTTTTCTCCTTTTTGTTTCTGCAATAAAAAAGTGAGATTTTATTTAAAAACAACTTGACCTTAAGATGACCTTGAAAGACAAGGCTAAGGCCACAAGAAGATGACTAGGAAAAATTTTTACAACTTCTCCTTGGTTTCTTATATAGTCAGACTTTTTGAACACGCATATATCGAGGCTGAGGAATTTCAGTGTACATGGTACATTAACGGCGTTGTAAGGGTATTGTTAGGAATTGCAGGAGTATTTTTGAGAATTATGATGCATTGTGGATTATATAATGCATAAAGTAAAAATAAATTGAAAAATGATTAAGTTTAGTGGTATTAAGAAAAATAAATAAATTATTCAATCAATTGTTGTTTATGGCACAATTATTTTCATAAATATATGGGACGTGTCGCTACCCTAACAGGTAATGAAAGGTTACTTAGGTAAATTAGCAATAAAACTATTAAGCCATATTCTAGTTAGGTTTCATACCTGAAATAATTAAATAAAAAGGTTTCCAAATTGCTTGGCCTTTGTGTATCTTTATGACAAATTATACAGGATGAGTTTATTTTGATGCCAGTTATGGTATGAGATGGAGAGTGTAGATTAGTAGTATTTCATTAGCACCCAAAATTTGGGTTGATGAATTTTTATGCTCGAGGTGTCAAAATGTTTGTCTCGACAAGAGCTTTAAAAAAAATGGTGGGGTTTTGAAAAATTCAATATGGCGGCTAGATGCCTGCATCCCACGTTAAATTTGTGAAAAAGTTTAAAAAAATTGCTGTAATCCTTAAAATATACCTTTTAATTATGTTTAAAATAAGCGCGGGCATCACTGATTCTGCACCAACATTAGACATTACAAATAAATAACGGTGGATTCAATATGGCGGGTACAAGACCTCATAAACCTCTTCTTACGGCTGAGTTATGAAGGGGTTCTTGGTGAAATGCTCAGTATGGGGTTTAAAATGTCTCTGATTTAAAATATATTATTTAAATGCCAAAATCGAATATGGCGGATACATACGGAGATTTTGGAGTTTTTAGTGAAATGTTCGATATAGGAGTTTAACGTGTCCGATTTAAAATATATTATTTAAATGCCAAAATCCAAAATGGCGGACGAAAAAATTAAAATTACATGAATCGGAGCAAAAATTTGTATCAAGGGGTTTTTGGTACTGGTACGATAACTTGAAATTCGAGGCCGGATTTGAAAAATTCAAAATGGCCAATCTAAGACGGTTTCTAAGAATTATGTAATTTCAAATTTTAATACAAACAGTACAAATTTTTTCGTCCGCCATTTTGGACTTTGGCATTTAAATAATATATTTTAAATCACACCTTAAACTCCCATGCTGTCCATTTCACCAAAAACTCCAAAATCCCGTTCAAAACTCAGCTGTAACCGCCTTATTGGATTCACCATTTTTTTTTTTTGGGGAATGTCTAATGTTGGAGTACGATTAGTGATCCCGCACTTATTTTAAAGATAATTAGAAGATATATTTTAAGGACTATAGCAATTTCATTAAGCTTTTTCCCAAATTTAATTTATAGCTGCCATATTTTATCTGCCATAATGAATTTTTTAAAACACCATAATTTTTGTGAAAGCTCTTGTCCAGACAAACATTTTGACATCTCAATTATAAAAATCCATCAACCCAAATTTTGGGTACACAAGTGATCCGGTGGAAACGTTCCATATATATTTCTCAGAACCGCCACAGAACTTCTCTATATCTTTTCATGTCACTCTCTGGTAGTAAAACATAACATTTCACCCTAAACTACGAGAGTACATCTGCCATAAACGATACACTTTAGGGTCGACAACGAAAAGATATATGTCAGAAATAGCACCCTTTAGGATTGCCCAAGAAAATATATATTAAAAAAAGTATATTTCAAGGTGGTGACGATACTTGATATTTTTATTCCCGCTCCATCCTACTGACTCTATTCGTCATTTATCCCCAATTTTAAATACAATTGACAGTAGCCATTCGTCTCCCATTAAGCAATGTTTCAATTCATCGATAAGTTCATTTAAAAATAACATTTTTATCTCATGTCCAAATTCTATCCAAATAATTGACCAGTTGTTCCTTTTCGACTTCTACTATGTTTGGAAACACACTATTGACCTCAAGTGAACACTCCTGTTTTAACAAGTGGATTAGAATTTCCTTGGTTGTTACAAGACTTTTGTTAATATTCAGCATTGGAAGAGCTTTTAAACACAATTCGCCTAAAAAAAGAACATTAATAGTAGGTTTATACCACAATAACTCTTACTAATAACCAAACGGATATGAATAAAATTTGACATAAAAGTGTTATCCTTTAAGAATAAGAAAGTACTTTTTAAAGTGTTATTTTCATAAATATAATAGCTGCCACAAGTTGCAGATATTTTCTAGACCAAAATTATCAGAAAAATAACCGTATTTCACACTTACCAACAAATTTCATAAGATTCATGGAAAAACCACAATATTGTAAACGATACTTTTCAGGACATCTTTTGTAATCTATGCTTATAAACAGATATGAAATTTTGGGACAAGATTGACTTACACTTCAAGAGGGTGAAAAGGGATAAATTGTCATTTGAAAATTTTTTCGATATATCTTGAATAGAGATATGAACTCAATTTCGGTTTAAAAAAATTAATTCCTGATTTTCCGATATTCCCATTTTAAAAGGGAAAAAGAGGTAGGACGCCGATTTTACGATGGCTCATTAAAAAGTAATTTTTCCTGCGAAAAACTACGATACGAACACTATTTTCGGCTTCACATATTCACACCACAATCTTTATGATTCGCTTAATCGCGGGTTTTCAAGAGCCGAGTGATTCTTTTTTTTTTAAACTCCGCAGTTACTAAAATGTGTTTCATCTGTCCATAAGGCGAGTTTTTCTAGATATTTAACAATATATCAATTACAAAAACCGACTTTCCTATCAAAAACACCTTCTTGAAGTCCTTGTTCAATTCAAACTTTTAAAATATCCTGAACAGTTGATTTTGGAATAATAATAAATAATAAAATTCGCTCTAAACAGTATTTTTCGAGATTTCTTTTTGTAACGCTGAAAATGTGTTTTGCTATTTTGCCAGATTATGTTAAGACTATAGCCTAGATTTTCCTCAAACTTCATTAGTACATTGCGACAATTTGCAAAAATAGTATAAAATTAGAAGCAGAATAACAGCGAAAAAAGTAAATTAATTCTTGTAGCGTACTACATTATATATATATATATATATATATATATATATATATATATATATATATATATATATATGATAAAAACTGAAAAAAAAATGGTAAATTTGAAATGGCTATATTTCAGCAAAATATGTTCAAAGACTCGTTTTAATGGGAGAAACGTGAGCTTTCTTTTCTCTGAAGCAATGCATATACATATATCTTCTCACAAAAAAGTTATGAACAAAGTTTGAGAAGAAAAAAAAGTTTTTGATTTTTTCCCTTTGTTTTTTGAATATATTTTGCAGAAAAAATAATTTTTTTGACCTTTGAAGAATACATTTCGATAGGAAACCTAATTCTCTACAAAAAATCGTAATATATGTATATACTGAAAATGTATAGTTTTTGAGTTATTTTTAGAAAATTGAAAAAGTGCCTTTTTGACCCCTTTCTCAAAAACGCACCCGTGAATTTAGTAACACTTTGTCATTTAAACATATTTGAGTGCCAGAGGAACATATTCAACCATCAAAATGCTGTTACTAATTTGTTCCTTATTACCTCGGTTTTTTCATTATAGTTAATAAATACCCTATAAAGCTGAATTGCATTCACAAAAGGTCGTGTTGTCAATTTGGTGGGACTACGAAGGTTTTGTGTATTTTGAGCTGCTTCCAAGGGGCTAGACGATTGATTCAAATATTTACTGTCAACAACTAATGAAACTGGATGAAGCAATCAAAGAAAAACGACCAGAATTATCACACGCAAAGGAGTTGTGTTCCTCATTCATCTTTAGTAACTCGTAGGAAATTATTAGAGCTTGGTTGGGAACTTACGTCCCATCCCCCATACAGTCCTGACCTGGCACCATCTGATTACCATTTATTATGCAAAACTGTTTAAATGGTATAACTTTCAGAAATGACGATGACATTAAATTGCACTTGGTTCAGTTTATTGTCAGTAAGCATCAAAATTTCTATTTCAAGAAAGATGACAAAAGGCCATTGAACAAAATGGAAGATATATAACTGGTAAAGTTTATTCTTTGTATAAAAAAATTAGTTTTATTTTATCCTATGTAAAGCGAAATTACTTTCTTGTCAGCCTGTTTTTTTTTTGTGAAATACAATTGTTCTTCTAAATAAATCTTTTAATGGTTAGAAAAAACACTTTTATGTTCAAAATATTGACAAGTTATTTTACACTTTTATAATTTTCCTTAAAATCTTACCTGGTAAGATGATTTCGAACGTAAGCGAATCCGATCCTGGTGGTACCTTTTTAATTTCAGTTAGTTTCATAAAGTAGTAGTTAATAATTAGTTTAATTTCACAAGGATGCATGTTTGTTTTAATTTCAATTTTATATTCTATATTCTAAAAAAATATAGCAGTATTTTAAATCGTATAAAATGTGAGAAATTAAGTTTTAACAGAATTTCAAGAAAAAAAAAACTCTGTGTTAATTCACTCACCTCTCCTTTTACAAATTTTTGATATATCTTCTTGTCCACACACATCTCATATAATGTAAATATATCCTTCTCGTTTAGATGCTTATACATTGTTATCAGGAACGCTCTTAACGCGTCTTTTGACAAGAACTTACAAAAGAGATTCATTTCGTTGTTGATTTGTTTTAATGGTATTATCAGGTTCTTATTTATCATATTAATCACCATTGGATTCACATACGGTCTAACATCTACAAAGAAACGTCATTAGAGCGCGGAAAGACATCTTTCTCTGCTGTGTTGAAAGTGGTTACTTTATTTTAACTAGTCTATCTGTCTGTAACAATATATTTTCAGTCTGTTTACTAAGAGCCCATATCGAGTACAGTTTTTATTTCGAAATGCCTTAATACACATTTGTATAGCGAGACGATGATTCCATGGAATCAGAATAAGATTATATATATATATATATATATATATATATATATATATATATATATATATATATATATATATATATATATATATAATAGCCTCATCAAAATAGGATGTAAAAGATGGTATTCACTTTCAAAGTTATTTGAAGGATACATAATGCCAACCATATGAAAACCTCTATTTTTAAATCCACAGACTCGCAGTTTTTGAAATTCCATTGAGGTGTGCTTTTTTAGCAGGATCTTGCCTTCATAGGTTGGATTATTTAAGGATGGCTTTATCGGATGTACCGAAATGAGACCGAAAAATCCATACCGCTACGTCCGTGTCGCGGGTCTTGGTCATCATTTTATTATATCGATGAATAAATGCAGGCACTACTATGAATAGTTTTTTGTATACCTTAATGAATCTGGATACACGTAAATAATGAATAACATTAATTTTACACTATTTCAGTAATAAGCAGAGAAATTCCTTTGTGAGGAATAATATTCTGTACAAATAATTTGGAGATAATTTTCACTTATGACATAAATACATATCTAAAAGTGGAATTTCACAGACTGTAACGGGTAACGATTTAAAAATAGGGATTCTCACGTGATTAACACTATGTAGCCTTTGAATGTGAATGTTAAGGTCACCCACCAACTTTTTAACACTACTTTGATTCCAACCTCTGTTATTTTTACTATTAAATTCAGGGGTTCTACTCATAGAACAATGTCCAGGTTGTTAAAACGACCTTGAAAGCACAAATCGAATGCCAAGGTCAAGGTCACCGTTGGGTCAGATACTCGATAATCATTAACCTTCATCTAGATGATTTTGAGGTTTAAACCTATTCATTTCAACTTTTAAATGACCTCTAGATGAAATGAAAAACTGTAAGTCATTTATATGGATGGATACACAATATTTCTTACTTTCCATTTTTGGAATAAAAAAAGGGGGTTTCCGTTAAAAAAACCCATTTGCCCTTCAAATAACCTTCAAGGTCACTCTCAAGGTCAAATTCAATATCACCTTTTGATGTCCCTCCTCGAAATCTAATAATTTTCACTGGGATCATCTTATATTCAGCTGTAACTTGTAAAATGGGACACCCCATATATATATATATATATATATATATATATATATATATATATATATATATATATATATATATATATATATATGGGGTGTAAAAAAAAGTAAAGTATGAAAAAGTAAATTTTTAAGAGTGAATTTTAATAAAAAAAAAATCAAGACTACTTTACAAATTCACAGGCCTCTTACCTAAGTCCCAAATTTTTTTTCTAAAAGCAGTCTTATACAATTGGATAACAACAACAGTATTAAGTAGGTATCCAGTTTTGAGAAATTTAACTATCACAGAATTTCTAACTTCAAGATCGGCGGAAAATATTTCTGGAATGGGACAAGGTGGATAATAAGGCCATACTTCGTATTTTTCTAGCAAATGCAGACCTAAAAATAGTTTCAAGTATATAAGGCGATCAAAAAAAATTTCTATGAGCTAAAATTTTAATTAATGTGTTGTATACTTACCAGGGAACACCAAGATTTCGTAAGTCAACTCAGGCCTACAAGTAACAAGAATTTTGGCAATAAATAGGTATCGCCCTATTATGGAAACTCCCTTACTTATAAAAAGCTAAAAAAGTGTTTTTAAGTTACAAAAAAATGCATTCATCAGAAAATTGAATGTTTTTCTAGTAATTTACATTCACATTATATATATATATATATATATATATATATATATATATATATATATATATATATATATATATATATATTAGTGTCATGGAAGATTATTTCCAAATGGGAAAGCTTTTAACACTGATTTTAGACAAAGGAGTACCTCTTTATAAAAAGTAATTTCCGTTTGGTGAGAAAATAAGTTGGCATAAGGAAAAAAATTATGTCATAGTTTCATAAAGTGGTATCATGTTTTTACCATAAAAAATGACATCCATCATGTGATAAAGAGTGTTCGAAATCTCCCTAGATTAATAAATTATTGTTGTGTGCCGTGTAAGCCCAAAATCGCTGAAATTATTAATTTATTGCGGTGTTTTAAATTCGTTGTGTTGTTGTGTGTAAAGAAATATAAGAAAAGTGTTTTTTCTATACTTTAATCTTTTACGCCATCTATTTAAGATTGTGAAGTGGAATAATTTTATATATGATGACGTAAGAAAATTTAAAGTCTGGTCCCGAAGTTTATATCATAGCGATACCAACCAATAAAAGTTACATAAATTAGAACCACTCTGGCCTGCCACTAATGTCATATATCACTTCTAAGTTTATTATATAAAAACTTTGTTTTGTCATGCGTCAGGAACAAAACATTCATTGAACCTTATTATCTAGATTGCAATTGCATCGTCGCCGAGGTCTTACTATAAATAAAACAGGCCAGGACACATGTATGTATTATTTTACCTAATTTATTCTTTGTTTAACCCTTTTGGACACTTTTTATGATAGAATAAAATATGGTTATTTTAATTGAAGATTCCTTTTAAAAACGCCTATTTCTCGAAAGTTTCAGAAAAATGGTGGCTTGAAATCTTCCCTTTTCCAAGATTTCCATACAATATGTCCTAAATAAAGAAATCATGATATTGAAAAGAGATTTTATATTGGGGTTAAAAAACTATTTCAAAAAATAATTTTTTCATCAATGTTCTTAAGCTTCGGATTAGGTAGCCATTCAATTAAGGTAATTTCAAGTTTACTCAACGGTATTCTTTACATGTTTAAGCATTTAAAATAATGGGTTAAAAATATCGTATAGGTAGGTGAAATTCTAACATGACCAAACGGTTAAAAACTGTATTAAAATATGTTCACATAAAAGTCATACCAAATATAAACAATATATACTTCAGTCTGTAGACGAAATGCATGACGTTAATCTGTCATAGGATGAGAAGTGTCACTTCCTATCTTGTCCACAGACTGGAGCCATAGGATGAGAGGCACAAGCAAAAATGTGTATTACAAGCACCAATCTTCTTATGTGTTGCCCGTGAGTCACTGAATACCCCGGCGGTAGTTTGTAAGCTTGGAGGTGGTGCAGAGGGCTGGGAGGGTGGACACCCTTAGCAGACGATCAATGCACTGCAGTCACGGTAACACACTGTTTTTTTTACTATGTGCCAATGTTCTATAAACCACTGGCCAAGTTTAATCTGTTTGCTAATTCTTCAAAAGTCCTGGCAGACCAACGAAATGGTATTCAGTATCATCGGCAAACCATATAAGAAGATTGGTAAGTTTGTCGGTAGTACATTTTTTTATGCTCTTGCCTCTCGTACTAACAGGAAAACAGGTATACCCAAAGTAATATGAGAAATAATCGATTTGACAGACAAATGACATCGATCATGTGATATAGGGAGTTCGAAATTTTCCTAGATCAGCAAATCATTTTAACCGGCCATACCAGCCCGAAGTGCTTGAAATTATTATTTTATTATAGTGCTTTATACTCGTTAATGTGTGCAAATAAATACAGAAAAAGTTGGTTTTTCCTATAATATATCTTTTTGCCCTGTGTACTGTGTCTTTAAAAAGAATGATTTTATATAAAATAGTTAAGCAAATTTCAAGTCAGGTCCTGAACTTTATAATGACGTGTTACCAACTGAATAAAGTTATATAAACCAATGCCATTTAGGCCTGTCGCTAATGTCATTTATAAGTTCTTTCAATACATCGATTATTACAAAATTCCAAAATTAAATTTGTACTTTTTTTTTGTATTACTTTTGCTATAAAATACTATATTTTAATATACTGAAACAGATCAACTCAACATTTTCTACCATCTTTTTTCACCTGTAAAAATAATATGACCCCGGAGAAAGCCTTAGATTTTTTGTTATACATTTCTCACTACCTTACACAAAAAATAAAAAGGAACAAAACATTGTTTCCAACTTAACTCACAACGTTTCGACTGGAATTTTTATAAAATAAAACTTTAATGATTAATTATGTCTCCACTTACCCTCGAAGTAACAAGGCTATCCCAATCGGAAAATTTAAGTAAGAAAGTAGTTGCCGCTTCCGACATGTTCCTCTGTTGAAGGTCAAACAATAAATTCATCGTAATGACTTCCAAAATAACCCTGATATATCTATTTTTATAGTAATAAGGATTTTCTTCTTCTAAAAAATTGAAGATCTCGTTAGATTTAATAATATACAGCGTCAAGAAAATGGTATTTTAGAAAATTTGTTATTTATTACCTATGGTATCTAATAGACCTTGATACGTCTTAGCCATCAACTGGTTCATCCCTTTCAAGTGTGCCAGAGTCATGGCAATGAAATTCTGCACAGTTTTCGGGCCTTTATATTTTTCGATTAATTGCAGAAACATTCTACCATCCGCACTTTTGACACAGTCGTTTAGTTTATGGACGTCGTCTTCGTCGATATCGACATTGTCGATGGCTTGTAGGTATAAATTGTGGAGACTTACGTTAAATTCGTAATTGGGATCGAAATACATTTCTCCGAATTTTGGAGTTTCGGGAGGCTAAAATTTTTTTGACCAAATAAATAAATCTGTATTGGATATGCGGAAAAATGTCTTGATTAGTGTATGTGAAAATCATAGACTATTACCACTAGTTGAATAAGAGCAACTTCGACACTGCTTATATCACGTAGGTCCGATAAATAATAAGTCCACAACTAAATTTACTCTACCTCTGTTTAATCTTTATCTTGATTTAATATCGTATGTAATACGTGTATCCTATATGTAATGTGTAAAAGTTACATTATTAATGACCGTCGATACTGAAACCTGGACTGTACCCAACACCATGAGTAAAAAATGCAACTAGCGCCTGCCTACTTCGTGTTACAGCGTTGTCATTTCTCCATTCTTCACTCAACGATTGCTCGAAATATTAAATAACAAAGTACATTACAACTGTGAATTAAATGCATGTCTGAGCGCCTCCATCTTGAATTATATCATGCTGTCACGATTCAAATTTAGGCTGAAATTTCACTATAACTTATTCAGTTAATTTTACCTTATTTTTGTAAATACTCACGTTATAGGCAACGCAATATCATTTTTCTTAAGCATTTCTCATTAATTCTTTGAATAAAAGCATTCCATTCGTTGCATTTTTGTTTTTACTGTTTCTACCAATATCTCAATTTTTTACTACATTGTGCTTGGCAGTTTTTTTATTGATGTGGAATTTACCGGTATTTAATTGTAGCAAAATACATATTAATTGGATGGAATAATTTTTATAACTTTATTTTTTTCCGAAATTGTACTGATTAACTCAGTTATCATGGCAATTGTACTCATTTACTGCATTGGACTCTGTACAATTGTGCTCATTTTGGGTCAACTTCATCATGACCGTATTTTGTGGAACAATTCTTTTACTTGGGAAGGAAAGTCATTCTTCTCAGGCCATTTGCTCTTAACAGAACGTGAAGTGAGAAGCAATTTATGTCAAACGTATCTTTTATATCTTTATGGAATTTTTCGGTTAGTTGCAATTTCAAGCTATTCATTTTGGCTTTTTTTTGTTTTATTACCTTACTTTTTTGTCTTTGCTGTTGTTGTTGAAGATTATTGAATAACTGCTTCTCTGAAGGATTTATCTCACCAGATCGGTTAACACATATATTCAGGAATGAGGCCCCTCAAAATTCTATTAAGGCTCTCCTTTTTGACTGCAACCTTAAGGATCCTTTCTTTTTCTTCTGCTACGTACGAATATTTTGGTGACCTTGAAAAGATAAAATCCCAGCGCTCTCAATAGTTCCACTTGTCCCATCTTTTAAATATAGTTATTTTTTGAGAGCCTGCTATAAGACAATGCTCCACAGAATCGAATGCCTTCTGGAAATCGACGAAGATCGCAGAGATATCTAGATGGACTGCACAGATTTTTTTATTAATACTCTTATATTCAATAGATGTTGCTAGTATTGTATTTCTTTCTGAATCCAGTCTGGTCCACTGGTTCAAGCCTATAGTTTATTAGTTAAGTGATTTGTTATTATTCTAATAACCTATACACCTGTGGATATTCTTTATCTCCCTTTTTTTTAGATCAAAATTATAATTGCATTATTCCAGTTTTCAGGGGCTTGACATGCATGTAAGATCTATTGAATAGTTCACATAAATATAGCTTCTAGTACGTTTCTCTTTCTCTTATCATTTTAATTAGTATAGAGTTTTATCCAGGACCTTTACTGTTTTTCATCTGACTTAAGAGACTGCTCCAATTCTTGTGGTGCGACATCTAGCATTTCCTCTAATCCTGTGTTGAGCACTGGTCCAGTGTGTTCTGTTATTTCAGGTTAATTAGTACAACTAAAAACTGTGTCTGCTTTCTTACTGAATTTAAAATGCAAAGCGATCAAAAGTATAAATAAGATTCACAATATTATTACTAGACAAAGTTCGAGTTAACCTACTGTTTTTTTAGTTGTGCTGTGATACGAACAGAGAATTTATAAAATTAAAGAAATCACATTTTTTATGAACAAAATTACCAAAGTTAATTTAAGTAGAGAAGATGGGTTAAAAGTGAGAAAAAATGTTATAGGGTAATAATTGTGAGTAAGTTTCAATTTAATGTAGATATGTCTTTCAAATATTTAATAAAAACACCTTAAAAGTGAAAAACCTTTAAGATATAAGTGCTAAATTCGTTAACAGAAACTGACAATTTGGTGCATGTCAAAAATATATATAAATGATAAAAAGCTACTAACACAAACCTTCTCGTCCCTCAACTTAGCATCACTACTACTAGAAACGGTCGTCTCGTTATTTCTGATACCAAATTGTCGCCAGTTTGCTGACACGTCTTCTCTATTTGTTGAATTTACATTATGAATGTATGAATCTGACACAAGATCATTATTGCGATTCGGAGCTGTAAATGCCGGTCTCCAATCTTCATCGCCGCAAGGCGGTGGTCTATCAAATGGAACTCGCGATGCTTGAAAATGACGATTGGTTTGTTGAACCCATTCTGAAGTCCCTTGATTAAGTCGATCAAATTCCGAATTATTTAACTCGAACGGCTGTTGTAAGGAGGATCTCATCATTTGGTTGTGTTCCTGATCCGATCCTAATCGGCTTCCTTCTTGAAATCGATCACATATAGAACGCATTTCGCCTTGCTTTTTATGAGGCGGAAAATAGTCGTTGGCTGGATCGTATTGAAGTCCTTCTCTATTGTACATCCGGCCAGTAAAAGCAGGTCTTTTTCTAGTACCAGAACCGGGATTCGGTAAAGGCGAGTAGATACGGCCAGAATTATGCTCGAATTCGTCCGAATCGGAAAAGCGGGCTTCGATTTTAGAGTTCCCATCTTCCGAGCTAGAAAAAATGAGATGTTTAAAAATTTGTTTTGTCTTTACAGTGTAAAATTTCAGTCATTCTACAATTGCCATATCCAACAATAGAAAGAAAAATTTAGGTCCATATCACTACATAGTATAAAACAAAGTCGCTTTCTCTGTCCCTATGTCCCTTTGTATGATTAAATCTTTAAAACTACGCACCGGATTTTGATACGGTTTTTTTCAATAGATAGAGTGATTCAAGAGGAAGGTTTATATGTATAATAACATCCATTAAATAGTGGAGAAATACTGTTATTTTTGAGGTTTCTAATGTGATGTCGTTAATTATCATATTTTTTTCCGCTTACATTGCAAACGCAGGCTGAACCCTACGAGATTTATCAAAATAATGTACTAATTATTTGTACACATTGAAAAGGTCTACAGAAAACTCCGCGATGGTATATGTCTATCTCTCATGGATATCCCACAATAACATTTTTTTGTCATTTACTTTTTACGACAAATAATGGCAAATTTTGAAGCGATTTTAACCAATACAGCATTAATCCTTATCCAATTAAATAGCTTAAATACATTGTTGATTTAATATAGATCTATATGGTCCTTTACAGCACAAGATTTAAATGAATATTTTCGAAGATATTACAGATTTAAAATTGCGGGAAGTAGCGCTTGCGGCGGTACTGGCCGACCGGGGCGGCGGCAGCGTGCCTATAAATAGCGCGTCGGAGGCCGATGTAATAATTGTTGTAAAAATAAAATAAATAGTCACAGTTTTTCTGTAGTGTATTTAGTATCAGCATTGCACCCGTGCGAAGCCGGGGCGGGTCGCTAGTTTATAATAATTTGAATATTGGTTTTCTCTAAAGTCAAAAGTTACCGAGATTATTAAGAAAGTTGGCAACTCCGCTAATGCACCTAAATATACCCCAAAAGAGGTTACTTTTCTTTAGTTTTGGACACTCTGAATACATTCAAAGAATTGTGCATAAATAATTTGCGATAGAAAAATGAAAGTAATGTAAAGGTAACAAATTCAATAGGTGACCTTGAAAAACTTACAGGTGCTTGTAAACTCGGACGCGAGGTAAATATATATATATATATATATATATATATATATATATATATATATATATATATATATATATATATATATATTTATTTATTTATTGATACTCTTACAAACACCTAAACATAACATGCTACAAGGTAATTATAAGTAAGAGAAATTTTACAGACTTAACTAACACAGAACAAAGACAGCACAGACAAGAACCTGAATAAACCTAAAGGTCACTGCATAAGTTGCAATAGCAATTTCTTGGTACAATTAAAAAAGTCAATATCATTATTCTTATATAGTATGTTGCACTCAGTTAACATTAAATTCATTGGAGAACGACTACCAATGGAGACATGAAAGAATTTTTCCTTTTGTATCCTTAATCCTATCTTTGGTACATGAAGAGGTATATAATTAATCAAAGAACAATTGTTAAATTTTTTATTATTGATAATACAATAAACAAATATCACAGATTGAATTTGCCTTCTTTTCTGAAGAGTTTGAAATTTAAAGCTTTCTAACATACTGCTATAAGAGATCAGATATGGACATAAGTTATTTTTCCTAACATATAAATATCTCAAAAACCTTTTTTGAACACGCTCAATAGCATCACAATGCACATTTGCACTAGGAGACCATATATTAGATGCATATTCTAGATGAGGACGAACAAGTGCATTATACAATTTTATTATTATATTATGGTTATTAAACTGACTTGTATTTCTAATCACGAAACCAAGCACCTTAAAAGCCTTATTAATAATATTGCGGTAGTGGGTATTAAATTTCAAATTAGACTTGAAGTGCACCCCCAAATCCCTACATTCAGTCTTTTTTTGTAGTTTTGCTCCATCAATAAAGTAATTAAAATTAATAGGATTTATTTTATTTGTATAAGACATAAAGAAGCATTTATTAGTATTTAAAAACATTTTATTTAATTGAAACCATTCTGTTACTGAATTTAAGTCTGCTTGCAGTGCACTACAATCATTACTGTTTGTTACTTTCTTAAATATTTTAAAGTCATCCGTAAATAAGAGACCATCAGAATGTTTAACACTATTAGGTAAATCATTTATAAACATTAAAAATAACAGTGGGCCCAGGTTGCTACCCTGCGGTACACCAGATGTTGCCATAAAAGCCTGAGAAAATGACCCTCCCACTCTCACCATGTGCGGCCTACACGAAAGATAACTTTTCATGAAGAGGTAAGCATTCCTAGAAAAGCCAAACTCGACAAGCTTAGCCAGCAACACCCGATGGTCCACCTTATCAAATGCCTTTGCACAATCGATATACACTGTATCCAACTGCTTCCCGCCATCAATAGCCTCCGAGGCATGATTTGTAAACACACATAAATTTGTTACTGTGGACTTTCCACTTACAAATCCATGTTGTTGTTCTACTATTTTATGAGTGATGTTGGTCATAATGTCATCTGAAAGGATTATCTCAAATATCTTAGCAAGTGAATTAAGTATACTAATTGGTCTATAATTTTCAACATTTGTTTGTTTACCATCCTTAAATATGGGAGAAATAATTGCTGTTTTTAGTTTATTGGGAAAAATTTTTGTTTTTAGGGCAACTTGAAAAATATGAGCAATAGGGGCTGCTAAAAAGTCTGAGCAGCCTTTATAGATACATGAGGGAATATTATCCTCTCCTGTGCTTTTTTTTTGGTTTTAGTTTTTTTATACTTTTCTTTACAGTCTCCTCTGATATTAAAGAAAATTCCAAGTCTCCCCATCTATTAATATCTATAGGGTCGCCGTTGGACACTGATGACAACTCAAACACTGAACTGAAATACTGTGCAAAAGCATTGGCAATATGTTCGTGCTCTTCCAATGATACTCCATTATAAGACATAACCCTTGGCATACCATACCTTTTACTCCTACAGCCAACATACATCCAAAAACTGCTAGGATCAAAATTTACATTATTCTCTATATTTCTTAAATACAAAGAGGACTCATAATCAATCTGTTTTTTAATATTATATCTTAAGTTACGATATTCCTCATATTGAAAAACACTAGCTATATATATATATATATATATATATATATATATATATATATATATATATATATATATATATATATATATATAATTATTTTCATTTAAAAGCTAAAATATACCTCTCGTAATCACATAGATTTTTTCTCGTTTCTGGTAGTCTGTATGTATAATTAACATCATGATGTGATCCGCTTGACTGGCTATTCTTCTCAATCCTTCTCTCATCAGTACTGTTGGAAACACGAGGTACGTTTCCAAAAGAAGGAGGCGGATTGGAAAAATTAATGGAATGTGAAGATGATGCCTGACGACTTAGTGAAGCAAAATCTGATCCATGACTCAACCCACTGCCAAACTGTACCGGAGGTATATAGTTCAACACGTTCGAGTTGTCACTGAAAAGGTTATACAAAATAATATTTAAAACATTATTTTCGGACTTGCTTAAAGTGTTGAAATAATTGTATTTTTATGAGTGATTTTTACAAGATCAAACAATCTACTTCAAGTGAATAGTTGTATGGACGCTGAAATATTTTTCGAAAAATCGTGACTATGCGGCTACTGAAATGCGGATTTAAAAATGCAAAGGTAGATTAATCTAAAGTGGAAAAGAAAAATAAATGACATATACCCAGTAGCGTAAGGCGTAACTAAAAGTATGTGCATCCCCCCAGCAGATTTTTGAATGCGCTTTACTATTTTGTCCTTCTCTTGATCCTTCGTATTTATTCATTTTCACCATGGGACTTGAGTTCCCCCGACCCCGTGGGGTCTACGGAGTAGTTATTTACGCCACTGCCTATAACTCAAGCCACTACCAAACTGTACCGAAGGTTCGTAGTTCCCAGTGTTCCAAGTTTTCACTAAGAAAGTTATACAAAATAATATTTAAGACATAATTTTTGGACGCACGGTTGAAATAATCGTATTTTTTATGAGTAATTTTGATAGTCAATCAGGAAATCTACCTCAAATGAAAAATCATGACTATGTACCTACTAAAATATGGATTTAAAAATGGAATTGGTAATCTAAAATGGAGAAGAAAAATAAATGACGCCTGTGTTTGAAAATATATCATTTATTTAAAAAAACGATACTTTTTCTTTACCCTGTACAGTCAGTGCCAAATATTCTTAAAATGTGTACATTTATTAACTATATAATGTAATAAATGATTTATTAACGGTTAGACAAATTTAAAAATTACAGCATTTTGTAACTCACAAATAAACCTCTTTACATATCAAAACTACCAAACAATAAACAAACAAATCCAAAGTATCCATTTAACTACAGTATGCTCAAAATTGAAAACCACACGAAGAACAGTGAGAAGTTAAAATTTACAGCATAGATATTGCTTTAAAAAAATTTTTCAACCATTTAAGGACATGTTAAAGATATCTTGGTAATATTGTGATAACTTGTTAGACAAAATGTACATTCTATTTAGTGGTGCATAAGTGGAGTAGTTGGTTCTATGAGTATCCACAGAGAACACTTTAACTCATCGATTATTCCTCTGAGGTACATTGAAGCCAATATGCTTTAGTAATTCTGGAGAATCAATTATACTATTAACGATTTTAAATAGATAAAGTAGATCAAAGTATTCTCTGCGATCTTCAAGAGGCTTTTAATTTAATTGGAGTAGTAAATGAAAGGGTAGTTGATATTTTCTTTAAGGATATCTAATTTATAGGCTACAAATCTTAAAAAGCGTTTCTGCATCCTCTTTAGCTCCAATTTGTACACATTGTAGAACGGTGACCATATTGGTGAGGCATATTCCAATACAGCATGCACAATACTGCAATAAACATTTTTAAGACAAATAATGTCATTGAAGTCAGATAAATTCCGTGTAACAAACCCCACTAATTTCATGCCCTTATTTGCAATATTATGTATATGCTCTGTGAATGTTAACCGACCATCCAATATTACACCAACATCAAATATAGAATCGGTCAATTCCACAGATATACCCTCAAACTTATAATCGTACTCAAAGTATTTTTCTAAAGAACCGCACTGCCTTACATTTTCCAATGTTAAGGTACAATCTGTTAGTCATGCACCATACACTAAATGCAACCAAATCAGACTGCATATCGATGCAATCCTGTTGAGATCTAATACATTTAAAAATTTTAAATCGTCAGCAAAAAGCTGTACCGTTCCATGCGAAAAAGACTAGACAGCAATATTCAAAAACAAGTTGAACAGAAGAGGGGCCAAATGTGCTCCCTGAGGAACCCCAGATTGCACCCTGAATTCACGTGACAAGTAGTTCTTATATTGTACAATTTGTATTCTCCCTGTAAGATAGCTACATATCCATGAGAGGAGCGGATCTTGAATACCATTAGATTTCATTTTAGTTTGAGACAAATATGATTTACCTTGTCAAATAAATTATTGATAAATTTTACTTATAATCCATAAATTTACTATATTCAATCGCAGACTCATCATGTAGAATATAAATTTTAATATCAACAAAACGTAACTAGCCAGTTAGAAATTCTAATTTCCATGTCACTTACAAGTCTAAATTTCAATACTTTTTATAACTAAAATTATTACCTGGATTGACTGGAAGTTCTTCCAAAACTTATAGGTGGAGGAACCGAAAAATCAGGCATTAGCACTTGGTTATTTGAACTACCGGCCAAGTTTTGAATATTAGTATTATTCTGCATCGTCCTTTCGAAGTTAAAGCGTTCTTTGGTTAAGTTCCGCTCAATGGTGGCTTGTAATTCGTCATCTCTGAAAACATATTTCTCGTTTATTTATTAATATTTAAAATATGTAAGGTATTAATTTTTAAACGGAAGCAAGCGACTGTGGAAAAATTACCTGGTATGGTATCAGCTGATGGTGCTAAAAATCTTAGAAATTGCGAATCTAACAATAAGATTAAAATATCTTACATTAGTTTTTTAATCCCTATTTTTAGCACACATGTGATTACCTTAAATTATTTTCAGAACATATTTTCAGGAAAGGTCCCCTTATATGAAGAGAAATCTTGGGTAAATCTATGAATTTGTACTTTAGAATATGGCGATACACCTCCTGGCACACTTTGAAATCAACTGGGTCTTTCATCAGGTGAACGAGAAATTTGGATCCCAATTTGTCAGTCATTTTCTCTCCTGTGATTACGAGTTTTCTTATGATCGGCCAGTGATGGGCCACTTCCGTTTTCTTACAGATGATTTCGAAAAGTATATTCCCTAGGAAATTTCAGGATTATACAGGATGTTGAGCAAATATTTTCTAAAACTTTTAAATACATTCATAGTGCAAATCCATTAATTTGGAAAAATAAGCCCGAAAACTAGAGGCAAGTACGCCATTTTTTTAAATAGCGTCCTCTTTTGTTTACTAGACTAACTAGTTTTATTCAGAATAAAAAGCCTCTTTAAAATGAACCATAAATTGTTCAACTTGGATAAATCAAATCGAAGTTACAGCATTTTAAATCGTTACACTTCGATTTTTGGAAACAGCATAGCAAATACGCCTCTCAGCGGCGAAATTAAGAATATATAATAATCAATCAATATTTCCCTTAAAAAAACTTCTCGAGACGCACTGTATTTTAAGAAGAAAATGCAAAGTTACAAGAATGAATAGTTCTTGCCTGATCTTACCTAATCCGGGGTAATGTTTAAGTCCAATTTGCAACAACAAATACTCTACTGCGTCTTCAAAGGTGTTCAAGTTAGCTTTTTGAAGAGCATTTAATACATGGTCTAGACCTTCTTCGGGGTCAATTTTATGAAAACTTTCTTCGAAAATTATGTGTACCATATTGATAAGTTCTTCTTTCTTACCTAGAAAAATAAATTTTGTCTATTGTAGACAATACTTTAAAATAAATGTCAACTTAGCTGCCCTGTTATTATGTCCAAATAAATATTTTTCTATCAAATGATATAAAAATACAATAATTTTTCTATACATATAGTCGATAATTTGACATAGAGGTGACGTGCAACATTTAATAAAAAATGATTGTAATCAAACAAATTTTTTCAAGTATAGTTTGTAAAAGAACTACTAAACCGGATCAAATATCTTATCAATGTGAGTGCACGAAGAATTGTTGGGCCTCATGCCTTACCTTCATGGCAAATTTATCATTTGAAAATATTCACTTTCCCGAAATATTAAAAAATGCTTCAGTTATACCAATTTTTAAACAACAATATTACCCATAACATTGGTACCACTAGTCTTGAAGGTTGTTAAAACGGCTTTTAAAGCACGAATTTAGAAGACAAGTTTAAAGCTGGATCTAATTTGAGAATAAATCTCTATAAATAACAGGTAATAAATCCAATACAGAAAAATTCTGATGTTTGAGGAGTGTCTAGGGTTCCATTTGATTTTTTATTTATATTGATGAATTTTAATTGCCCAACAATGAAAGTTTAGTAACTATCTTTGCGGATGATATTTCTGCAATAGTTGATGTGTCTTTGAAAGTGTAATTTCGCATAATATAGACTGTCTAAGCCAACTTCGGTGAATTGGTAACACCACGTTACCAGATTTGTTCAGAACCCTAAACAAGGTAAGTTGTAATCAACAAAGAACACATGTGAAATAACAAATATTTACTGCTTAACATCGGTCTATATCAATATACTCAATCTGATATAATACAGGCTTACGTTTCGACATATATATATATATATATATATATATATATATATATATATATATATATATATATATATATATATATATATATATATATATATATATATATATATTGGTTTTACCGCTTATACAAGCCCAACTCGTTACATACTTATTACGAACACAAGCCAAATGAACGTTCTCAAGCCCGGGCTTGGGGCTTGAAAACGTTCCTTTTGCCAGCGTAATCAGGAGAGTCATAAGATGCTAGGGACAAAATATTAGCTGGGCCTAAGATTGTGGTAGAATATCGAATTATATATTGATTTAATTCCGAAATCTATCGTGTAGAGGACGCTAGCGTCTGATCCGTATATAGTATGTAATTCGATTCGTTAGATCAACGTTCACAAGCCCCTAAAATTGGCAACCACGCAGTTTGTATAACAATCAATATATCTGTTGGTTTTACTGACTTTGTTAGACCAATTGTACTTTACCGACGGCCATAGACTAACTAGAATGATAATATAATATCAATCATACAAATTATTTCTCCATTTTAATGTTCTGCGAAAGAATGGAAAGTAACATTTTTACTTTCGAAAATAATTCTCAAAATTATTTTTATTTGCAAAGTACAAAGAATTTATTATTACATGATTAGTCTAAAACTTCCATGAAACGTTTTTAAAAAATACGATTTTTGTCAATTTACAAAAAATAGAGGAAGAGGTGGCCATTTTTTCTATATAATATTATTGATATTAAAGAAAAAAGTTATTATGTTTAAAGATTACTGTTATCAAATTTTGGAAATTGGTATACCATAATTAGTCTTTTATAAAATTTATAAACGATGTATCTATATATTTACTACTGGAGCTAGCGAGTTATTGTATCCCATTTGTATTAGTGTAAAAGTGTATTGTTTTGGTTATTATGATCCCTCTTAACCTGAAAAGTTAGTGCTACTAATGCACATTCAGTCTAATTAATGACAAAAAACCGCTGCCAATCCGTTGACAGTTCAAATTACTGCTGCCAGATACATGTAAAAAGAGTTTTGAACACCGAGCTCATTTCCTTAAATTTAAAATTTATACCGGGCGAAGTTTCAGCATGATGCAGATAAATATTTTGGTATTTTTTTTTATATACTCTTGACCCCACTTTTCACTGTTGAACTAGGTGTGCAGTACAGACTTTTCGTAATAAAATAGATAACTAAATATACTTTCACGCTAATGCAAATTGAAAAAAACTGTCGATAACTCCCGGGCTGCGATTCTATAAAAGTATAGGGAAAGAGAATGTCATAATAAGGATCTTCCATCTTTGTTCAGTCTGTAGTAACACATAAGTATGTCACTGTCCTTAAAGGAAAGGGAATGTCAAAACATATGCTTATAGAATCTGGCCTCCGGTCTAATTGAATTTTTAAAAAACAGGTTTCAAGCGACCATATGGAGATTTGTTAATCCAAAATAATTTCTTTAAAATTTTTGTCTATTTGTTTCTACTACTGCCACATGACATTAAACCCACTTAGATGGGACTTTCGTAGGTTAAAAGCCTATAATAAGACTCTAAATCGTGGTCCTATGAAGGCTAAAGGAGTGCATTAAAAGAAAATGCTTTTTTAACCGACTTATAAGAGAAGGAGGTTCTCAATTCGTCGCGTATGTATGTTTTTTTTTATGCATGTACACCGATTTCTCCGGAACGGCTGCACCGATTTGAATGAAATTTTTTGCGTTATGTTCAGGAAGTTGCTGCGGTGGTCCCATATTTTTTTTAGATGAAATTGGTGCAGTAAAATCCAAGATGGCGCTTACAATATGTCGGCCAAAAAAATTAATTTTGTCTGATATTCTCCAAAATTGGTATGGAGAAATTTACGGGGTTATACCCAACGAATCTGAAATTATTTTTAAAAAATTCAGAATGGCGGATCCAATATGGCGGACAAAAAAATTTAATTTTGTGCGATTTTCTCCAAAATTGGAATGGTGGAATTTTCGAGGTCGTATATAACGAATTCAAAATATTTTTAGAAAATTCAATATGGCGGATCCAATATGGGGGACAAAAAATCAATTTTGCCCAATTTTCTCCAAAATTAACACGGGGGAGTTTTCGGGGTCGCACATGACGAATCTAAAATTATTTTTAAAAAATTCAAAATGGCGGATCCAATATGGCCGACGAAAAAATCAATTTTGTCCGATTTTCTCCAACATTGGTTGGGGGAGTTTTCGGGGTCTCACATAACGAATCTGAGATTATTTTTAAAAAAATTCAATATAGCGGATTCAATATGGCGGACCAAAAAATTTTATTTTGTCCGATTTTTTCCAAAATTGGTGCGGGGGAGTTTTCGAAGTCGCACATAACGAATTTAAAATATTTTTTAAAAATTCTATATGGCGGATCCAATATGGCGGACAAAAAATCAATTTTGTCCGATATTCTCCAAAGTTGGTACGGGAGAGTTTTCGGAGTCGTACATGACGAATCCAAAATTATTTTTAAAAAATGCGATATGCTGTATCCAACATTGTGGATAAAAAATTAATTTTGTCCGATTTTTCTCAAAATTGATATGAGGGAGTTTTAGGGATAGCACATTACGAATCTGATATTATTAAAAAAAAATAAATATGGCGGATCTAAGATGGCAGATTAAAGATTCTACATCTCTCGATTTGGTCTAAAGTCAGTATTGGTGGATTTTTGTTAGTGTTAATTACGAATTTAAAATATTTTTTGAACAACTCAATCTGACGGATTCAATATAGTGTCCTAAAAATTTTACATTTTTCGATTTTCTCCAAAACTAGTATAGAAGGTTCTTGAGGGTGTAAATTAAGAATTTAATAGTATTTTTTTCAGAATTCAATAAGGCGAACTAAAAATTTTACATTTTTCGATTTTGTTCAAATGTGGAACTAAATCGTTTTTGAGGATATAAATAGTGAATATAAAATTATTTTAAGAAAATCTAATATGTTAGATGCAATATGACCGTTTAGAAATTTTAAATTTCTGGATTTCATCTAAAATTGGTACTAAGGGGTTTTGAAGGGTTTAGATTTAGATTAGATTAAAACGTTAAAATTATTTTTTTGAAATTCAATATGGCGGATCCAATATGGTGGGTTGAAAATTTTACCTTATTCGCATTTTTTCAGATTTGATATTAGGGCGTCGGGGGGTGGTGTATTACTAATATGAAGTTAATTTTTTACAACTATTAGGTTGATAAGATACAATATGAAGGAGTAAAAATTTTACAATTTCCGGTTTTATCAAGAACTGATATTGCTTTGTTCTTGGGGCGTGTACAAACTCAATATGCAATATAAAATATATCGGGCTAAGAAATTTACGTCTCAAATTCTTTAAATATCGATATTGGGAGGTTTTAGGGCCTATATTATCAATCTATAATTAATTTGAAATTTAAGATAGTGGATTTACTATGACAGACTAAATATTTGTTTGATACAATTTCATTGCTATTTGGAGAACTCTAAGAATCAAAGAATTTATGTGGTTCATTTTAGGGTGATTTACAATTCTGGATAAAATGGATACTTTTTTGCCACCTTGGAGTCATTGCGAGGTACACTAATCTCGATTAGCACTTAGTTCAAATAATTTATGAATATCATAATGAATTCAAAACTAAAAATCTAAAAATAAAATTTTTATAAAAAAATTGAACCGACTTCTAAAAGTGCGCTAAAAAGGGAAAAATAACTATACATTTTTACATGACGCCAAATTATTTCTAAATGAAATAAATAACTAATATATACAAATTATGGAAGAAAGCAATTGCAAATAAAGTATTTTTAATCTGCTTATGCGAATCACTTTTGGTCAGGTATTAATTTGGCGCCGACTTCAAAAATTTCAATTTCATATAAAAATTTGTAGGTATTTTTCCCTTTTTAGCGCACTTTTAGAAGTCGGTTCAATTTTTTTATAAAAATTTTATTTAGTATTGAAATGTCACGTCGATGATTCGAATTCAATTTCCTGCTGGTTTTTTTTGGCTGTTATTATTATTCTTTTTATATGAGGTTGAAATATTGAATTTATTTTTTTAATTAAAAAAGATTTAAAATTAATTATTAAATAAAACACGTCAAAATATTTTTTATCTTTTAACAGTTTTTCGGAAAATGCCTCCTTGCCAAGAGATTTGCAATTTTATGCAAAAAAAATTACGAAATTAGTTATTTTGGGAAATTTGAACCTTCAACATTAACAGAGATTTTTTTGATGTGAGCAAGTGGAGTTTGCGACGCTGAAAGTGGGACTCAAAAGTAACCCGTTTCAGACGTGTTGCGTGAGCATACATACAAGATGGTGGTTGCGGCCACACAGACGCACGCTATGAGGGCATATTTCACTTTCTTACCTTTTGAATTATTTTATTTCAAGTCGACGATTTTTATTTACTATGATATTACTTTATTGAAACTAATATATAATCTGTTATTTTATTTATTGTCTAAAGATAGCGCTCTATTTTATATTATTCATTGTTTTCACCTCCAATAATATGATTATTTTCATCAATAACCCGATTTGTTGGGTAAAAATCATCATCTTCCATAAAATGTTATTTAACAGTCATACAATTCTGTGATAAACGTGCATATACTGCGCAGCATTCTAAATTCGAGGATACACAGATACAATTTTGTGTACATTTTCCAGTGTATGAACAGACATATCTTTGTAGCATGTCCAAAGCTTCAAAATAATTAAAGTCTAAACAGTTAGTTCCAAGTTTCCAACTATGAGTTAATGGATCAATAGATACAATATGACTTTTTTTGCTTGATCCCATTCATTTCTTTGCCATATCGCTCTTAAATAATGTTGAACTAAGGCCGGTTTAGAAGGTGGCAAATTTTCATCAGATATATTTTTTTTCAACGCGATATTGTATCTTAATTTTTTTATACATTTACAACGGTCTTTAAAGTTATCATGAGAGTCATATTTTTGATAAATACACTGTCAAAGTATTAAGTCCATCACCTGCAGGTTTATTTAAAGCTTTGTACGCCTTCTTTTTTCCAACGTCATATATGAAACTTAATCTATCACAGCATTGATTATTAAAATACTGTCACACTGAATTTTTCCAATATCGTTTGCAATAGTATATACGGGAATAAATCGAGAAAACATTTCCAGTATTAAACCATAAAAGAAGTTCCTTTAAGAATCCATGATAAGATAAACACATCTGTGTCTGGGGATTTAACAATAATTTTAAACTTTTTGTCGGAATCCAGCTCTTGTAACTGACAGGCATAAAATACAATCTTGGTATCTGCTTCTGTATGATCACACAAGAAATATGCATCGAAATATTGATCATTTTCCATAATCCCATATGCTCAAATGCTCCAGAAATGATCAACTTATTCTGTATTGGTAACCGAATAGTTTTTTATATAATTTTCAATAAATTCCACTAAATTTGATTTACTTGTATCATTACTGCCGAATTTTTTAAAGTTTCATGTAGATTGACCGCCAATAATTATATATTCTTTGTTTTCGCTATCATTTCCATACCTCCGAATTCGTTCCAACTGTTCTGGATTAACCGTTGTGCTGTCGTATCGATCATAAATCAAGTGAATTTCATCTACTCGATCAAATCTGTGTAATAATCCATTCATAATTTTATTGGTTAAATTACTATTCAATTATCAAAATGGTGTAATTCTTCGTTTCCATTCAGTATCAGAATAACTACCTAAGACATTTGTAGTCATAGTTCATCTTGAAGTAGCAAGTTCTTTTTGAGTCATTTCTGTGATTCCAGTCTTTGATTTTGTACTCTTGATTACTGTCATTTCAGTTGTTACATCTGGGAATAATCCCAAAATGCTTCATTAGTGAAATTAACATTAAAGTATCCATTTAAAAACTGTTCTTTGGCTTCGGTTGGTAGTATAAGGAGAATTTCAAAGCACAAAAAGTCTCACATCGTAATTCGGTTTATCGCAAATAAAGAAAAAAGGAAGCATAGATAAGTGAGTGGAAACGTATCGGCTATATCGGCTCGAATAACTCTAAATTTGAATTTAAGATTCAAACCAAAATTGAAAATGTTCAGATTCTTCACTTCCTTTTTTTCTATATTTGTCAAATAATGTCATAAATGTATTACTTCTATTTAAAGAAAGTTTTTCTAAACCATATTTCTTATATGTACCCGTTGAATAACTACTGTAAACGTTTCGATATTTTTTATCAGAACCGCTAGAGTTTCTATTTTATTATTTTTTTAGTTGATCAAAAAAATGTTCTACCAATAACTGCATTAGCCTATCATATATTAAAATTAATTCTCGAACGACCCCTCCAAAATTCTGTCTACGGTATTTCCAGCAAAAACTTTAGATTCGGCTAGCATATCTCTTATGCCACAACTTCCCCATATTTTGCTGAGGCATTAAATTGCACAGCAAACAGTATGAAAAGCGCCTAAACGAGTAACAACGTTTTTTAATTTATTACTCATCAAATTTGACCAGCTGAATTAATGTATACAACTGTTGCTCAAACGTTTGAATACAGTATTTTTGACCGCAAGCTTCCGTTCAATTATAGTATATATTGTATTAAAATCAATTGTTTTTTTATTAAGAGATAGTAAATACTGAGCAATAGCGACTGCATTTTTTATTTCTTCAAAGTGAGTGTTAGAGGCTATCCAATTCGGTATTATTTGCTTTTCTTTTTTTCATTCTTAAAGGTTTCTCGCGCAAATGACCTTAATAGCACACATACATAAAAATCATTATAATTGAGAAGAATCGATTTTACAGAAGATTTTGCATTAACAAAATCTAGAATATAGGTACATAGGTTTAATTTGTTGTGCATGTGATTTACTTTATGATTTTAGTAATTGAATACCCTAAGTCTATATTACATGTATATTATTATGGTATTCCCAACATTGGTAAGTTTGTTTTATATGTAGCATCTACCTTTAAAATTAAACTCCTTATTTGTGGGTGTTTTTTTATTTAATTATTATAAATTAAGTTAGATGCCAAAATATCGTCGTCTTAACCAATACAAAATTGTATTCTCTACAAAGGTGAAGTTAACGAAACTGTTAGTTTCAATTTAAAAATTTAGATAAAATGCTCAAATGTAAAAAAATACCAGTCAAAATGACCAGATTTAAAGAGAAAGGAATATTTCTACACAAAGATTTTATATCATTATTCTTTGCTGTTTAATATTTTACATGGCGTAAAAACGGCAACACTGGTGGGTCTGAATCACTGGTAAAATGATACAAATTTGATATACTGGGCTTTAGTTCGAGATAAGTTGCAATTGGCTCATGAACGTGGCTAATATAATACGAAAAAAAAATTTTTTTAATTTGCTTACCCCTCTCAATAGTAATTGATTTCATGAATAAAAATAATCATACAACGCATATTTATTTGCTTCTAATATAATTTTTTCTGGGTGGTCTAAGGTGGTCTGTAAAGTAAAATTGGTCTGGCAACGACGTAAAAACCTGTATATATATATATATATATATATATATATATATATATATATATATATATATATATATATATATATATATATATATATGTATATAAAAATAGGGGTTCTCACGTGATTAATACTATGATAAATAACTTTGAATGTGAATGTTAAGGTCATCAGCTTTTTAACACTACTTTGATGCCAACTTGTGTTATTTTTACTATGAAATTCAGGGGTTCTATTCATAGAACAGCCTGGACGTTAAAACGAAATTGAAAAAAACAATCGAATGTCAAGGTCAGGCACTCGATAATCATCAAAATTCATCTAGATAATTTTGACGTTCAAACCTACTTATTTCAACCTTCAAATGACCTCTAGTCATTTATATGGATGGATACACATTATCTTTTACTTTCTATTTCTGGAATAAAAAAGGGGACTTCCATTAAAAAAGCATTTGCCCTTCAAGGTCACCCACAAGGTCAAATCCAATATCACCTTTGGATGTCAGTTCCCGAAATCTAATAACTTTTATGGGGATCATTTTGTATAAAATGCTTCGTTAAAAAATATTCAGCTGCAACTTGTAAAATGGGACATTATATATACATACATACATACATACATATATATATATATATATATATATATATATATATATATATATATATATATCGAACTTCTAGGGCTTCTAAATTGTTGAAGTGAGTCAAAGTCAAGCATACTTTAGTTTTTAAGTATCTCTACAATAAATAATCGAGGGGGGTCAAATCTGGTGATCTAACTGGCCACTCGATTGTCACGCTGGAACATATCGAGTTCTTGTGGGTCTGGACACAAAGTTATTAGTGCAGGAATAAGGTAATTTGAAGAAACTCCAAATATCTTGCACCAGTGAGACTACCGTCACAGAAATAAGAACTTAGGATTGAATTTTTTTATATTTTAAAGTTTTACAGTAATTTTTCTTGACAATTTTCTGAAGTAAAAAATTTTACCCTTTCAGATTCTAAAATAAAAAGTGGGGTTTACAACTGAAAAAAATATCGATGACGTCTTAGTTCCTTCTCGAGTTACCGGTATCATGCCAAAAAAACTCTACTACTATATTAGTAATATATATATATATATATATATATATATATATATATATATATATATATATATATATATATATATATATATATATATATATATATATATATATATATATATATTAACTTCGCTGAGTGTTTAGGGTTCCATTTGGTCTTTTATTTACATAAATCAACTTCAATTGTTCGTAATTATTTTTGTAGATCATACAAGTTTTTGTTGTTTTATGTAAGGCAGATATCAACTTGGTCAGTACAAAATAGTTGTTTTAAATCCCTCCCGAGTTATAT
Source organism: Diaprepes abbreviatus (assembly GCA_034092305.1). Taxonomy (NCBI): domain Eukaryota; kingdom Metazoa; phylum Arthropoda; class Insecta; order Coleoptera; family Curculionidae; genus Diaprepes; species Diaprepes abbreviatus. The sequence goes on from JASJET010000310.1 coordinate 3,253,920, forward strand.
ATACTTCTGATTTTACAATTAGGTAGCAAAGTGATAGCATCATCGCGAAGAAAACAATTAAATTATTAGGGATCACTATCGATTAACACTTGTCACTCTTAGGAATAGGACAAGCTGTCTTCTCGAAATTTTACGAAAATCCAATACATTACACTTACAAATACAGGACATATAGTCTGTGCGTTCCCAATGCAGGCCGTTTCCGCAGGGCGAGAGAAAAAGAAAATTTAATTCGTATTATCTGTTTAATGAGCGGAGCATAGAATAAGAAAGAGTATTTATCAGTGCTTGACGGTCATGTCGTTCTAGGCCCTACTCATTCAAAAAAGAGGACAATACGGTTTTCAATCTTCTTTCTTTCTCGCACTGTGTATTAGGAATGCGCAGTCTACACACTCAATGTCTACGATTGTATTTGTATAAAAACAAAATAACTATAATAAGTATACTAAAATTAAAATGCATATTCATAATTTCTTACCATGCACAGCAAACGCTTCAGAAAAATATTTATAAATTTGACCATAAAAGAATGGATGTTCCTTGGCGAAATTGTATGCCTCCATAAGTTCCTCGATATTCAAATACTGCAGCCGTTTAATATGGGTTTGGGGGCCAACCAAAAAATGACTCCGTGTACACAGATGATTAGTACAACGATTGCTAAAAAAGTAGCTGAAGCAGAGACCTCTATAAATTCCCGGTACCTGAAATTAAAATATCAAAAATATTTCAAAGACGTATTGATTGCGATATAAACGAAGGTTGCCAGCAAGAAAAGACGCCGCGCAGAGGAATCATCACAATAATCAGTGTTACAGCGTGCTGGGAACTCGGGAGATGAAACCAAAGGGCAATCCAGCAGCAAAACAAGAGTCTAGGCTTTAGTTAACATCTCTTTATTTTATACTTACAAACGGTTTGGCGATTTTTGACTCGGTCGATGAGACCCATTGTGCTGTACGTTCGATTTTAGCTCGTTCGGTGCCATTTGAACTTTCAGCCACACTCAACGGTTCATCTTTAATAAAGGCATTATTATTTGTTAGATCTCGCATATTTTCAAGCTCGTCGACCGTGCTAAGCTGGCAGCTACTATAAAACAATAATTAATCCAATTAGAATATGAAAGTTTTTGGAACAAACAAATTTTACACATAAATCATAAAACTACAAAAAGAAGCTCGTAAAATCTGTTGAAACACCAAGCATTCTTTTCGGATATTTTAACAGCAAAATAAAATTAATCCTTACCTAGCAATCAACGATATAATATCATCCTGATTGTCTTCCTGATTTAAAGTACCAAGACATAGCGGTGCCAAAGTTCCGACTGAAGTCACTGTTTTTTGCTTCGATTTGAGATCTACAGATACGGAGAGGTTCTTGCTTGCCAATTTTAGTCTCGTCGGAGGTCTTTTTATTGGTACTTTAAATGAAAATCCAGTTTCGGATCCCGATGTTTGACTAAAAATAATTATTGTTATAAAGAAAACTATGACGAAAACGACTTTTTAAAAGAACAGATTGAAACCAGGAATAATCAAATCATTCATTTCACCATCCGTGAAAACTTATTATATAATGATGTTCTTCCAGAACAACAGAATGGTTTCCGTAAGGGTAAATCTACTATAACTGCAATCTATCTGGCGGCCATACAGAATATCACTGCTTCCTTAAATGAGAACAAAAAAAAACAGCAACTTTGTATTGGGATCTATCCGAGGCCTTTGACAGGGTGGATCATGGGGTGCTTTTGGAAAAAAATACGAGTAGTGTGGTATCAGGAGTGTTGCTCTGGAGCTAATAGGGTCGTATCTGGCTCAAAGACAACAATGTCTAATTGGAAGAAGCGTGAGTGGGGAGCAGTTGATGTCTGACCCTTTATATATACGGAGAGGAGTACCCTAGGGTTCGGTATTGGGTCCGTTTCTCTCTATATTACAAATGATATAGTAAATATTATCGATAGTGATGTTGTGCTATTTGCTGATGACACCTTAGTAATATGCAAGGCAGAGAATGTAAGGGAGTGTGGTGATTGTGTCCTGCGCGCTCTTGTGAGCTTGAACGAGTGGTTTGCTGCGAATGACTTGCTGCTAAATGTCTCGAAGACCAAGCTTCTCATCTTCGGTGTACGGAATGAACATACAACATCGGTTCAATATAAGAATACGATAGGTGATTCGGTGGAGAGCCTTTCGTTTTTGGGCATTCAAATTGACCGTAGATTGGACTGAAGATCTCATGTGGATCAGCTTGCGGGTAGCATTGCACGGTATTGCCATGCCCTTAGAATTATTGCAAATATGGTAGATACTAATGCCGCTCTGACAGCATAGATATGGTATTATATTCTGGGGAAACAAATTGAAACCTGTACGAATGTTTTTATTGACACAAAGATTTTAACATTGTATGGCGTATCCATATATGAGTGTATAATGTTCATGGTTAAGAATTATTCTTTTTCTTTTGGAAGTGTAGAATGTAATCATAGTTATAATACAAGAAACAGGAATGTACTTTTGCCAGATAGAGCTAATTTCAGTTATGTTCAACGTAACGTAACACGTAGCATAGTATCAATTTGGAACAAACTACCTCAAACTTTCAAAAGTTAGAGGGGTTCTATGACCAATAAATATAAATTAAAATGTTTTCTTATAGGAAAATGTTGCTATAGCTTAAAGGAATACCTAGAAGGTAGGTCTTTCTGGATTTGTTTAAAGTGCTGCAGCATTAGTATTTTTTTTTCTTTGTGTGACACGATCTACACCCTATGGGTATATGTAATTTTTGTTATTATTGTAAGATCTAGTGATATATATATATATATATATATATATATATATATATATATATATATATATATATATATATATATATATATATATATATACAGGGTGATTCAAAAATCGATCACGAAACTGAAGGGGGTGATTCTACTTGACAAAATAAGGGTAGAGCTTCATATAATTTTTTTTCAAAATGTCATTCGTTTTCGAGTTACAAGCCGTCCAAGTTCAAGTTTTTATTTTTTGTTTTTTGAATTACTCGCTTACAGGAAAACCGATTTGACTAATATTTGAAAGATAGGCTAAGTCTTCTGCGCTTCATCATTTTAGTAACAATTCACATTGATTGTTTGTCGCTAGAGGGCACTTTACCTACATTGAAAATTGTTTTTTTGTCATAATTTTTTAGTGTTGACAGCTACAGTAGTTTTTGGCATAATTTCTGAAAGACTGATGCCAGGCCTTTAAAAAAGGTGCTCTTTATTTACATCGCTAAACCCAACGGTTTAGACGTAAATCACCCTTAAAAATTAAGTGGTAAATTTACTTTTCTCATTTCATTACCACCAGCTACCAGGTAAATAGCTATCAAAGTATACTAGAGCTGTCAGTTTAACATCAAATAAATTCGCTTTTTAAACTATTTAATTTATAATCTTAAAATAACTAATAATGGCTAATCAGTAAATATTCATATTATGGATTATTGCGATATACATTTAATTGATAAAAATTAATGAAACAGTACTAAACAAACTAAAAAAGATTCTCAAAATATCCCCCATTTTCTTCAATACATTTCCTAACACTCTTCAAAAAATGTCGCCTAACTCGATGAAAAATTTCTGGTGTTTCTTTAATAATTTGGCACTTTTCGATTATCCTGAAGCGAAGATCCTCGACGTTGATTACTGGAATATCGTACACCAATTGTTTCAAATGACCCCAAAAGAAAAAATCCATAGGATTAAGGTCTGGTGACCTCGCTGCCCATGCCAATGGTCCACTTCGTCCTATCCATCGCTCAGGATACGTTGCATTCAAATACTGTCGGACACGTATACTAAAGTGGGGCGGAGCTCCGTCTTGGAGGATCCACATGTTGGCCCTTACTTCCAATGGCACATCTTCCAGATACAATGGGAGACGATTTTGGATAAAATCTAAGTATACGTCACCAGTTAATGGGCCATCAAAGAAATGAGGACCAATAAGGTAATCTCCTATTATCCCTGCCCACACATTTAGTGAAAATCTACGCTGATGTTTCGTTTCTACCACATTGTTTGGGTTCTCGTAAGCATATGTGTGGATGTTGTGTAGATTTGTTATGCCATCACGAGTGAAACCAGCTTCGTCAGTGAATAATATGACGCCAATTAATCGATTATCGTGTTCATACTTAGCTAGGATCTGATTGCACATTTCCAACCGTCTCGGCCGATCATCGTCATAAAGAGCCTGCACCTTTTTTGAATGAAACGGGTAGAGTTGTTCTTCTCTTAGTATCCTCCATGAACTAGCCTGACAGAGCCGCACTTCATTCCCAATTTTTCTAGTACTAATACCTGGATTATCTTCAATAATTTCAAGCACTCTTTCTTCTTGTTGCACGTTTCTAGCAGTTCTAGGTCTTCCCCTATTTCCATTATAACTTTTAAAGGAACCACATTCCGCAAGCCTCCTGTGCACACTGGAAAATGTTTGAGCATGAGGGATATTTCTTTCCGGATAACTCTCCATATAATATCTTCTTGCCAACTCTGCATTACCATTTGCTTTTCCATAACAAAAATGGATATCACAATATTCGATATTTGAATATTGGTGATTAGCCATTATTAGTTATTTTAAGATTATAAATTAAATAGTTTAAAAGGCGAATTTATTTGATGTTAAACTGACAGCTCTAGTATACTTTGATAGCTATTTACCTGGTAGCTGGTGGTAATGAAATGAGAAAAGTAAATTTACCACTTAATTTTTAAGGGTGATTTACGTCTAAACCGTTGGGTTTAGCGATGTAAATAAAGAGCACCTTTTTTAAAGGCCTGGCATCAGTCTTTCAGAAATTATGCCAAAAACTACTGTAGCTGTCAACACTAAAAAATTATGACAAAAAAACAATTTTCAATGTAGGTAAAGTGCCCTCTAGCGGCAAACAATCAATGTGAATTGTTACTAAAATGATGAAGCGCAGAAGACTTAGCCTATCTTTCAAATATTAGTCAAATCGGTTTTCCTGTAAGCGAGTAATTCAAAAAACAAAAAATAAAAACTTGAACTTGGACGGCTTGTAACTCGAAAACGAATGACATTTTGAAAAAAAATTATATGAAGCTGTACCCTTATTTTGTCAAGTAGAATCACCCCCTTAAGTTTCGTGATCGATTTTTGAATCACCCTGTATATATATATATATATATATATATATATATATATATATATATATATATATATATATATATATATATATATATATATAATGAGGGTCGTTTGAAGTCCGTGCAAAAATTAAAATTACTTTTTATTTTGACTAAATGGTATTTTGTTAACTTGATTTCCTTTATTTTTTTTTAAACTTTGTTAATAAGAGCATCTCTTATGACGAGCGTATTTTGGTTTGATTGATGAGGTTATTGTTTTTTCCTGCAGAAACTAATATTTCTTCTCCAACCATAAGAAAACGCTTGTATGAGGCCAAGTTGCATATCGGAAATAACGATAAAATGTAAAGAAAATAACCCATTCCTACTTTCAAACACGGTAGGGGAAATATTAAACTACAAGGTTGTCTTCTTTGGAGGGTTGAAAGAATCTTGGATCAAGAAAAATATCATGGAAAACCCTATGCATCATGTAGCCCTGACCTTATCTTCATAGGAAAATTTTTGGAGTGACCACAATGGCAGGTTAAAGGTCATGTCAACATTTAATTGAGTCAGTAAGTAGAAGGTGCAAAGCTGTTGATCAGAACAATGGATATTCAATGAAATATTAGAATTAATATGACATATTAACAAATGTTTAGAATTATAAGTTATTTTTTTCAAACTTAGCTTCTAATTCTGAAAAATTTGGCCACAGAAACGCAAACATCGTTTAGATGTTCTGTAGAAGCCATACCTAGTCCTACTAAAATAGTGTACTCACCTGTCCAAGCTAGATCCATCCAAACGACTCCTGCGAGGAGATAAATCCAAACGACTTTTAATATCAGGTTTGAAACTAGTTTCAGGGATAAAACTAATCACTTCGTCTTGGGATGTTAACTTGATAATTTGACTATCTAAATATTCCCTAACAGTACTGACCCAAGGCTTTTGTGACTTCTTTCTTATCTTTGTTACTTTTGGTAGCAGGCAAATTCTTTCTCTACCCACAACTTGGATGGAAAAATTCAAGGAAGTACCTTTTCTTGCTTGACCGACGACGGGAGTATTGTCTAACGCATTATTCTTTTGTATATTATTATAATTCGAGATATTATTCAGAGTTCTATCACTTAAGTTATCGGAACCAGCACTATTATCAACCTTTGTGGTTGTAGCATCGCTTCTGGGCGATCTTTTCCATATATCCTCTGGAGAAGACATATTTTCGGAGGTTTGATTAGCTTCGCTGCTATCTTCGGAGGTTTGACTACCTTCGCTGCTCTCGTAGGAATTTTGGTGATAAAAGGAACGAGATTCTGGGTCGCCTAATGATTCAGGATCTACCAAATTACGTTCGAGACTGTAGGAATTTTCATCGCTAGGACTTTCTGAAAGTGTGTAAGTATTTTGATGACTGCCAGTATCTAAAATTGAAGTAAGTAGTGGAAACTTACATTTTTTGTAGCTAAAGTTATTAATGAATAATTTTTTCTATGCGTTACATACTTACAATTGCAAACAACTGCTCAAAACTAAGTTAAACATACATTTATATCAATTTTATGTACCTTCTTGCCCGACTTCAACTTCAAAATCTTCAGTTTCCTGTTCTTCATCATCACTGGAATCTAAATATACTGATTCGGTAACATCGGAGTATTTTCCAAATTTGCTCCTGTAAGAGTCTTTTTCAACATCAACGTGAAGATGATTATAATTTATTTTGTCCCTAAAAGGAACAAAAACATAATTACAATAATAATAATAAATGGATAGAATAATGCAAGTCATTTTTTGCAATTTTGCAAGAAAGATAGTAACTGAATATCTTTGTCAGTAATAGATGTCTCTGTCCGCAATTTATTACATACTAAATAGACAACAAAGAAGCACAACCAATATTCTATATTGAAAATGTCTCATATAATGTGAATTTTGTGGCTAGACTTCTTCAGAAAATAAGTATAACCACAGACCAGCGAAATTCTGAACCAGACTATACTTTTCTGAAAGCTTTTAGCGTACTGAATCATTGTGTAACTTCTCCACACAAAACTCAAAGTACTACTCATCCTCTTCAAATTTTATTTTGAACTGTTCAAATATTTCTATTTGTCCCTTCAAAATCGTCCATTGAAATATGTTAGTTTAGCATCTATAATAGGAAATTGAGCCTCATGAATGAACAGAAGCTTTCTAAATCAAGTGAATGGGGAAAAAGTTATTAATGCATTTGACAAAGCAGACCAAGCAGCAAAGTGAAGATACAAAGCAAGTATAAACTCAATCTAACTAACCCACATACAAGGGATGCAACAAATCTCACCTATCACTGACAAAAAACATTGGAAGCTTACAAGCTGATTCAATAGCCAAAAATTCGAGCCTTCTAGGCCAGATTTGATGGAGGCAACGCATCCTACTTAAACCATAGAAGAAATATATCATTACGAATATAGATAACGTTAAACCAATAAATTTCAGTGGATAGTTGATTGATTTTATGACGCAGCATGCCAGGGTTTAGAGGCCCTTGCACTGAAGCCTTCAGACTTACTGTGTTGCTTATTATATCGGTTCTAGGTGACCAGATTAGTTGCCTTGGTCCGGTTTAGCAGCCTGCTAACTAAATTATCCTCTGGGTAAAATCCTGCCGTCTCATCCTCTTCAGCACATAGTCTACATAGTGGTTTTTCACTGCCTGTGGCCCGCAACATGGTTCCAGTCGGTCTGGTTTTGCTGACTTATTCACCAACATGGTAGATGGTTACTCAGAGACAAATGCAAATAGCTAAACCGCACTTTTAGGTTAAAATATCTGGAAATCTGGACATGATAGCGAAATAAGATGGTTAGATTCAGATAAGTATAGCCTGGTTAATAGTTTTGGAGATGAGTTCAAATTTGCCGAAATGTGGTAACCAAAATAAAAATTTGAGACTCTCTTTTTATTCCCTATTTATATTCCCTTAAAATATGAATTTATAAAGAAACTTACCGATAGCTTGAAGTAACTGACGGAGCTTTTTCTAAATCTGTCCCATAACTAAGCCTATCGGAACTAAAAATAGGAAAACCTTAATCAAACAAAAAAACTTACATTTCTTGGAATATTGGGATAGGAACACAATTTATTGCTACTTGAGAGACTAAAAATGAATTGAAACTAAAAAATATTACCTTTTTTGTGTTAATATTTTAAGCTCGATTCTCACTATAGGGCTGTTCTAGATACGCTCTAGGTCCGGTAAAATATTCTTACAGGAGAAACAATGAACCTATTCACACTATCAATTTCGCGGAGACTTCGACATCATAAACTCTTTTTCATTTAAAAATATTTTATCGAACCGAGATCGTATCGAGAGCGGCACTATAATGAGAATCGAGCCTTAAAAAACTAAACCTGGAGCAAAAAAGGTTCGTTCAGGTTAGTGGACTAAAACCTTCTCTCACGAGTTAAGACCGCGTGTCAAAAAAAAAACAAACAAAATATAAATCAAAGCCAACTTGGAAACCTTGAATTTTTGTCACTAGATATAAAAAATTGTTTGAAGCAAAGTTTGCTTGATTTAGTTAATTAATAGCGGTATTCTCATAAGCATTTAACAATAAATATTTCAGCAACATTTAAACTAAATATTATAACTATAAATGTCAAACCATATAAATAAACTAGTGGAAAAAAACAAAAAAGAAAATAAGGTTTTTACTGAACTGAAACAACGGCTGTTTGGATGACAGGAACCTAAACGAAGTTTAAATATTTCAACTTGTTTATTTGGATTCAGGAAGAATAAGACTATAATGTATTAGCATACTTGATAAAGAGTTAAAAATTCCTGTTATTTAAAACGATTATAAAAAATAATTATAAAAGTGACTTCTATCGTGTATTTTCCTGAAATATTATTTTAATGGATTCCTAACAAATTTTAATATGTAATGGTACCTGGCTTGGTTGGAAGAGTTTTCTTGGTCTTCTTGGCCACTAGGCTCAGCATAGTGAATTCTATAGTTTTCTTTTTGTGAGTAGTCTTCATTTTCTCTGTTATTTTGATTAATTTCTGCAAATGAAAATGTAAAGTCTGTTACAAATGGGCTTCATCAAAAATTATATGTTATGCAATACTTTTCACATGAATTGTGGAGTTTTCACACGCGTTAAATTTTATACTTTTCTGATATGACTTTAAACGCGTTATTTTTCGAAATTTCTTTTTAATATTAGAATTTTAAATAATGCTTGTCACTACAGACTGTCATTAATAAAATAAACGAAGATGATTGGAAAGCGTCATACCTTTGATTGGTCAAACAGTGAAATCCGCCTTCTAGATTTCAAATGTTCACGTGAATATGTTAATAGCGTAAAAAGTACGATGTTTTCGCACGAATCCCGGAATTAATAATTTTTTGGGTTACCTACAGTGGAAAACAAAGTTTTATTTATAAAATAGTAACTTTGCGCCAATCTAGGAAGAGTACAAATAAATGTAAAGTTGCTTGTTTGTCCCAAGTGTTTTGATATGAATAATTATTGATTTTAAAATAAACAGAAAAACTATTTTCCATGTAAATAATTCTTAGAGTTCAAATTTAGGTCATAAACCACAGATTTCCAATTAACTTACCTGAAAATTTTCGAGCATATCCATGATTGTTCTTATTGTAATCTCGAATTTCACTATCCTCATCGTCATCATCACTCTGATCATCATGGTCCACTCCGTCAGGCTCATAATCCAGGTCTTCCACATCAAGCATAGCTATAATTAGAAAATTAACTCTATAAAGTGGCAAGGTTTTATTTAAAATGTGTTCAAGTAACCCTAATTAACGTACCTACAAGTAATTGTGTCAAAAATATGTACGAAACAATAAATGTAATGCATATTTTTACACAAATACATAAAAAAATGTAAAGTACTCTAGTAAATAAATAAATTAACGTACTATCAACAAATTAATTTTCTAGTACTAGTTTGTAAAACTGATAAAAACGTAGTAAGACTCTATTATGAGTTTATTTTAAGTTTACAGTTAATTTTTAAATCGCAACTCGGCGAATTCCGTTGATAAAATGGTTTTCAATGATAACGGAAAGAACATAATTAAATAATCAATAGATTTTGATAACACTGCAATTTATTAACACACAGTGTGTCACAGGACGATCGGGGATGGTTTTCTTCCAGAAGCGGATCTACTTGAGGGGACTGTGTTGATATTTTGATAATAAATAAATACAAAATGATTAAAAACTAACATTAAGTAATATTAATAATAATAAATCAGCAAAGATAATTCACCACAGAACTGGAGAATGTCGAGCGTTTGCCGCAACGGTGTATAAGGAAAGACATGGCTGAGCCGCTAAGATACTCTACTAAGAGTTAGCAGACAAGTTGCAGGTAGGAGAAGTGCGTTATTACAAATACAATCCGGAGCCTATTCTTGAGAACAACTGGTTCTGAAGGTGCAAATCTGAAGACAATGGGCAATGAACAGCGCCCAAACGATTCCCATGATTTTATTAACAACTGGAGTGATATCAAAGAACCTCCTGCAAAACATCAAGGGACTGGGCCTTAGTGAGCATCTGTAGAAAGCAGTTCTCCTTGCAACTGCGCGAACGGTTCGAAAGTTCGTAGGAAATAAAGCAGACCACGGCACCTAGGACCCGATAACATGGAAAGGGTTCCCACAAAGCTTCATACTTTTGGTATCTTTGTATACCCGGTATGAGTCAATGTTCCCTGGAGGGAAACAATCAATCTTGTAGCTCTAAAAGGGATTCATATAGATTTTAAGTGGGATATTTGCGTTTAGGGTGGATATATGGATTTCTGATGAGGATGAGTTTTTATTTAAAACCTGAAAACAATGAAGAATGGATACGGTGTGAGTTTGTTGATATAGGAGAGTACTGGAAGGATAAGGAAGGGGATTTGATGGGTGTCTCATTTTTGTTATGGTTCTCAGACTGCTTCTTTCACCAATTTCAATGTTACGAAGGGCTGATTTTCGCGCGTTGCATAGGAGTACATGACCATATTCGAGTATCAGCCTACAAATGGCATATACTTTCACTTTGATCAGTGATAATTTACTCTAAAGAATACAGCCAAAGTATTATATAAACTAAGAAATGACAAATAATATAAGTAATAGGCCAGAGGGGTTCTAGTTTGTATAACTTTTATCAGTTGGTATAAACTTTAGAGCAAGACAAGAAATTACGGACTAAGTATTAAACCTTCTTAGTTAATTTGGTTATAAATAGTTAACGTAAAAGTTCAAAGCACTAAAATAAAATAACAATTTCAGCAACTTTGAGCTAATACAGCACATAACAATAATTTACTGAACTAAGGAGATTTTGAACTCCTTATATCATATGATGAATATCACTGTTACGTCATTTGTCTATTAAATCGACTCTGTACTTTCAGTATAACAAAACCTTCTTAGTGAATTTGTCCATTAGGTTTTAAATCAGATCTAACTGCCATCAGTTGGCCAGTTTTGTTTAGTATATGTCAACAAATAAACCTTGATCAGGTATTTCACGTTTTATATGTTAAATTTATGATTTTTAAATACTCAAAATATTGAAAGAATGCGCCGATTTGACAGATAAATGATGTCCAAATGACATCAATCATTTTTAAACTGGGTATAGTTGCCATGGGAATTTGATCTTGTAATTGACTAGTTTCATTATACTTTAAGTACTGAGAGCAAAAACTTGACAGCAAAAAAGGGACTGGGCAAGATGAGGGGACTAAAGTCATACATTATGCACCAGCCCACACTGTGGTGGTAATATCCATGATAACCTATGGCTCGGTTATATGGTGGACAAAAACCACATAAAGAATGGATACTCTGGATTCTCCTAATTCCAAAAACTGGCCTGCTTATGCATCAAGGGTGCCATGAGAAGCACCCCAACAGCAGTCATCGAAACCCTACTGAACCTCCCTTCCATTAATATAATAATTAGGGCTGAGGCAAGGATGGGAATTTACAGGTTGGAATTAAAGGCCTGGTGAACTGGACCTGCACTTGAACACATCAGCATCAAAGGCATGGTAAGGAACTCATTGTTAGAAATTAGCAGTGCCACCTTGCCAAGAACTTAAAACTTTGACAGACCCTACACTACTCAGCTTGATTGGAAGGCGGGCTCTTACCGAACAATGAGTCAGCCAGGAGACCTTTTACGGTACATGGGCAGTTCCTAAACTGACCTTGGTGGAGGCACCAGAATACACGGGGACACACTCAGACTTAACATACAAATTTTTCCAAATTTTTTTGCTAAAATTTGTGCAAAAATAGTTGATATATATTCCATACAATGTATTTTAACTAGTATCATTCAAAATAAATAAGAAAGTTCGGTGCTTTCTTTAGAAATAAAGTGCCTTATGAAGTAAAACGGCTTTTTTTGAGTTTTTCAAGAAAATGAGGAAAAATAGTGGAAAACTAAGGTAAGAATCATCTCCATGACCTCAAAATAGACATGTACGTGTAAAATTTTTGGCAAAAAAAACGTTCCTAGTTTTTGCTTAATCAAAATAACTACAAAGTTTTCCTACACTTTAATCTTTCATGCTCTCTAATTAATGCCCTAAAATGAAAAAAAATTATATGAAATGAAGAAAATATAAAGTCCAGTCTTAAACTTTATACCAGATACCAATGGATGAATTATATAAACCACAACAACTAAGGCCTGTCACAGTATCTCGTCACTACTGTAATAGGTCATTCAATATTTTGGCTATAATAGCAAAATGAAAGATAAAAACCTAAAGATATAGCACTGAAGTTGGTAAGAGGAAATACTTCCTAAAAACAAGCTTTCCATTTTTGCCAGTTAAAAAACTTTTATGAATCCCCAAATTTATCCCCATTGATAGTAATATCAACATTATATATTTTATTTCTGAAAATATTATTTTTTCTTCTTTAAAAGATGTTCGACTTGTGGGCAGGATTTCTTGTAAAAAATCACACAAAGTCATATCTCAGGGAAAAAGTATGTAAATGCTAAATTTAAATAGTTAAATCATATTACCCTCTGGGTCAAAAATACTTTTACTGCTGGAAGACTTGCAACTGCTCATATTTATACTTATATTGCACTAAATGGATGAAATCGAATAAAAAATATTTCCTTAAATGTTTATAGGCGGTTATATATTTAAAATAAAAACACCATTTGAGCGTTTCTACAAAACGCAATTTAGACATGTGAAGGAAACCATAAATTCCACATATTAATAAGAAATAAAAAGCGGTAACAAGCCTGCACAACCATAAAAATCACAAATGAAAATGGTTTCTTCAAGACATTTAGGTTGTATAGGATTTGCATAATTTGAATATAGCAACACTCTTCTTCTTTTATCGATTTAGTGTAAATTTGTACCGGACAATACAGATTCTTCTCGGTTAAATTATTTATACTCACATGCACTTGATAAATGACCCTTAATAAATATTGAAAATAAAAAATTTGATCTTCAAGAAGTCCCGAATTCATGGTTATCTTAAAATAAGATTAAGATGTGCATGACAGTGTAGCACTCGCCTCCTCTTTTGTGTTGAAGCCAGAAACTTTATAGGAATAAAGAAGATAAAGTAAACAATGTTGACACCTTAACCGCAACTTTATTATTTTTGATAGTGTTTATTTTGTGAATTGTGAAAGAATATATAAGGCTAAAATGGTAAGAAATTATATTTACAGCATCCGCAACTAGTTCAGAAATTATTTGTAATTACGGCAGAATTAATATTAATCTATGGTTAATTCATTAATTATGAAAAAAAAAACATGATGTAGGTTAGACGAAATTTTACCAAGACCTAACAGAATAGGCAACAAAAAGTAAATAGAGCTAAGCAAAACAGGAGCTATACTTAAAAACAGTTTCTTTATTACTGGGTAACTAATAACGGTTCCTATTTTAGTCAGTTACTCTTCATACAGACGTAGGCAATATGAAAATCGAATTGTTTTGTGAAAGTTGTCCAAAAGCATGTGAGAACTTTCTAGCTTTATGTGCTAGTGACTACTATAATGGATCACTATTTCATAGGAACATTAAAGGTTTTATAGTTCAAACTGGAGATCCTACAGGTACTGGTAAAGGTGGTACATCTATATGGGGTAAGAAATTTGAGGATGAATTTAAAGAACAACTTAAGGTAGGTTGAAGTTATTGAAATAAAAAAATATGTATGTTTTTGACTAATACAAATTTATATGCTCTTTTAGCACAATGTTAGAGGCATTTTATCAATGGCAAATAATGGACCCAACACAAATGGAAGTCAGTTTTTCATTTCTTATGCTCCACAGCCCCATTTAGATTTAAAATATACTATTTTTGGAAAGTATGTATTAATACAGAATAATTCTTCATTTTCTCAAATTTTCTAATGTTATTTTGGAAAATACTAAAGTAAATTTTAATGGTTTTCAGGGTGATAGATGGATTCGAAACACTAGATGAGCTAGAGAAACTTCCTGTTAATCCAAAAAATTACAAACCAGTTAATGATATTAGAATTAATAGTATAACAATACATGCTAATCCATTAGCAGGTTAAATTTATTTAAGTATTTATTTTATATTGTAACAATTTACAAAGGACTATATGACAAATTCAAAGTATAAATTTATTTTTTATGAAATATATAAAATAAAACGCATATTTTTAAATTTTCTTTATGACTCTTAAGTTCTTTTTGTCCAAGGTTCATCTTGAACTATTAGAACTAATTTTTCTTCTGATCATTTAATATTTAAAAATCTAAAACTGCTTGTACATCAAGAAACAATGAAATGGGGTGTATAATGTGCAAAATTAACTTAAATGTTAAATCGGAACTTGCTTCTTTATCAACAGTGTATGTTGCGCTTTATAGCAGTGGTTTAAAGCTCTAGGACGTTTTTGAAATCATAATTTGAATATTCCTTTTCAGTTAAATGAATAATAAATGAAATAAAGAAGTTTCTCTTCGGTTTAATATCTAGTTCAATTGATGCAGGATTAGTTCACTTATAATCTTCCAAATATGTGATATCTTTTTTGAAAATATGCATATTGTAATCCGAAAATTAAGTTTTTGGGTGAGTACTCACATTATTATGTTCTATTAATTACTATGTTTATAATTTTTGAAACTAGGAAGTTTAATAAAGTACAATGAAAAAAGTAAGTGAAAGACCGAAAGTGATCATGACATCGATAATCTTTCATATTACAAACATATTTATAATATTACATATTATACATACTCAATATTATATTTCAGTAAATTTTAACATGAAGCCAAGTACTCTTCTACCAGTTTATTGAGCTACCAAGAGTTTGAATTGAACTGAAATTTATTAGTTCAGTTCAAGAGTACCAAAATGCGAGGCACTGATTCTAAAAATTTATTACAGTCCGCCTCTAGAACCGGTAGCTTTTAGGTATTATGAACATTAAAAATCTCTTAAAATTGGGATAAAAAAACAATTGGACTTTTGTGGAACTTTTTCTTTATTTAATTTATTCATTTCTGGCATAAAGAACGCTTGATATAACTTGAAGACGTCACTATTTTACTGCTATTTCTATTTCTACTGTACATACTAATTCTATTGGTACCCAATTTTTTTTTTTCGAACAAGAACTCTTTTTAACAAAGTGTACAAGAAATCGCTAAAAGTAAACCTCAAAATTTGCTTTCTTAAAGGCTTGATCTGAATAATAACAAAGTTATTATTATTAGGTAAGAAATGATATAATTCATGAATTTTTGAGAAGCCTCAAATTTAGTACAAAATTAAACTTACTGAAAACTATTTAACATCTTCTGATATTTGCGATGTTTTCGTAAATCATCTTATTTTAAATTGAATATCCTACTTTATTTTTGTTTATAAAAATAATGTTTTTTTTTTAAATCTAGAGGACATTCATTAAGATACTTTTCATTTAAAAGTATAGTTCAAAAGAATATTATATTGCCTAATTGTAAACAATACAAGATGCATTTTTATGTAAGTTAAATCTGTAATTTCAAGATTCCAATAAATAATTTTTAGCCTTTAAGATCAAACTTTAAACTGAGACTCGTACTTTTAAAATCAAGCAAGATGGAATGGATTTACAGCTCCCTTGTATTTTTATTAAAAAAATGTTAATAAGCTTTATTTTTTGAAACCTAAAATCTACACCCGTATACGGTTCTTGGTAAAAACAAGAAACGTCAACATTTATCATATAAAAAAGTAGTAATTGATAGTCGTGCCATAAATTATTTTTTTAACATATCGGTATTTAATTTAAACAATAAATAAACCTAACAAATGTAATTATGTAATTATTTTATCCATTTTTCATACAATACAAAAAATGTAAAATTTTATCAGAGACCGTTACGATTGGAAGAAGTTTTAAATTCGCTTCAGTATGATCATGGTCTGCAAAATGGTAATTGAACAAAAAATTATACAGGGTGGGCCTTAACTGTGTGAGTGGTTTCAATATGCAATAAAAAAAAAAACTATAAATCTTATTATTTTTTTATTTATATATTTAAAAAGTACAAGAAATTGAAATTTAAGTAACATCTAATCGGGAAATAGTGTTCATTTCTCGCACAATGTTTTGCTTTAACTCTTCAACTGTTGTTGGATTATTTTCATACACTCTTGATTTTAGGTATCCCCACAAAAAATAATCATTCGGAGACAGATCTGGACTCCTTGGGGGCCACTCAATGTCACCTCTTCGTGAGATGAGTTTTCTAGGAAACATTTCTTTCAGTAGGTCTATGGAGACTGTAGCAATGTGGGAAGTGGCTCCATCCTGCTGAAACCAGGTCCTAGAATTGTAACCTTGAAATTCTCGAAGAGCTGGGACCAAGAATTCTTGCAACATCTGACAATAATTCTCAGCTGTCACTGTCACAGCCACTCCTCGTTGATTTTCAAAAAAGTATGGCCCAATTATTCCACTGGCCGATATTGCAGCCCACACAACGACCTTAGGTCTTTGATGCATCTTGTCTCAGACCAAAACCGGCAATTTTGCTTATTAACATGAACGTTGACATGAAAGTTAGCCTCATCACTGAAGATTATGTTAGAAAAATTATTAAAGCGATTAAGCATAACATTAGCGAAATTAAGTCGAAGATTAACATCATTAGGTTTCAACTCTTGTGTCACCTGAATTTTATAAGCTTTTAAATGTAAATCACGGTGCAAAATCCTGCGCAAAGTGGTCCTCTTGATGTTCAAGACTTGGCTTCTTTTACGAGTCGATTGCCGAGGATTGCGAACACAAAACGCACGCTGTGCTCCCGAGAACGCGTCCATGGTGACTAAAAATTCCACGAAATGGCGCGTCTAACGACACCCCCCGTGCCCCCGTACCCCTAACGGTTTAGGAATTATAGACAAAACAAAACGCTCATGCAGTTAAGGCCCACCCTGTATATACATATATATATATATATATATATATATATATATATATATATATATATATATATATATATATATATATATATATATATATATCATTTTTCTTAATTTTGTATTTTCTTGGGTTTAGGTTCTATAATTAATAAAACACAAAACAATTGACGTTTCGCCCTTTATTTAAGGCATTTTCAAAATTTTTTCCTAAAAAAATATATAATTAAAATACATCAAATAAAAAACATATTTGATGTATTTTAATTATATATTTTTTTAGGAAAAAATTTTGAAAATGCCTTAAATAAAGGGCGAAACGTCAATCGTTTTGTGTTTTATTAATTATAGAACCTAAACCCAAGAAAATACAAAATTAAGAAAAATGATATAATCTATGGTTCAAGAATCAAGAAAATAAATATATATATATTGTTATAATTAACACAGAAAAAGTCGTTTTAGTATCCTTATTTTATAAAAGAAATCAGGGCATACTAGAGAATAAGACCTGATGATGAATATTTAAGGTCAAAACGTCGAGAATATGCGTTGAATGATACATATTCAAAACAAAAAGCTGTTTCAAGAATGTAGTGAAAAATACAGATCTGAATTTACAAGAATTAAGTAGACATTGGTAACTCCAAGGTTAAATTTTTTATAAGAATGTTAATAACCCCTTTTTTTTGAGAAGAAAAAAGTAAGAGATTTTTATAGGGAGTATTTTTCTCTAAAGTCAAAAGTAGGCGAGATGTTTGAAAATCTAATTTTCGACAATTTTAGAATTTTTTTTTATATCTCCAGAAGTGGCCTCTTATGAGCAGACAATATCGCAGACTCAACATGGCGGTTAAACGCAGGAAACTTTGAAAAACATTTAATATTTTAATTTTCTGCTATAATTGGATATGGAGTTTTTATTTTAAATTAAACATGACGCATTCAATATGGCGGCGAAAACGGAAAAAATAAAAATAATTCTCTGAAATAGGTTGAAAATCCCTTGAAATTAAACTTCTAGTACACACAAACGGTGCTCTATTTTATATACGCCTAATCATACATAGTGTATCAAAAATCAAAATGGTGGATACATATGGCGATTATAACATTACAAAACTGACATTTTTCTCGAAACAGGTTGAAAGTCGAATTTTTCTGCGGCCTTACTGGGTCCGCCATTTTGAATTCTTACAGTGTAGCTCATAAATATACATGTGTAAAGGTACAGTACGGGTATTAAAAGTTGTATTTGTAAGACAATTGTATCTGTCATTTTGAATACTTTAAAGTCTGTTTTTTCAGAAATTTAATTCGGAACGATTTTGCGAGAAAAATATTTGATGTTTTAGCGCCATATTGTATTCATCATTATTAGTTGCGACACGCAAAATGTAGGTCTAAGTTTATATAGAAGAAAGCATCGATTGGGTGAACTTAAAGTTTCATTTGAAAAAATTCCGGAGAATTTTTTTTTCTACGTTTTAGTCCGTATTGAATGCGCTAGATTTAATTTCAAAATAGTCTTTATTTACAGTGAGAGCAGATTCGAATGCTATAATTTAAGTCTAAATATAAATTTTTTTTTGAGAAGACCCCACCTTTAGACGCCATCTTGGTTTCGTCATATTGTTTGCTGGTAAAATGCCACTCGGCAAAAAAATCGAGATCAGATGCCAAAATTTGAGCTCTGACAGAAGAGGGGTTGTCGCTTTGAAAAATAATAGAAATGGTTTGAGATAATTTTTTGTTTCTTGCGTTATATGAAAAGTAAATAGATAATAAAATATACAGCGTGCCCCAGATAAGCTGTCTCAAGAGGAAAAATAGAAAACAGTGTGTTAGTCAATACTCTTTTTTGACGGGCATTTTATAATTCTTATATAATATAAAAAGGATTTTTCAAAGTTGATCTTCCTCCTTTTTTGCCATTTAAACCGTTTATATACATATGATTAAAATTAGGAATATTAATTGTTTAACTTTATAATGTTGACAAATGTTAGTGTTCATTTGAAACAGGTCCGGATTATTTTTTTTAAATATTTGAGTAGTTCTTGGTTAGTTTACTCATCTAGGACACACCGTAATCATGGTTTCTTTGTTGAGTTCTCGTTTTTAGTGATATTATGGCAGGACTAACCAAATATGTCGTTGTTATCGAATTTTTGCCACTAACTGTACGAAACTATTATTTTTTGTAACATTAAAAATACTGTCAGTTTCAGCTGCATGCTACTAAACTATTATAATAAAATGAAAAGCAATGTGCTTTTTTTATTTGGAATCAGTTTCTTGGTTTTTGTTCATGGGTTTTTCTAAGACTTTCTATACACTAGCTATATCACAGCCTCGTTTGAAAATTAAACTATACACATGTTGTATTATCTCAAGAATTTTGAAAATTATTCGAACTGAAGGGTATAAAAATGATGTATAAAGTAACTACTCACACATACACTTTTGCAGTTCAGTTATTGCCATGAAGATTGAGCTGTATTGTCAGGATTGCAGGAAGTGGGAAATGCAGATTATCAAAATAAATAATTTCAACTCTCCAGATCTTTATACGAAGCATTGAAAACTGAACTACAGTGATTGAAATAGTTAAGCCAATGTGAGAAAGTAGAAAAATTTAAGATGGAATTTATGAAAAATAACACAGGATCACCAAAAATAAAAATTGGTCTGTTTATTAGATCAAATCAATGTACACTATGGTGCAATATTGAACCAATACTTGGTAATATTATTTATTATTTATGCTTGTATAATTTTAATGTCATATCTAGAATTGAGACTCAATATGAGATAAATGATGGGTGAGCTGATGCTTTTAATGTCTTTTATATTATGTGTTTTTTGTTCCTGTCATCTATAGTGAAACACACCTGATTTTCAGGTAAGTTGGTTTCCTCCTCTTCTTCTCATCTCGCAGTTGTCGTCTTAATTGGTAGCCAGGTCTAACTCGGTGATTCTCAGCACCTTCTGCTCGCAATCCTACCGCTTCCGTAGTCAGGGATCGTTGAGCCGCCAAGGACTGATTGGCTTTTAGCTAACTCCTATCGTGCTGGTCAATACAGGTTGGTAAGGGTCGTAGAATTACATTTCCTTAATTTTAGACGTTACACTTATACCGCTGATATTAGGTCGTCAGAGCTTCGTATGATGTCTAACAGGGTGGGCCGGATGACAGAAGTCATCGCTTGTACAAGTGAGGTTGACAGTTGGGCTGGTATTTTGACTTTTTTTTATCATCGCCCCCTACAGGGAAGCTTTGGAGGTATATGACAGCTTATGGGCTGGGTATAATTTACAGAATAGTCGGAAATATGAATAAAGAAATGTATTTAGATATTTTAAAACACAATTTGACTGAAACTGTTGATAATATACCTCATGACAATATACCTCATCCGATAAATGAATTTATCTTACAACAGAGCAATGATCCAAAACACCCAGCCAAGATAGTAAAGAACTGGTTTATTTCTCATGATTTTCAGGTATTAAAGTGGCCGATACAAAGTACTGACCTAAATCCAATCGAAAATTTGTGGTCTCAGTTAAAACATGCTCTACTAAATAACAATGATTTTCCACCATCTTTGTTAAACGTATTATCGAATTGAGTCCAAGAAGAATGGGAAAAAAATCCCTACATTCTGATAAACAAGTCACTTTTAATTTTTTGCGTGCCTGTGTAATTTTTGAAACTAATTTGTGATATTTAGTAAAGGAAGTTGAGTAATTTTTAAATTTACATATTTTATTTTTATACCGATACAAATGAAATGTGTGAGTAATAATATTTATTACCAAAAAGTACGTTTGATTATTTTAGGATTGGACCTAATACTAAGATTGGACACATCAATAATGAAAGTCGAAATTTGACTCAAAATGTTCAGAAGTGTTTTTTTGTCAAATTCATTTACTTTTGAAGTTTTATTACTAGAAAATCCAATAATTGTAATATTTTTGTTATGTTATTTCACAGTTCACAGCCCTACTTGTAAGAAACTAATTCCAATATTTAGTAAATAAAAACAGAACCACACTTAAAAAACGAATAAATACATATATTAATCATAATAATTAGTCTTAAATAAAATAGGTCTTAGCAAAATTCTGGAAGAAACGGTTTGTTGGAATGCACGTCTAAATAGAATAATTATGTATAATATAAAATAGAAAAGGTTCATAAAATCTTTGTTTCAATAAATACTACTTAAAACTATAAGTAAACAAAATACGAATTGTATAGTACTAATTATAAAAATGTTTTTTATGCGGGCGATTTTTTTCCATTTTTTATATCTAATTTAAAAATTTTCCCTAGCTCTTTTTAATTTTGAAAAATCTAATAAAATTTAAATCACAGCTCTTATAATTTTTAAGCCCGCTAGTCTAAGAATTTTTATCTACTTACGGTTTAGTTAAAAAAAATACTAGATCTAGGAAATTTGGAGTTCAAAACTGCTTAAAAAAACAGATTAAAAGTCTTATAATAACGATATTTGTAAAAAGTTCCCAATTTGGGGTTAACTTTTTAAACCGTACTAAAACTTGATTTTTAGTACTGTATATAAAGCTTTTTACATATACGACACAATGGGAACCTTTAAAATTTCATAACCACAATATATTTAATTTAAAGTATTGTGGAGATGCGATTTTTGCCCAATAAACTCCACATTCAAAGAGGTTGGAAGGAAGGCAAGAATTCTATACGATTTTATTTACTAGGTATTAATATTTTGCTTGAATTTGATGACTTTTAAAAGTAACGGCTTCAAAACTATTGCCTTGATATTTGTAGAATCAAAGTAACATGCAGAAATATACAATGTGATCGAGATGAAAATTAACAAAAAAAAAATAATAGTCACGTGATTAGCATTATCTGTCAAATTTTAATTTTTTTCCAGAAAAAAAATTCAAAAGTGGGGTTATATCTCAAAATATCGAAAAAAGTTATTAGAACAGGTTTTTCTAAATGCAATTATATATATATATATATATATATATATATATATATATATATATATATATATATATATATATATCCAGTTTCATAGCGTTCTACGCCTTCCGGTTCCCAGTCTCCATTGTACTCCCCTGGAAGTAAGTTTCTTTCGGACATGGCTCGGTTAATGCCACTAATCCAGGTAACTTTTGGTCTTCTTCTTTTTATTTTTTCATTTGGTGTCCATTTTAGGATTTGCTTTGGTAGACGTTCGTCCGTCATTCTCTCCACATGTCCATACTATACCAGCTGACGTTGTTCGATTTCATCGAGAATAGTTTTCTTTACGCCCATAATCTCTCTAATTCTCTCGTTGGTTATCCGTTCGATCCTTGATTTTCCGGCAGATCTTCGCCAAAAGTCCTTTTCAAGAGCCAGCAGTTTACGTTCTAAAGTTTTATTTATCTGCCATGTTTCACATCCATACAATGCAACGCTTTTAAATATTGCATTGTATAAAAGATGTTTTCTTTCCTTGGAGATGTTTGTTGGTCATAATAGTGAGTTTAGGCAACCGATAGCTTTTTTCTCTTTAGATATTCGCACCAATATTTCTTCTTCAGTTCGTCTACTTTGACTGATCTTTGTTCCAAGGTAGGTATAATCAGAACAAGATTTTACTATGATATTGTCATCTACTTCCAAACTTGTTTCTTCTCCACCGATACACATTTATTTAGTTTTACTGCAGTTGACAGTTAATCCCCACTCTGCGTATTCTTTAAATAGTTTCCTCGTCATAAATTCGAGGTCTTCTTTATCTTGGATCGCTACCACTTGGTCATCTGCAAGCGTATATAAATGTGTGTCATTATTTAATTCTATTCCCATTCCACTGCATGATCTTCTCCAATTCTTTAAAGCTTCATTGAGGTAGATTTTAAAGAGAGTTGGTGATAGACAACACCCCTGGCGAAGGCCTTTGGTCACATGAAAGCTTTCTGATAAGTTATTGCCGATCTTAATTCTGGAGAATGCTTGGTCGTATAGCTGTTTGATGGCTTGGATCGCTGTATTGTTACTTGGAGACTTCTCCATCACGTGCCATAATTTTTGGATTGGCATCGTATCTTATGCTTTTGTGAGGTCAACAAAAAGTAGATGAACCTTTCTATTTCTTGCCACCTTCTTTTCATTAAGTTGGGTTAAACTAAATATATGATCTACGCACAATCGGCCAGCTCTAAAACCTGCTTATTTTTCAATTTCTTAGGGGCCATATTCTGTTTCTACGATGTTTCTAAGCAGTTTTCCGTTTACTCTACTGATTGTGCTGGTTACAGTTATAAATCTATAGGTTGAGCATTCATCGCGTCTTCCTTTTTTGTGGATTAGTGTTATCCAGCCTTCTTTCCATATAATTGGGATAGGATCATCATTATTTAGGAGTCTGTTAAATAGTTCTTGAAGAAAGGACGTTAGTTTTTCAGTACCGTTCTTTAACAGTTCAGCAGGTATTCCTTTCGGCCCAGCTGCTCTCCTATTTTTCAATGAATCCACAGCCCTACATACCGTCTCCTTTGTTACCTCTATATAGTGGCCTTGTACATTGTACCGTCTTGGGGAGTTAACGAGGTACTCTTGTCGGTCTTCGGTAAGCTGCGTTTGATAATGGGTTATCTACTTTTTGATTGGGATTGGTTGTAAGTTAATCTTGTTTGTGGTGTCTGATCTTAGTGTCTTTATTAATTTCCATGCTTCTGATGATCTTGTACCTCCTACATGTGTATTTAGTTCAGTGCATTTCCCGTCCCATGTGTCGTTTTTGTTTTTGTTAATCATATTTTTAAATTTGGATTGTTCATTTTTGTATATGTTTTTTTTTTACCTTTTCAAAAATAGTTATTTTATAAAGTTACTTTATACAGGGTCAAAAATAAATAAACTTTGCATCACATGTGACTAAATTTTAGTAGCCCTATTTAGATTTTGTAGAAAAACACACGTTTAATATGGCGTTACTTTAAACAAAATATGTCTGGAATGAAGCATTGTCCATCCTAAGAAGTTTTATGTAGGTAGCATTGAGTCTTATTTTGCAACAGTGGTGCAATTTACAAAAAAACGGGCAAAAAATCTAAATAATCTTATACAGCTGAAATTTTGCCTATGGGTTAAAAATTGCATTTACAAAAACTTTTTCTAATAACTTTTGTCAATATTTTGAGATATAACCCTACTTTTGAAATTTTTTTGGAAAATAAAAAATAATTTTGCAGACAATACTAATCACGTGACTACTATGTTTTGGTTAATTTTCGTCTCGATTGAAACAGAAACTGTTGCCAAAGTCAAATTTTGAATAAGGCTATTAGTAAAAAAATCTCATATGATGCGGACTTTACTGTTCACACTTTATATACCGCAGGAAACGGAGTGTTAAACAAAATTCAAATGCCTGCGATCTGATTGCAGAAATGGGTAGAGAAAGGTAGTAGAAATGACGTCTCATCTTGTGTCTCTATAAATTTTGGTTGGAACATTGTTTTTTTTTAACAAATGAGTCGAAAAATGATTTTTTGGATTTTACGGAAACTCTAAAGGATTTAGAGAAAAATGTTCCACAGACGAATTCTACGTCTTGAAAATATCTTCAATATGAGTTTTTGTTTGTCCAAATCGGTCTGTAAACAAAAAAGTTATTGCAAATTAAACATTAAAAATAGCTTATTTTTCAATTGTTAATAACTTTCTTAATATTTATTGAATTGTTTTCAACTTGTACCAGAATGTGAGTTTTAAAGTGCTTAAAAAGTCTGCGGAAGTAGGGCGCTGTCGGTCCAATAGTTTTTGTAAAATTGCAATTGTTTATTAGAAAAACAAAAAAAAGTGACTATTTTTGATTGGCTGTACCGTGGTCTAGGAAACTGCTACAGAGTTCTGTCAGTGTTCATTCTCTTCGTAAAGACTGAAGCTATCATGAAGTAAAAAAAGTGGATATTTTTCATATTTTGTTTATGCAAAATCGTCATGAAGGTATGGGTAGTTTTTCGCTTATAAATAAATTAATTAACAACCGCATTTTTTGTCCGATTTGTTAATGAAGCATATCATTGGAAAGCTGGTAGAAAAACGAATTTTGGAAAAAAAAAGTCTCTACGACCAATAAGAGCCGAGTTATCATTTTTTTTCAAAAAATCACAGAGCCATTGTTTATATTAAGAGCTGAATTTTTTACAGTTCATTAATAAGAGTCTAAAGTATATGAAATCATTCAATTGAGGTTAATTTATACACAATCAACCCTTCAGGAGAACGCTAAACTGAAGGTTCGTGCTGGACACCAGATAAGGTAAGTTGGAGGGGGTAACCGAATCTCATCGAGTACAAAGTGAGAATGCGTCTTCGAATCGGCGCGCGCTTGAAAAATTAGCAATATCTCCGCTTCTAAATAACGTAGAGCTTTCATTCTTTGATTTTTTTTGAGGTAGCTCATCGAAAAAATAATATTAGGCACATGTTCAACCTTCTCGGACCCCCCCCCTCCCAAAATTGCATTTTTTACATTTAAATTTCTTTTTACTCGTTTTACATGTTTTTCATTCAAAACGATTACATATCTTATTATATATATATTTATTTTTATGAACAATTATATTCGGCCCCCTCCTACCCCTCCAAAAATTATATTTTTCAAGATTTCGCATTTTTTGCTTTTATTACATATGTATGAACTAGAAATAATAATATTGTGCTAAAATTTGAATTTTCTTATTATTGTATTGAAATAACATTTCTGGAATATGTTATTATTATAAAATAAGGTTGTATTAAAAGTTATACAATAATCCATAAAATCATAATTATCCACTTTTTTTTATTACATAATAGCTTAAGTCTTTGCGAAGAGAATGAGCACTGACAGAACTCTGTAGCAGTTTCATAGACGACGGTACAGCCAATCAAAAATAGGCACTTTTTTCGTTTTTCTAATAAACAATTGCAATTTTACACTATTGGACCGACACCGCCCAACTTCCGCACACTTTTTAAGCACTTTAACTGGTAAAGTTGAAAACAATTCAATAAATATTAAGATAGTTATTAACAATTGAAA
Organism: Diaprepes abbreviatus; assembly: GCA_034092305.1. Lineage (NCBI taxonomy): Eukaryota > Metazoa > Arthropoda > Insecta > Coleoptera > Curculionidae > Diaprepes > Diaprepes abbreviatus. Next base: position 3,280,679 of record JASJET010000310.1, read on the forward strand.
AATAAGTCATTTTTAATGTTTAATTTGCAATAACTTTTTTGTTTACAGACCGATTTGGACAAACAGAAACTCATTTTGAAGATATTTTCGAAACGTACAATTTGTCTATAGAACATTTTCTCTAAATTCTTTAGATTTTCCGTAAAATCCAAAAAACCGGGGAAAAATCATTTTTCGACCTATTTATTAAAAAAGAAGCAATGTTCCAACCAAAATTTGTTGAGACACGAGATGAGACGTCATTTCTACTACCTTCTCCTATCCATTTCTGCAATCAGATCGCAGGCAGTATTTGAGTCATTTTTACCTCCAAAAAATCGCTTCATTTCCTAGCCTAATAGGCACATAAAATATCATTGTAAGTGCTATTAAAATTGCACGAAGTTGTCAACACGATAACCAGAAAGCCAGAGTAAGCTTTGCGGATGCGGTGGCGTCTCGGCGTAGTCTTAGTGCGTTAGCTCGCCTCTGCGCGTCAGTTATAAAATTAAGAAGGAAATAGGTATTTTAGACAACCGTATGTTATGAAATTTAACCGGTTACCATTGACAGAACAAAGACATTAAAACTAAAAAAAAATCTGTTAGGAAAAGCTAGAAAGCTTGCATTTTAACAGGAAAATTTGCAAAAGGTACTGCGGTGATATTTGTTTTTTATTAAACGGCCATGATTAATATCTTCAACGGTTGTTGACTTGTTCTTTGGCTGATAAAAAGAACCAAGCCTAATGATGTTTTTCCAGGTAGTATTTCTCCTGTTAATTAATAGTAAGTTAGTCCATTGAAAAAAGTTTAATAACAACTACTTTTTTACGTCGGACAGGATGAATCAAAAATGATGATACTTACAAAAATGTTATTATTAATTATACTAATTTAAACAGGACTTGTTAATTCGGGATACGACAATCATGGCCGTTGGTTGGTCGCTCAGCAAAAACTTTAAAAAGATTTGTAACATTTTCTTAACATTTTCAACGCAAAAAATATTTTCTTACAATTTCTTAAACTCAACACGCTTTTTATTGGTCTCCTTTAACCTCTACATCACCGTTCATTTGTCCGATCGCTCCCTCGCCGTTCGGTATCTCTCCTGGGATTCCCCCGCCTCCCTGGGATTCTCCAGATTCTTCATAGGGCCGTAAGATTGCTCTGACGGTCTCGAAGTACTTTTTAAAACCGAGTTTTGCATATAGGCCCTTCGAGGCGTCGTTTTCTGGACGGATCACAACGAATGGGAGGTAGCCGCGTTCCGCAACCTAAAAAATCGGATAAGAAATCACTGTTTGTTAATTCATAATTAAAAATTGGCTTTGTGGATTTTTAAAAAACTTTAAACACTCTAAAAAAGTGCAACACTGTATTGTAACGAAGTTACTAATTTTTTGGGCATGAGTATGTTCTCCGAGATTTTATTTATTTATTTTACATCCGAAAAATCTGATTCTTGCGGGAAACGAATGCTTAAAGTTTCAAGATTACCGATATATAATTAGATTCACCGCGCTATGCCGGGAAATATCATTTTCCGAGATTTTCAGAGCGTCCGACCATAGTACTCGCGCGCCGCATACAGCAGTATTGTTTGCGCGATCACCGCACACCGTCACACGTCAGCGTAGTGGGAGCTCAGGCCGTCTATTTAAGCCTGAGCAGACCATTATTTCGCTGAGAACTACACGTTCTCCACCCGGCTCAACAATCCAAACGGGCTGGACTGGGTCGCCTGCCGGGCTGCGCCTTCCTGGTCTAACAATGTAGGTGAGGCTAGGCTTGTGTGTATATGGTGTTTTACCATACACTTCCTTCCTTACGTCCTACTCCTCTAATGACCAGCATTGCCGAGGACCCTTATAAGAACGAGCAATGTTGTGTCATCCTACCGTCATTGCCGAGGACCCTTATAAGAACGGGCAGTGTCGGTTCCTTTCCTACCGCTATTGGTTGGCATTGTCGAGGATCCTTATAAGAACGGGCAATGTCGTTCCATCCTGCTGACGCTGTCGAGGACCCTTATAAGAACGGGCAGCGTCAGTTCCTTTCTTTCCTTCCTACCGTCACGTATACACACACGCACTGATGCTGTAAGTTTGTTATTGTTTCCGTAATGACCAGGAATGTGTTTTACGGCCAGGTGCTCTCCGATGTCCTTTGGCAAGGGCGCCAAACAACTGCCGCCCCGACGCTTACCGCCGCCGCCGCGTCTAGAGACGCCGCCTATCGCCGATCGATGTCGTGTTATTGTTACATACCGCGTATACCGCCGTCGGTCGAATTTTAATACGAAACCCCGTGAACCGTGAACGCGTTAATTGGCGTACGAGCCGCCGCGAATAGCGTCGCAACCGTGTAGTACGAGATATGTGAATAGCGTCGTGAATGATACCGCCAGGTTACCGTCTTTAGCGCAACCGTCCAGTATGAGCTACCGTAATCAGCTCTCAAAACATACTCTTGCCCTCCAGACCGTTTTATTTGTTTACATTATTGTCCATCTTAGATTGTAAGTTAGTTTTAGGCCATGTCTTTGTATAAAAGAATGGAATACAGGATACAGGATGTTTTATAACCGTTTGTTTTCTTACCTAGTCCCATTTTTAACATTACATATAACAATTATCAGCCGGCAGCCAGTACTAATACGCACAATTGACCCCTGGCTTGTCGTTTCTGTAACAAGCTGCCCGGTGCATAAGTGGGCCTTCGACCACATTAATCCCGAGGGTGGTGCCCGAGAACCGACCACCGAGTGGATGTTTTGACCTTCAGGCAGTCAAACCGTTGATCAGTTGAGAGAGCAGTGATATCCCGAATATACGTAGATATCGCCGACCCGATACCCCTGCGCTGAGCATTTGACCGATGACTGTCTGCACGAGAAATATCCACTGACCGATGTTCCGCTGCCGTGTACGAAGTAGTGCCGAAGAGCACGACCTTGCTCCCACCCCCGCCTATATAAAAACGTGTCACAGTATTACAGAAGTGGTTAAAACTTATTTCTTACCAATTTTGTTAAATGTTTTGCTAAGATAATTCCATATCCTTTTCTTCTATATTCAGGTCTAGTTTGCATAGAAAACATTGCTCCATAATAAGATTGGACCATCCATGCAGCTAAATCACCTATAAAAGAATATCTGCAGGAAACGGAAACATATGTCTAACAATATTTGAAATGGCAATTTTCCAGAATCTCTAGCCCCAGTCTGTCTTCAAATGTAAAACAACTTTATTTCAAAATTACGGTTTTATCGTTGAATTTGGCAACACTGCGCCTAATATTTAAATCTTGTGTGTTGGAGATTTGTTGCGCAACGTTGTCAAATGGAGTGATAGTCAAGAGATGGGCGGAAATGCACGGCAAGCAGATGATACGTGGTAAATAAAGGGTGTTTTTTTTATAGAGGTATAGAACTTTTAAATGGAATAAAACAAAGATGAATTTTTTAAATTGACATGAAATTTACTTTATTCCAAAGATAACCTTCTGGCATTATAATTTAAATATGACTTCTGGCATATGACCGCCACGGCTGGCTCGGACGTAGTCTAATCTGGAGGTCCAATTTTCGATGACTTTTTCCAACATTTGTGGCCGTATATCGGCAATAACGCGACGAATGTTGTCCTCCAAATGATCAATCATTTCGAGCTTATCGGCGTAGACTAGCGACTTCACATATCCCCGCAGAAAATAATCTAGCTGCGTTAAGTCGCACGATCTTGGAGGCCAATTCACGGGTCCGAAACGTGAAACTATGCGGTTAACAAACGTTTCCTTCAATAAATCAATTGTGGCACGAGCTGTGTGACATGTTGCGCCGTCTTGTTGAAACCACAGCTCCTGCACATCATGGTTGTTCAATTGATGAACGAAAAAGTCAGTAATCATAGCTCTATAGCGGTCACCATTGACTCTAATGTTCTGACCAGCATCGTTTTTAAAGAAGTACGGACCAATGATTCCACCAGCCCATAAAGCACACCAAACAGTCAGTTTTTCTGGATGTAACGGTGTCTCAACATACACTTGAGGATTATCATCGCTCCAAATACGGCAGTTTTGTTTATTGACGTATCCATTCAAACAAAAGTGAGCTTCATCGCTAAACAAAATTCGCTTATGAAAATCGGGATCAACGGCAATCTTGTTTTGGGCCCATTCACCGAATCTACGCCTTGCTAGGTGATTGTGTGGCTTCAATTCTTGCACGAGTTGGATTTTGTAAGCACGCAAACCAAGATCTTTCCGCAAAATCTTCCATAAAGTGAATGGACACATATCCAATTCCTGTGCACGATGGCGTATAGACTGATTTGGGTCTTCCTCTACGCTACGCTCTACAGCAGTAATGACTTCTTCTGTACGCACTGTACGACATCTCTGTGGATGCGTATTATCATTTAGAGTAAACGTGGTGCGAAAACGTTAGTAAATCGAATTAATTGCTCTGATGGACGATTATGTTGACCGTAAAATGGACGTAGTGCTCGATATGTATTTAGAACAGAACCATGATTTTCAAAATAAATTTGCACAATTTGGTAGCGTTGTTCAGGCGTCAGTCTATTCTTGTTGAAATGCCCAACCAAACTAAACATAAATCACTTGACAGCTGACATAATGGCCGCTAGTTAAAAAAGTGTTGCCAACTTAAAGTTTTATACCTCTATAAAAACATCCTTTATATATATATATATATATATATAATTTAGAATCTCTAGGTAGTAGTATCGTCTTATTCATCGCAATATTCCCATTGTAAATTAAAATGAAAATAAAGCAAAGAATAAAAAAATTTCTACCCGTAGTTTAGATTTACTGTTCACCACGGCAACGCTGCATTGTATTATTTCTTGCCATTTCACTCCTTCTTACTATAACTATCTTATATGAATGGCATTGATTTTGTTTAAATATTATCCACTATATTATCCAGATTTGGTTTTAGTTGGAAAACGAATTAAGTCTTAATAATCGTGTCTTACCTTGAGCAGAGAATACTCCGTAACATGGCAGTTTTTCTATAAGTTTCTCAAATACTTCTATACATTCCATTTGATTGGCTGGATACAGATCGTGTATTATTTGAGCATGTTCCTTTTTAAGCTGACACATCTCCGCTTGTTCAGCAATTACTCTGTTAAAAAACAATTACAATTGGCACAACAAAAACTTGCATTAAAAAATAATAAAAAAATGCTGGTTAAATATATTTATAAGTTTTAGTTACGCCCCTGTGCCATGGCACTATTTAATTTTATCTAAAAACTTTTTTATTATTATTATTTTTACTTTAAACTTCTCCGAATAGTTGTTTCTTTTCTGTATTAATTATTTTGACGTTTGGCAACAGAGCAACATCCTAACATAGATTTTATAAAATCTCCAATATATATAGCATAGTGTCACTTATTAATATGGCACAGTGGAAGGACGAAGATCTAATGGAGCTTTTATGTGAGGAAGAAATATGGGATTATGTTTTAATATTTTTCGTAAGTTGCTGCGTTTAAAATTATATGAAATTTATGCCAGGCGTTAAATGACTGGAATGTCATTCAATAAGTTGAACAAAGAACACACCTATTACCGTGTGGCAGATGACATTCGTTTTTTATTTCGGCATTTGTGTTTCTTTTGTTCGCATTTGACGGCTCTAAAAAATTGTTTTTTTTAGAACCTCGAATTTAGTTTTAGTTATTTATTGCGTATTTACTAAAGTATCTATAGGATATTTATTTTTTTACGTTGGTGTGTGTTTTTGTTCTGTTACTAAAAGTCGTTTGATTTGCCGCTATGACTACAATCAGTCACTTTTTTAAAGAACTCTTTTAGTGCTCTCTTCAGAGGAAAAACTTAGAGCAAAATAGTCAGGACGGTCATTGTGTGATTTAAGAACTGAAAAACAAAGCGGAAATGAAGAAATTGTTTTGTATGTGTGTTGTTTGGAGATGACGAGACTGGATTGAAAATAGGAATAGATCATATATAGAATAAAACAAAGGATCAAGAAATATCCCAGGTTCACAACATGAATAACGTTGTGCTTGGTAAGACAAACATAAAACTTAAATTCTCCTTATCGTAATTATAGGTAAGGGTATTGGTGATTTACAGATTTTATAATGATCTTATATTTAGTCCCACATATTAGCATTACCTGAATAAACAGTCATACTGGTTAGCAGTAGTTAAACTATAAAATTTTTCAAAAAATTAAAATTACTTACACTTCAGTTTCCGGTAACTCTACATAAGGCCCAAGAAGACCATAAATATCTCCATACAATTTTTCTACTGTTCCAATTTTCGCGTAAAACTCTTCTATTCTGTTCATGATTTTCGCGTGTGTAAAATTTAGGTATATCGGTTGCGACCAATCAATTAATATGTCTTCAGTTTCTAAAAGCTCTAAGTTGTCTAGCTGGTTGCATGGACAAAAAACGCTGAAGGATTCGTATATCTTGTTATTTGGCTAAAAAAGAATTATGTTTATTATTCAGCAGTTGTTGGAGTTGTAATTCTAATCAACTTGACGTTGTTCAGCGAATTGTTAAATTTGGTGATAATCATAGACACAAAAGTTAAGTATATAGACTGCGGACTCTATAGAGGCAAGTTAGCTCACGCCTACAAAGAGACAGGGTGTTTTCGATGAGTAATATCTATTTTTCTAACGGCCGAGTTCAGTACGATACCCCAAACGTCTTTGGATACTCCTTTCACCTGACTGTCATTAGAAAGAGAGGTACTTACTCATCGAAAACGCCTTGTCTCTTTCTAAGTGTGAACCAACTACCTTCTATAGGGTTCGCAGTATACGATGTGTGGCAGAAAAGTAATGAGACTGATTTTTTATTTATCAAAGTTTTTATTTTTTTCAGACATCAATGTTGTCCCTTTCAAAGTAGTTCTCTTGGATAGCTACACAGCGATGGAGACATTTTTCCCACTGTTGGTAGCAGCGCTGGAAGTCTTCAACCGGTATGGTCTTCAGCATGTCGGTTACACTCTTTTGGATGCTTTCTAAAGTCTCGAAGTGACGTCCTTTGAAGACATTTTTCAGTTTAGGAAAAAGAAAAAATCACAGGGACTGATGTCAGGCGAATAGGGGGGATGGGGAACGACAGGAATGCCTTTTGAGGTCAAAAATTCTGTGACACAGAGGGCAGTGTCTGCAATGTCTGGTCTGACGCAAATCAACCTTTTTCTGAGCCTTTCAAGGACGTCTTTATAAAAAACTTGGTTGACAATTTGTCCTGGAGGAACAAATTTTTTGTGGACGATTCCTCTTCTGTCAAAAAAACAAATCAGCATTGATTTGATTTTCGATTTGCTCATTCGGGCTGTCTATGGTCGAGGAGAGCTCTGAGTGTGCCACTCCTCACTTTGCCTCTTGGTCTCTGGATCGTATTCAAAAATCCATGATTCATCACCTGTAATTACACGACTAAAGAAATCTGGCTCATTTGTGATTCTGTCAAGAAGATTAAGACACTTTTTTCGATTGTCCTTCTACTCAATTGTGGGATTTTTCGTCACCATTTTGGCACAGACCTTTCGCATGTGCAGATGTCCAGTCAAAATTTGATGAACGGTAAATGTGTTCAAATTTAATTGTTCACTCAATATTCTTAATGTTAAATGGCGGTCTGATCTCACAAGAGTCTCCACACGTTCGATGTTCTCGGCGGTTTTCGAAGTTAAAGGCCTCCCTGAGAGTTGTTTATCTTCAACGTTTTCTCTGCCTTCCAAAAATGATTTGTGCCAGCGAAAAACTTGAGCTCGGGATAAAGAATGTTCCCCATAGGCCTATTTTAACTTTTCAAATGAAACGCTTGCCGATTTTCCAAGTTTAACACAAAATTTAATGGCATAAAGCTGCTCCAAATTCCGCTTTTCCATTTTGCGTAACGCAACAAAACACAACTTCACTAATAGCAGTCGAAAAAATCACGTAGTTAACGGAAGGCGTTGAAACTCGCACTGAGCGATGGGAGGGTACTAATACACGTGCTCTATTAAGGACAACAGCGCAGCGTTGCCGGATCACTTGCAGTGTTACCAGTCTCATTACTTTTCTGCCACACCTCGTATATACTTAACTTTTATGTCTATGGTTATAATGTACCAATTTATAACCTCAATTAATACTTGTTATTTGTTTGAAGGTCGTAGACAACGACGCTGCTTGCGAAGTAGTAGATATAAGTTGCATTTCCAAGCATTACTCTACAATAATTTGGAAAAACGAAATCAAACATCAGCAAAGACGAGGTAATTGTCCTAGCGAACCTTCGGAAAGATTCCATTATTAATATTCTACCAGCGGATGAAGGAAATGCCACAGTCGTAATGAATGCTGAGACATACAACCAAAAAATTGACGAACTTCTAAGGAAGGAAACTATACATCTCTTGCGAGAGATCCTACATCTACAATTGAAGGAAGAATCTGTCACGTTCTTAAGAAACATAAAAAGTATATTCCTGAGAAGACCCGGACTAAGTTAACGCCACACCACAGCAAAACTCAACATCATTAGGAACTCTCGAAGATATGTAAACAAGACGTCTCAACTCTCCGACTTCTGAGCTTGCCAAATTCCTTCTTCCAATCCTGAAACCATTACAAGGAAATACAGCGTTCTGGTTCAAGAACTCGCAACATTTCGTAGAAACTATACGTGAAAAGAAAGTACAACCAAAAGACTTTTTATTAGCTTTGCCGTGGAAAGCCTATACATCAACGTTCCAATTAAGAAGTCACTGAAGTTCGTAATGAAGAAGCTAGAAGACCAGACCTTAGCAGAAAGGACATCTCTACCATCACACACCATCATGGATTTATTGGAATGTTATTTCACCAATTCTTGTTTCCAAAAAAAGGAAACATTCTTCATCTAGGATACCAATGGGATCTTCGCTCTCATCGGTGGTGTCAAATATTTTCTTGGAATGGTTCAAAACTCTTACGTAGACGATACCTTCATTATCTAGAATGGAGACGACAAAGAACTTCAAATCTTCCTTTATTATTTTGCTTCATTATTTTGAAACTACAAAGGCACATAAACAAGTTAGAGAAATAGATAGACAAACGGAAAATTAAATTTAATTCTGAGAAAACTCTAATTTTCCACTTACCGTCTTCGTCATTCCGGGAAAGTGCAATATCACAGCTTGCTCTGGCCAATTTTTCGGTACGTAGAAATGAAAGTCCCACACCCTGTCGTTCACGTATGTCTGCAAGGTTTGATGAAACTAAAAAGGAAAATATCTGATTTACTGATTAAAATAAATACACAGTGAAATAATTTTAATAATCATATGACATTTGACCTTGATTAATAACGCATTATTAATGCGTTTTTAGATAATAGTATAAGAGCTGGTGAACTATTTGTTGAAAATGTAGAAATTGATTATGAAGACTTTTTGTATATAGAAACTGAGAAGCCTGGTTGTGATGCTACCTGTTTACTAGTTGGCGTTGGCTTCTTCCCCTTTTTCGAGAACCGCTGGTATTATCAGTTTGGAGTCAGGAGTTGTGTCGGTATGCCTTTAGCTTCCAGTAGGTTATTGGTCGAACTAGCCGGATAAACCCAAAGAGATAGGACTGGTGAGAAGAAGATGAATATATGCTTACTTTTCTTAGTTTATCTTTGGAAATGAAAATAAAACGTCGAGCCTCCCTTTTTCACTCGTCGATGCAGCACATTTTACTCACTTTTTAATTGTTTTTCACTTCCACTTACTTATTGTTTTTAGTTATGTGAGTGTCAGGTATTCCACGAGTCACGTGGAATCAGGGGCGGATCCAACCTTTCTCCTTGGGGGGGGGGGCGGTGATATCACAAAAGTACATTATGGCAAATGAAAGCAAATTGTCGATGGGGGAGGGGGGGGGGAGACACCGAAAACATTTCCATTTCTAGGGTAAATGGCAGGGTCGCGTCAATTTTTCTGAATTTGACGCTCTTGGAGAGGGGGGATGCCAGCAGCATACACATTCCTAGTATAAGAGGCAGAATCGGTTCTATTTTCCTGAACTTAAAGCTCTTGGAGGGCGGCTATCGCAAGCAAAACAAGTTGTCAAAGGGGAAGGGGAGTGCCAGCAGCATACACATTCTAATATAAAAGGCAAAATCAGTTCTATTTTCCTGAACTCAAAGCTCTTGGGAGTAGGGGGGGGGGGAGGGTGATCGCAAGCATACATATTCCTATACTCTATTCAAGAACTAGAGAGAGTAATAAAACTATTACCGAAAGTTCCAACGTACCTGCTCCATTGCCGCAGGTAAATGAGCAGTGCCGTAAATCTAATTATATTTAAATATTATAACCTTTTATAAATTTAGTGCAACAATAAAATTTCTGATAGTTCAATTTAATTTCTGTCAGTGAGCAAAGTACACCTTACAGTGTGTCCTTAGTGATTTATCTTCTTTGTGCTTGTTTTTATACATTATTTGAGATTAGTGAGATACCCTTCCACATCTAGATTTATTCCAAAATCATTAAACCTCAACGAAAAACTTATTACGATGAATGTTTATGATGCCTTAAGATATTAATATCTAGATAATAAAATTAAAAGCTCTGTTGAGATGTGTTCCAACATGACAGGAGTTGGAAAATATACTATGTACCGAATACTAACCTGAACTAACCTGAAGGAGAAAAAAACGACTGGAATTGTTAATACTCCCAAGCTACATTCGATCACAGGCAGACGAAAAACCTCGTTGGAACAAGAGATGTAAACTGCAATAAAAGGAGTTGTACATACATTTTATTATGAAAAGCGGATCCCAACCGTCGACAAAATTCTAACTAAAATCAATGAAGATCGGGATTTACCTGAAATTAAAAGAACTGAGCTCTAGAACTTAAGTTTTGCTGGAAAAAACCGGATAGGAAATCTGTTTTTGTAGATCGTCCGGAAAATGTCCGTTAGAAAAGGAAATATCGCTTTCAAGTAAAAGGTAGAGTTGCTAGAAATAACACAACTTACAAAACTAGTAATTTAACTGAACTTTTGAAAGATTTTTTTGAATAAAGATAGTGCAGAAAATTAGGAAACATCCATATAACAAAAGACTCAAAGAAAATGTGAAAACTCGATCTCATGATCGGTGAGATAGAGGAACCAATTATAATTAATTTGATCGAAGATAGCTTCACTGACTTTGATTACGAATTAGATACGTAATGTTTACCAGCGTAGACACAATTTATTATTTAAATTTTCTGTAACATATAAAAATGAATTACATTTGAATCCCTTTATAATGTTTAATTGTAATTTTGCAGATGTTTTAAGAAATAAATAAGCTGAAACGTCAAAAATCCTTAAAATGTTTTTAATTAATAATAAAATGACCGATACCCCAAAAAAAATTTTAATATTATATGGACGAATTTATTTTTTATATATGTTTAACTTGTATTTCTGACAATTGATATTTTGTAAGTATTTAAATTATAACTTAGAATTTTTGACAGAAAAAGGCTACGTTTTAGTCTGAATGTGTCTAAAACGGTTTCTATGCCAAAATTGAAAATAATAAAAATACGGTTGTGATTTGTGTTAAATATGTCAAAATTATCTATATTTTCTAATGTATGTGAATTATTAAGAAATCGTAAGAAAGAAAATTATTCATTCATTCAAATACAGTACACTACAGAATAAACTATTCCAAATGGTACCAAAAAAAAAAAAACAACAAATGACATTGTAAATGCCACAAAGCTTACAAATAAAGTCAAACAAATATAAACATAGTCATTGCAAAATAAAATGATATTAACAGTTATTAACACTTGTTACATAACAGGCACAAAATTATCACATATTATCCAAAATTAAGCGTTTGTTTTAATTTACACAAAGTCATACAAAACAAATCAATATGCTGAAAGTTTAAGTCGTAGTTCATTAAAAGGTTCTCCACAACATTGTTCTTGCCGTAATTAGTTCGGTGGGCTCTTATAGAGAAGAGTTGTATGCTTCTCGTATTTCTTTGAGGAACCCGAATTGATACCAAGCTAAGAATATCCTGACAATCTATAGTATCATTAATTAGTTTGTATAAAAATATAAGCATAGCATTTTCTCTACGAGTTTTAAGAGACTTTAAACCACACAATAACAGTCTAGTGTTATAGTTGATGTTTCTGGATGGAAAACGGTGCTTAAAAAGTAGATACTTTAAAAATCTGTTTTGAACTTTTTCCAGACGATCTATGTAGCATTGATAAAACGGACTCCATATTACAGAGCCATACTCAAGCACACTGCGGACCAAAGAGCAGAACAATGTTGTAATAGCCTTAATATCTCTTATATATTTGGTGTTTCGCCTAATGAATCCTATCAACTTACAACTTTTTAAAACAATACTATTTATATGATTATCGAACGATAGGTTGCTTTGAAAAATAACACCCAAATCCTTAAATTGAGTTACAGCATCGAGAGGGACATTATGTACATGATATTGAGAGAACAAAGGATTTGAGATTTTATAAAAACTTAACGATTTACATTTATTAACGTTTAAGGATAACAAATTTCTTTTACACCATTCCACTACACGATCTAGATCTGGTTGCAAATTTAAGGAACCACTTATACTATTATAAAACTTTAGATCGTCTGCATATAGAAGAAAAGAGGATAACCGGAAACAAGTCCCAATGTCATTGATAAATAGAGAAAATAATACAGGTCCAAGATGAGATCCTTGTGGGATTCCAGATTTCACTGTTATGATTTTTGAGGTAACACCATTCATTCTAATTATATTATAAAAACTTTTTATTTTAAGTTTCTAACCGAAATAACGGGGTGGGTACAAGAGAAGCATTATTTGCTTTTAATGTGCTTCAGGATCTCTATGTCTGCTTCATAGATTACAACAAAGCTTTTGATAGGGTCAAACATGACAAACTGATAGAGATTCTCAAAAGCAAAAATTGGGATGAAAGAGATTTAAGGTTGATATCAAATCTGTATTACAATCAGCGAGCGGCAGTAAAAATTGGACAGGAAATGTCCGGAGATGTGGAAATACAAAGGGGAGTCAGACAAGGGTGTATATTGTCACCTTTATTATTTAACATCTGAAGAGGTCATATGGGAGAGTCTTGAATCTGAAACAGCAAGGATAAAAGTAAACGGAGTTTTAATCAACAATATTAGGTATGCAGATAACACCGTAATAATAGCTGATAGTTTGAAAGACCTAGAAAAAATATTGAATAAAATATTAAGAGTTAGTGGAAAATATGGACTCTCTCTTAATACGAAAAAGACCAAGTTCATGATAATTAGTAAAAACAACACCAATAATAATGAAACCCTAATGGCAGGAGGCCAGCACATAGAAAGAGTTAAGAAGTACACTTACTTGGGAACCCTAATAACAGAAAATAATGACTATACTGTCGAAATAAAAACCAGAATCAAGAAAGCACGTTCCAACTTTATTAGAATGAAAAAGGTTATCTGCAGCAAAGATCTAACGTTAGCCCTGAAACTACGACTGACTAAATGTTACGTATACAGTGTTCTATATTATGGAATGGAAGCATGGACACTGAATCGAGAGGCAATGAGAAGACTTAACTCTTTTGAAATGTGGACCTATAGAAGAATTCAGAGGATTTCGTGGGTGGATCGAGTTACGAACGTCGAAGTGTTGAGAAGAATGGAGAAAGAAAAGGAAGTCGAGATAACAGTAAAACAGAGAAAACTGCAATATTTCGGACACATTATGTGGGGAGAAAAGTACAGCATCTTACGGCTCATAATCCAGGGCAAAATAAGTGGCAGAAGAGGCGTAGGACGACGACGAATTTCATGGCTAAAAAACCTAAGGGAATGGTTTGGATGCAGTTCAAGACAACTATTTAGAGCAACTGCCTCAAAAATTAAAATAGCTATTATGATTGCCAACCTCCGCAATGGAGAAGGCACTTGAAGAAGAAGAACCGAAATAATACCATAAATTCTTAGTGATAAAATAAACCTCCTTCCGACGCCTATGACAAGGATTAAAATCCTTTTTAACACTTCACACATCCAAATATCTATTGTTATCCAACCCAAATAGTCCATTATTATAGACCGGTATTTTTGATTATAAAATTTCTAACCCATTCCTATGAAAAATATATGTCTAACCGATTTTGCCAGAGACACCGGACTAAAGTACACAGGTAGTTTGCGAAGAAAAAGATGGTAAAAAATGATTTATTACTCTCTCTAGTTCTTGAATAAACTATAGTGTAAGAGGCAAAATCGGGTGTATTTTCCTGAACTCAAAGCTCTAGGGGAGGGGGGGGGCAATCGCCCCCCCCCCCCCTGGATCCACGCCTGGTTGAGAATGAAGTTTAGTAAAATTTCATTGGCCTTCTTTCCTAAAATCCCCATGGATCTTGAGTGAGGCCAAAGCCGCGACAGGTAACTATTAGTATTTAATAAAATGTCCTTAAAACAGCTGCTAATAATGAACAAAGTAGAATAGTTTTTGTAGTCAATTTATATCATTTTCGCATGTTTAGTGATCATACCACGATATCGCTTATATTTCTCAATGACAGTTATATTCTCACGTCAAAAAACATTTTTCTCAAACCGGGTAATTATAATAACCTAAAAATATCATTTCAACTGCCTGCCTAATTTTATGACGATTTAACAGTGTTTCCCTTCTAATTTATTTCCACGATTCCGACATGCAAATTTGAATAAAATATCGCCTGTAAACGTGGCATTATGTCGCTAAATAACCTACAAAACCGTTTTTAATCACGGAAGCCAGAAAAGTTGTACAGGCAGAGAAATATTTTTGCGGCGTCAGTCTGGCTGTTCATTTGGCACAATTTAATTAGTTTTTGCCAGGAATCTGGATGTGAGTAGCGGAAGAAAAAACGTGTTGTTTCTATGCTGGGAATGAAATGTTTCTTTGTTTATTAACCTTTTCGTTTAAATACAATCAGCGGTGGAGATTATGTTGTCTTTGAATACATCTGATTTTGTTTGGACGTGTTTAATTACTGTTTCGAAGCCAACATAAGACTCAATTGGGTCATGTTTATTCAAAGATCTCAAGCGCTTGCTTCTTATTCATCATATATATATATATATATATATATATATATATATATATATATATATATATATATATATATATATATATACATATATATATATATATACATATATATATATATATATATATATATATATATATATATATATATATATATATATATATATATATATATATATATATATGAAGTAAAATGCAAACAGTAAATGCAAATTTCGTTCCAACCATATCCTTTCCGTGTTAGAGGTTGTACCGGGTGAGTCAACGATTGGATGAAGTAAGTTTGTGCCTTTTCGGTGAAATTTACAAAGAAACTATATTTATTGTTTGATACAGTTTATTTTTACGCAGATTTTAAAATATTTAGGACTCTACAGGGTGAGCCAAAAAACTAGGACAGCATAAAGTTGTATTTTTTAAAATAGAACACCCTATATACGAATCGTATTTTCGATTTAGCTTATAATTTTAAATCTTTTTTATTAAGGGTTTACTATAACAAAACTTTATAGTTTCTGAGATAATTAAGTTTAAAGAAAAAAAGTCACATTTTCAAGCATCAATTCAATCCTAAATAACGTTTTCAATTTTGTGACAAATATATTCAAATTTGGAATTTAGCAAGGCTAAGGACAAGTTAATATAATTTTTACCTAATATTTGCAATAAAAGCTACAGGGTGTTGAACACATCGGCTCAAATTTGAACAAGTTTAAATGAATAAATATCTTTTTTTTTTAAGTGGTACACCCTGTATATTTTCATATTATTTAATAGAGTAATAAAAACCCTAAAAGTTTTGTTCAATATATCCTATACCTATTTATAATAGTTTTTGAGATATTTCAGTTTTTCTTATTTTCCATACTTTTTTACAGAAATAGTCTTCATTATCATAGTAGCCATGGCAAAAACAATGTAAAAGAACATTTTTCTGTGTGTCAAATTTATAACCGCAATCGTTTTTTTTGGTTTTTATGTAGTGTAGTTTGGTTTTTTTTGCATTCATCTTATATTGTAAAATGAATTTTCCAAAAAATGAGTTAATAGAAATGATTTATACAATAGGAGAGGCTCAAAAAAATTGCCTTCTTGCTCAAAGAATTTACAAAATGAAGTATCCTGATCGACGCCAGCCTAATACCCATACTTTTCAAAACTTAATGCAAAGATTTTATTCTTCTGGTACTGTTGATTATCCAAAACGTAAAGTAGTCAACAAACCAGTAACTAATGAAGAAAAAGAACTACAAGTATTGTTAAATGTTCAGGAAAATCCTTATATTGGTAGCCGTCAGTTAGCAGCATTATGTGAAACATCACAATCCACCGCTAATCGTACTACCAAGAAATATAGGTATCATTCATATCACATGGAATTATACCAAGAATTGCATGGACAGAATTTTGAAAGTCGTGTAAACTTTTGTCGTACAATAAATGCGGAGATTCAGTTAAATCCAAATTTATTATGTAAGGTAATGTTTAGTGATGAAGCTACTTTTAGAAGTAACGGTGCCGTAAATAGACGCAACATGCATTATTATGCCACAGAAAACCCATTTTGGATTAGAGAGGTGCAACATCAAAACCACTGGTCATTAAATGTTTAGTGTGGTATTCATCATAATCGAATTATTGGACCCCACTTTTTTAATGAACCACTAAATGGCCATAGTTACCTGAACTTTCTACAAGAAGAACTACCCCAACTGCTTCAAGGTCTCGATAGGGATGAGCTCGACAGTATGTGGTTCCAGCACGATGGTACGCCTCCGCATTACCATCGTGAAGTTCTTGCGTTTTTGGACCAGCGATATCCGCAAAAATGGATTGGACGTGGGGGTTTCATTGAGTGGCCACCAAGGTCTTGCGACATCACCCCATTAGATTTCTTCCTATGGGGTTATATTAAAAATAAGGGGTATGTTAATCCACCAACAACAGTGGAAGATATGCGAAACAGGACTAGGGATACCTGTAGAACAATAACGCCACTAATTTTGTCCAGGGCCGAGAAAATCTGCAAAAAAGACTAAATTTGTGCATTGCACAAGAGGGTCGTTTATTCGAACACTTATTAAAAAGAAATAATTAATCTCAGTATTTAATAGGTAATTTTTTTGTTTCAATTTTGTATAAAAGTAAATATGTATTTGCCTTGTCGTTATTGTTGTGTTAATTTTTTCACATTATGTTTAATTAAACTATTGCCGTTGTAATATAACGAATAATGTATTTCATCATATTTAACCACATTCTGTTTGTTTCTGTAGTTTATT
Organism: Diaprepes abbreviatus; assembly: GCA_034092305.1. Classification (NCBI taxonomy): domain Eukaryota; kingdom Metazoa; phylum Arthropoda; class Insecta; order Coleoptera; family Curculionidae; genus Diaprepes; species Diaprepes abbreviatus. The sequence continues at coordinate 3,298,092 of JASJET010000310.1, forward strand.
TTTATTATTTTACATGGCTACTATGATAATGAAGACTATTTCTGTAAAAAAGTATGGAAAATAAGAAAAACTGAAATATCTCAAAAACTATTATAAATAGGTATAGGATATATTGAACAAAACTTTTAGGGTTTTTATTACTCTATTAAATAACATGAAAATATACAGGATGTACCATTTAAAAAAAAAAGATATTTATTCATTTAAACTTGTTCAAATTTGAGCCGATGTGTTCAACACCCTGTAGCTTTTATTGCAAATATTACAACTTTATGCTGTCCTAGTTTTTTGGCTCACCCTGTAGAGTCCTAAATATTTTTAAAATCTGCGTAAAAATAAACTGTATCAAACAATAAATATAGTTTCTTTGTAAATTTCACCGAAAAGGCACAAACTTACTTCATCCAATCGTTGACTTACCCTGTACAGTTGGAACAAATTGCTAAGGAACACAATTTATCCTATTCCACCACCAACGAGATGATGGCCTACCTGTACCACCATACCGAGAAGAAAGTCAAAACTTACCCTCCCCGCCACAGTGATACGGCAGAGGTACATGTTTCGTCTCTACAAGACTCACCAGGGTACCGACATGCACCTGGCTGTGCAAAGGACAGATCGGAAGGAAGCATGCAAATACTAGGATGTTCTAATGTATCTACATTAGAACATCCACTCAAAAAACACAAAATGGTGCAGAAAAAGATTATTTGGCGTAATCTGTGAAAACGTGAAGACTTAGCTATAGAACATCCTTATACCATTCGATAGGTATTTAAAAAGCACAATTTCTGGTAAGGTAAAAAGTATAGCGTTCTATTTAAATTAATCAAGTTATAGCCACTTAAAGTTCTTATTTGATTAGTTTTAATTTTTGGACACCCTGTATAATATAGCAAGTTTATTATAATTGGTATATAAAATATGATTTATTGTTACACTTTACTGTAAATTTCGAGTGTATTTTCTTAAGTATTTGCAACATAAAAATTAAGTTAGATTTTGTCAAAATCTTCAAATCAAAGTTCATTCAAATTATTTAAAAACCCTTAAGTAAGGTACCTAAAGTACTATAAACTTTATTAAAATAGGTACTTATTTTGATGTGAGAATCCAAAAATGCAATAATATACAGGGGGTTCCATTTAAAAAAATACAACTTTGATACTTTCAGAGCTTTTGGGACACCCTGTGTAATATGATATTCCGTATCGTATAGGTTGAATAAACCTATATATGAGCTTCAGATTGTGGTTGTTCTCATTTATGTGCTTGGTTATTAGTGTCAATATACAGTCATTTTCAATGAGGTGTTGTGGTTTGCTATTATGTAGTAGGAAAGTTGTTAAGGTACAAACCTTGTACGACACTTTGTTGAACACGACTGTATATATATTTCAACTTGCGCGTCGTGACAAAATACTAAACCTGTAAGTGCCCCTGTCTTAAGCCTAGTACATACCTAGCGACAAAGTCGCGCTCGTCATTGTATCGCGACAGTCGCGCGACACTGTTCCTAGACTGTCGCGATACAATGTCCCGTGTCCACATCTAGAGACCTAGAGTTTAATTGCACCTCTGAGAGAGAGATGTCGCAACAAACTGCTTTATATTTACATTCATTTATAATTTATGTACATTTACACATATTTTATTTATATTTAATAATGAAAAAAATATGTATCAAAAATGTCTTTAAAAAACCTGTATTGTATGATCCTGTCCCGTCGCATCAGAGTCTGGGGTAGGGACACTATAAGAAGATGGTGAAATGGAATCAGAATGGTCTGAGTAATTGCTACTTGTACTACGGGGTGTTGATAGTGAACAATTGAATGGAGGAGTTATCTGTTGCCTCGTTGTCCAAATTGACTGGTCGGTACAAAACCTTCCCATTTGCAATTTAATTATGGTATTTTCAATTTCCCGCTGAGCTAATGACTCTTTCCACAGTTCCTTAATTTATAAGCAATATGCTTACCGTACACCGAAAATTCATCTCTTTGGAAAACTCTGTTAATGTTTTCATGCAGTTAACAGTTTCCTTCGCGATGTCCTCTTGATCATTGCTCTTCTTTCTTTTGGGTATCGGTGGTTTCCTAAATTCTTCTTGAGGATGAACAGTGCTTCGTGTATCTCATTTTGAATAGGAGACCTGCGACATGCAACTTTTCTATCGCGACAGTTCCAAACAGGGAAAAATATCGCGGGACATCCCTGAGACTTGTCGCGATACACGCGTTGCGCGATTTTGTTGCAAGGTGTGGACTAGGCTTTAGAATACCTATAAACAAACAAGTTGAATCTCGATCCCTTTGAGTAATGTCGACCGGTAAATAGTTAGGAAAAAATTCGTAAAGAGTGAAATGATAGGAAAATGACGTTTTTTTTGAAAAAATTTTGATACATACCCCCTATTTCGAGGTCGTAGAACACGATTCTGACCTCGGTTTTCCATAATTTTTCCTCAATTTTGCGGAAAACAGGGAAAATAACTTTTCACTTTAGGTTCAATTTTTTTCACTAAATCGTTAAACTTTTGTTATAACAACGAATTCCACAGTGATAGAAGCTTCTGCATTATACAAAAATTCAAAAATATGCACTTTTTTTATCAAAAAAATCCGAAAAATTACCACGACAAAAATCACAACAAAATCAAAAGAAAACGCCGACACTCAAAAATAATAGTTAGCATAGTTCGCTAAAGATGGCGTACTGTTGAAGTCGGCGATGTTGCCAGATTGCAAAAACGATTTCTTTAAATAATCTCTTTCTGTTTGAATTGGAAAGAAAAGGTTCCAAAAAGAATGTTTTCCTTTCTTTTGATTATTGAAGAACTATTAATTACTCTTATGTCTATGTCTTTGATGTGCGATTTTGACTCTAAATATTAAAGGTTTTAAGGATTATAGTTGCTTTTGTTTGTTTCCCTCCAAATACCAGTAGTTTTAAACGGATAATATGAATTGATCATATTGCTTATGTCCGTTAGCAAAAAGTGTCGAGTGGCAGAGCTTGTCCCGCCTCCACGAGGTTTCTGCTGGACAATGACATTTTTTAATTATTAAATCTAGATCAATTTAGGTTAGTTCAGGTTAGTTCAGGTTAGTTTAGGTTAGTTCATGTTAGTTCAGGTTAGTTTAGGTTAGTTCAGGTTAATTTCAGTTTTTTTAAGTAACCAAGACTAATGTTAACCTGTACTTACCAGAACTAACCAAAAATTTTGGAAGGTTAAGATTCATTGTACCCCTTTTTATACGTTACAGACATTAAACTATGTTGTTAACTGTAATGGGTAAATTTTAAAGTGTATACCAGGAAACTTTAAATCTAGTTTAATTTAGATTAGTTCAGGTTAGTTTCTGTTTTCCAAATTAACCAAAATCAAGCTAAACCTGAACCAACCTATCTTAACCAAAACCAACCAATAATTTTGAAGGGTTAAGATTATTTTTACTTAGAAACTGTTCTGAATATTAAAAAAAATTGAACCATGTTGTTGACTGAGAAAAACAGATCTTATAGTTTATATTATGAAGAAATTTTAAATCTGGCAACGTTGCACTGTTTTACGTGATTCGGCGGCCAGTTTAGATAGTCTGACCGTCGATGATGTTTTCGAGACGTGTTTTTGATTTTTCACTGAAAATATAAGTTTTTCTAAATTGGTTTGCTAAAATTTGTGCAAAAAAAATTGAAATATATTACGTACAATATTTTTTAACTAGTTCCATTGAAAATGAAGACGTAAATTCGGTTTTTAATTGAAAAGAAAGTGCTTTGTGAAGTGACGCTTTTCTTTTTTTGAGTTTTCCGGGAAAATGAGGAAAAATAGTAAAAAATCAAGGCCAGAATTGTGTTCTAGGACCTCGAAATAGGGGGTGAGTATCCAAATTTTTTCAAAAAAACATAATTTTCATGCTTTTCACGCTTTGCAAATTTTTATCATAATTTTAAGCCCTACTGTAAATAGTGTTCTTTTTCAGTGTGACGAATAATTAAAATTTAAAGTGTCGTTGTTGCTCGATTATTGGCGAAACCATTTTTAACACCTGTAGACACATTTTTAACGTTGCGCGTTAAAACGTTTTAATAAATTGCCAGAGAGAACGAGGGAATAGCCTTTTAAAAAATTTAAGTGTGCGATAAAAGCTCGTCTCCTCAGTAACGCTATTTACTGCAAAGAAGGGTTTTAAAAATTTAATTCTGTAAATAATTTTATATTATGATGTCTTTGACCTGTTAAATGTGATTTTGTATTTAAAAATTTGCGAGAAGATTTAGGATATTCTCAAGGTAGGTCAGCGGAATTAGTATCTGGAAAAAATTTATTATCAGTAGACTTCTGAGTACGTAGAAACTTTCAAAATGACAATAGTAATTATGTAGTATCTTATATCTCATTTTTTTTGGGGGAAAATTTTTTATTTAACAATTAAGATGTGAAAAAGCAGTTTTTTCAAGTTCTAGGAAAAACTGTTGTTTTTAAGTAAAAAAGTTTTAAACAAAAGTTGTGCGCTTTGAAAATACCTACAAAGATAAACAAAGTTGTGGTTCGTTTTTTCATTATAAACAAATAGAATAACTCTTCGACTATTGTTGATATCGAAATGCTGAAAAGTGGACGTGATAGGTGAGATTTTGGCGCATATTTAAAAAAAACAAATTCTGTACGCCCACTAGAAGCTGCTGCGTTGTTTTTTATTAAGGGATTATTTAAGTAGGAACTCATAGGGAGATAATTATGCATAAACTGTATAAAAGTACAACAATTTGTTTATTGCTCTGTTGAACAATAATTTAATTACAAAAACATATCATCTATTGTTCTAATTTGAAGCGTCTGAGTCACTTTTTTTTTGATAAACAAATTCACTGTCCAAAAAATATTTTTACTTGCAATTTTGCACATTTGTTATATGCAACAAGAGGCTTCTTTAGTTGCAGTATAAAGTTAATGCAATATATTTTTCTATTGTTTATAAACAATTGAAAAAAGAACCATTTTAGCAGGTTTTTTGCAATAACTAATGCACAAATTATGCGATTTAGATGAGTCTCAGTCATTTTATAGGCATTTTCAATAGGCATAACTTTTGTCTGAAAAAAAAACAATAGTTTTTCCTAGAACTCGAAAAAAACTGTTTTTTCACGTCTTAATTGTTAAATAAAAAAATTTTCCCCAAAAAAGAAAATGAGACATAAGATACTACATAATTAGTATTATCATTCTGAAGGTTTCTACATAATCAGAAGTTTACTAACAATAAATTTCAAAAGCATCTCATATGAGGCTAATTCCGCTGGCCTATGGTTCTTGTGCCTTTTTTTTATTTATATTAATTTGAAAGCTGTGAGTAATGGTACGACGCAGGATAAATATTCAATCTCAAAAAATTGACAGGTTCATTCTAGAGAGATCGGACTTTTCTTTATACCTTTTGTTTAAGGTAGCTCCACAAGAAAAAATCCATTGATGTCAAATCGGGGCTACGTGGAGGCCAGTCTGAATACCAAGTTTCCAGGAAAAAGTTTACGCTCCACCGGTACAGACATGTTTGAAGTGTGAGGAGTTACTCCATTCTGCTGGAACCATATGTTTTGATTAAAACCAATAAAATCTTGCAAAGCTGGTAATCATCTCCACATATCGCTCAGAATTAACAGTTCCTGTGTGACCTCTTTGATCTTCGAAAAAGTACGGGTCGATTATTCCTCGCACCGATATTGGAGTCCAAATACTGACTTTTGGTGAATAAGGTGGCCTCTGATAATTATGTTTTGGATTCATCGGGCTCCAGTAATGGCAGTTTTGCTGGTTAACGTTATCATTAACTTGAAAATGTGCCTCATCCGAGAATGAAATGTTGTTGAAGGACGAAAAAACCAGCTGTTGCCTTTAATTCTTGAACCAATTGAACCTTGTAGAGGTGGAGATACAAGTCTTTACTTATTATGCAGTGTAGGGAACTTTTAAGAAGATTTAAGACATTTATATTTTTGTAAACAGAGAGAGTAGTAATTGTTCTAACTGACTGGCTTACGCTTTCAACATTTTCCTCACTTCTTGATAATTTTGGTTGCCCCGTCCGAGGTTTGGTTATTGTCGAACCAGTCTCCTCAAATTTCTATACCCATTTTTTTGATGAGGTGAGCACTTCATTTATGCGACGCAATCCATGAAGATTACAAAATGTTCACCGCGCTATAATGGCAGAACTATTGTTTTTGTAAAAGTCGCATGTACGCTCCGCTTCTGTGAAACGCTCCGTAGCGACTAAATTTCCAAGGACGGGGTTTGCGATCGGCATAACTTCCGCGCCCTTCCCGTTGACTTTTCAGACACCTTGCGTATACCAACAAATGTATATAGTGATTCCATCTCTTAGTAAAATCGATTATATTAACCAAAACACCTATTATTATCCGTTTCCTAATATATAGGATTGCTCAGCCATATATCTACGAGGAATATTAGAACCAGTGTTTACGAGGCTGGCTTGAAAAGTCCGTGCAAAGTGAGCTAGATGGCACTACTGGTACGTATCGAGGTTATTTTCAGTTAGTAGCATCTCTTGGAAAAACACCAAGTTTCAACCGGCTCGGTCTATTTCTTTCTATTTGACATTCGTTTGAATCGAGGAAGTCGAGTGATTCTCCAAAAATGGACGAAAAAGAACTTCGTGTGTTGATTAAACATTACTTTATGTAAAGCAAAATGCCTCAGGAGACTAAACAGAAGCTTGATAAACATTATGGCGACTATACACCTTCGATTAGAACAGTTTATAAGCGGTTTCAAAATTTTCGGAGTGGCCCTCTGAGCACAACAGACGCTGTACGTTCTAGACGCCCTGTTGAGGTTACTATTCTAGAAATCATTGAAAAAATCCATGATATGGTGATGGATAACAGAAGAGTGAAGGTGCATGGAATTGCCAGTACTGTGGGCATCTTGAATGAATGGGTACATAATATTTTATACCAATATTTGGACATGAAAAAGCTATCAGCAAGATGGGTACCGCAAGTGCTCACGATTGACCAAAAATGAAATCGTGTGAAGAGTTGCAAGAATTGTTTACAGCTGTTCCAGAGAAATCCTCAGGACTTTAAGCCTCATTTTGTCACTGTGGATGAAACAGGGATACATCACTATTCTCCTGAGACCAAAGAACAGTCTAAACAATGAATTGGCAAGGGGGAATCTGCATCAAAAAAGGCGAAGACGGTTCCTTTGGGTGGGAATGTTATGACGACTCTATTTTGGGATTTGCATGGAATAATCTTCATCGACTATCTGGAAAAGGGTAAAACTATTAGAGGTGAATATTATTCATCATTATTGGACCGTTTGAAAACCGAGCAGCAAGAAAAACGTCCACGATTGGCCCACAAAAAAGTCTTTTTCCATCACAACGCACCAGCTCACGCCTTTGCAGTTGTGGCCGCAAATTAATGGAAATTAGATTCCAACTCGTTTCACATCCTCCTTATTCTCCAGCCTTTGCTCCCTTGGACTATTATTTGTTTCCCAATATGAAGAAATGGCTGGCGGGAAAAAGATTTTATTCAAACGAGGAAGTAATTGCAGAAACGAATGTTTATTTTACAAACTTGGATAAATCGGGAAGGGATCAACAAGTTAGAGCAGCGTTGGACGAAGTGAATAAGCCTAAAAGGAAACTATGTTGAAAAATAAAAAAGGCGTATCCGAAAAAATTAAGTAGTTTTAATTTTTTAACTTTTCAAACCACTCTCGTATCTATCCATGTTAGAAGCAAATGACTGTACCCTTTTCTACTAGTTTTTTGTTTCATCGTTAAAAGAAAACTCATAGTAGTAATTTTATACTCTTAAACACATCACAGGGCCTCAATATAAAAAATGGGACATACTGTATTTAAACGTCACGTCTAATAAGCTTATAAGAAACTTGAAAACCAAAGCACGTGTGATTTTCATAAATTATAAAGACCACAACTTGCATGGACTTAAAAACCCCATAATCTTGTAAAGCTTTTTAAAGTTCGCATGTTAAATCGTTCGTTTTTAGAAATGGTCGGAAAATACAGGATTCCGATGCGATATCGCGGTGCCATAAAACGATTATGTAAGGGTTAAGGTCGAAGCGATTTTTTTTACTTGCAAATACTGGGATGGAGATAAAGTAATTTTCTTTATGCGATTTGAACGCGAGCCAAAGGTTACGCTGGATGCGTATTTACGCTAATCGAACGAGACAACTGAAAAATGAAGTCTAATCAATTAGAATTCCATTAGGCTTAAAACACTGGTCGACAGCAATTTTATTAAATAGGTAAATGTACTTTGCTATATATATATATATATATATATATATATATATATATATATATATATATTTATATACGTATATATATGTATATATATATATATATATATATATATATATATATATATATATATATATATATATATATATATGAAGCAAAATGCGAACAGTAAATGCAAACTTCGTTCCAACCATATCCTTTCGGTGTTAGAGGTTACACAGTTTGAACAAATTGCTAAGAAACACAATTTATCCTATTCCACCACCATCGAGATGATGGCCAACCTGCACCATCATAGCGAGAAGAAAGTCAAAACTTACCATCCCCGCCACAGTGATACGGCAGAGGTACATGTTTCGTCTCTACTAGACCCATCAGGGTACCGACATGCACCTGGCTGTGCAAAGGACAGATCAGAAGGAAGCATGTAAATACTGAACGAGTCTTCGCCGACCTCCCGCCGGATGGCGTATATATGTTTATGCGGCTTTCACGGATTCCTCCGTGTGAGATGCAGTAGCAGTGGATATATCCGGGGAAGGGAAGTTTTGACTTTCTTCTCGGTATGGTGGTGCAGGTTGGCCATCATCTCGATGGTGGTGGAATAGGATAAATTGTGTTCCTTAGCAATTTATTCAAACTGTGCAACCTCTAACATGGAAAGGTTATGGTTGGAACGAAGTTTGCATTTACTGTTCGCATTTTGCTTCATTCATTCATGTGATTTCAGCACTACAACGGCATAATGTGGATATATCCACTGCTATTGCATCTCACACGGAGGAATCCATGAAAGCCGCATAAACATATACACGACATCCGGCGGAAGGTCGGAGAAGCCGCGTTCAGTATTTGCATGCTTCCTTCCGATCTGTCCTTTGCACAGCCAGGTGCATGTCGGTACCCTGATGAGTCTAATAGAGACGAAACATGTACCTCTGTCGTATCACTGTGGCGGGGAGGGGAAGTTTTGACTTTCTTCTCGGTATGGTGGTGCAAGTTGGCCATCATCTTGATGGTGGTGGAATAGGATAAATTGTTGGAACAAACTTTGCATTTACTGTTCGCATTTTGCTGCATTCATACACGGAGCTGCATATAGTTGTATGTTTGCTGAATGTGATGTCAGCACTATAACAGCGTAATGTGGATATATCCTATCTATGCATCTCACACGGAGGAATCCGTGAAAGCCGCATAAACAATGAAACACCTCTTTTAAGGTCTAAAATTAGATTATGACGAACCGATCTCTTCGACACGGGTGCGGTCTCGTTTACAACATGGCGACCTTGACAGGACCTAAGGCAGCAAGAGTTGCCTGGATTGCTGGTTTATAGCAATGGACCTATAAAAGACCCTAAAAGCGTTCGCATCTGCAGTTTCATCAGGAAACACTTTCTATACATGCGGGATCTAACGATCTGGTCTGCGTACAAAGTATTTGCCTTGGCAGGGTGATGTTGTAGACGGCGGCACACTCAGAATCTGGTTTATAGGTTCCGACGCAGAAAGGTTTAAATATGAGTATGCAGATGTAGAAAGTATATATATATATATATATATATATATATATATATATATATATATATATATATATATATATATATATATATATGTTATGTTGGATATTCTCACAGGTGTGATGTGTAATCGAAGGTTTTCGGGCATCCCGTGTATGTGCTGAGTCCATCTCAGGACTGTAAGCCAGCTAACGTTTCGGTGATAACTCATTCACCATTTTCAAAGTTCACTGTAGGGCGTCTACGAGCGAACTGACGCCTGTGACTCGGGTGCTGTCGGTACCGTGTGTTCGTCGAACCCGTTCGTTTTCCGAATGGCCAAAACCATGGCGGATCTAAGATGGCGGACGACATTTTTGAAAATTAACCGATTTATACAAAATTTGTTATACGGGAGGTTTTTGGGGTGGCTAATCACGAATCCAAGATCAGATTTTCAAAATTCAAGATGATGAACCCAATAGAGCGGAAACTCAATAACTCAATTCTTTCTATTAGGTTTCTTAATCTTGGATTTCCGACTAATATAGATCCGACCTAGGATTGATGATTAGCGGCCCCAAAAACCTCCGCATACCAAATTTGGTGCAGTTCGGTTGAGTTGAAAAGAATATCGTCTGCCATATTGGATCTGCCATCTTGAATTTTGCAAATCCGATCTCCGATTAGTGATCAACGACTCTAAAAACGCCCGCATTCCAAATGTGGTGCAAATAGGTTGATTTTCAAAAATTCAGCCACCATATTGAATTTTTAACCGTCATTTTGGATCTGCCAGGTTGTATTTTGTCAACCTACCGCACCGGCTTTTTAGGATCGTCCATTAGCTACAATATGAGTAAAAAACGACCTAATTGGTTGCGAATTTTTATTTTTACAAGCTTTTTTTGCTACATACTCGATTTTTCTCCGATTTCCGGTCGCCATATTTGAGCCGCCATTTTAAATTTTTGAAAGGCGCACTCGGCATTTAAAAGTAGACGCTCTAAGCTTTAAAATGATCCCTTGGTCCATTTTTTTGGTTGCTTCTCATTTTGGTCGTAGCTCTAATCCGGTTACCGCGGATTGTGTCCTATATATATATATATATATATATATATATATATATATATATATATATATATATATATACATAAACATAATCACACCAGCTTTATTCCAGGAGACGAAATAGAAAACACTAATAACCTTAACAAGAGAAATTATACACAAAACATCTCAAATACATAAGTTGCCACCTCAGGTCTGTCGCTCTAGTTATACCACAGATTATTTTATCTTACAGATGTGAAAAAACGCGTTTCTGGTAGAAGCAAATTTTGTGACCCTGCTTGCTTAGCGACCCGCTATTACACTAAGAGAAATTGTAAAATTAGAAAGAATACCAGGTTTCTATACGATTTCTATTAGATCATATCATTTTCTGTTTGCATTTTATGTTTTGTTTGTGGAATTATTATATAAAAAATATTTTTCCTAAAAATGTTACGGGGTACTTTGTGTGCTTGTTGTGACTACACGTCGCTGGCTCTTTTTAAATTCCCTAAAAATCCCTTAAGAGTTTAAATTAATAAAACATTAATTTATATTTAATTGTAATTTGGTATAAAAATATTTGTCTAAATGACTGACAAAAAATACAGGATATAAAGTTATCTAATTACACATATTTGTAAAGAATGCTTAGTAGATTTACTGTTTCTAAAAATATGTACATTTTTCTCAAGTTATTCGGAATCTATGTACAACAAGAAAAAGAAAATTAACTAATTTGTTATACAAAAAAGAAATCAATATTTTTTGTCTCGTGATTTAAAGAAATGCGGTTACTTTTGCAAAGAAAATGAAGTATTAATACCTACTGCGCTTTTATTTTTACTTTTTGTCAGTGTATAGTAAATAATCTTGTTTGTTTTCAAATTTTACAATTTCTCCCAGTGTAATAGAGGTTCGCGAAGCAAACAACGTCACGAAAATTGGACCTTTCCATTTCAAATGCACCACCAAAGCTATCGCCATCACTTTCCAAGAGTTATCTTTACCATTTTGTGCGTATTGAAACTGTTATTGTTTAAAGTACAATTTCCTTAAAAAAAATTACTACGTGGGTAAATTTAAATATAATTACCTTGATAGAGTCAGGTAAAAAGTTACCTAGAAATTCGATAATTTCTGGAAGCTCTGATTCTTCAACCAATCTAAAATTTTTTCCTTCGGGTAGAACTTCTTCCATTGCTGAAACATAAAATAGATAATTTTGTTTATTATTAAACTTGAATTAATAGGTGTTATTTTTAAATAAAGTGTCGTTATTTTTTTAAAAGTTTTTAAAAAATTTTTTGTATTAATTAATCAGCTCCGAACAACTTAACATTAGCGAGAATATAGCACGATTTTGTTTGCCCAGGACTCTGTAAGAGGCAGCCTGAATAAACACTAGGCAACTTTGTTGACCTGAACCAAATTAGAAGAGGATTGTGTATCCAATTTTACAGCGGTATATGCTGATAATGTAATAAAAAACAATATATTAAAAAAATTGAACCTCCTTTAAAAAAAAACGCTGAAAAGAAAAAAATTATCTCAAACTGCTGCGAAAACTCATCGACTTGACAGACAAATGACGTAAAAATGACATAGATTATGTGGTATAGGGAGTTCGAAATTTCCCTAGATCAGTTAATTATTGTTATAGGCCGTACTAGCCCAGAGTGACTGAAATTATTATATTATTGTAGTGCTTTAACCGCGTTCATAATTTTGTGTGCAAATAAGTACAAAAAAAGTTGATTTTTCTTTAATCTTTTACGGTATGTATCTTATTCGACCAGGGCTTATCTGTTTTTTTTTTTGCAAATTTTTCTCGTGTAACTTTGAAGGTATTCATTTTAGAAGAAAGTTGAAGGGAAAAAAATTTCGTAATTAAATTTGCCATAAGATAGGGTTAGTTGGAAATCTCAAAATATATTTCCCTTATTGCAAAATAGAAATAATTTAAAAAAAAAAAAGGTAAAAAAGCAGGTTTTCAATCGATTTTTTTCGACCATTTAAATTTCTCTGAGGACCTTCATATTAGAGCATAGAAAACTTGATGCTGTGATAAAATAACGCGCTAGAATTCGTTAGGATCGAATCGATAGTTTTTCCACAATAATTTTGCAATTCGATTTCGTTTACAAAAATTGACCATTTTTCAAGTTTGTCCGAGTCCAAAATATCACGTTAAGGTATTTAAATTTATTTTCGACATATAGTAGGGAACTCAAGTTTTCCAACGCTTGATTTGGACGCCCTCAGGAATTGTTTAAAAACATTGTTGATATTTTTGCTTATAAACAAATAGATTCTCTTGGCGGATTTTCATTAGATTTTTTTTTCAATACATGGTTTGAGAGTACTTGGAAAGACGCTTCTTTTGGTGGAAAAAAATTTGAAATCTGTCAATTGGTTTCCGAGATACAAAGTGTCAAAATTGACAACTTGTTTTGGTGAATCTATAAACAATACTGATTCTTGAACCAAAAACTTTGTCTTGCCGAGCTCTTTTTTGATACAAATATTTAAATGTTTATGTTATCGGAAACTTTAATAAAAAAGGAAAAGAATATCGCCCACGCGCGTGATAAATAAAAAAAATAGGGATGGGGAGCTCTCATTTCAAAATTGAATTCGAAGATTCAAAATACATATCATTTTCTCGGCTTCTAATGAAGCGATTGTGATCATTTTTTTGTAAACCGATGTAGCGCGAATAATGAAACTCAAATATCATAATGTCATGTGCCCATCATGCATTCATTTTGTTATAAACAAATGACGTTATTTATACATCATACGTACAACATACTGCACCCTATAGTATTGAACTTTCCAAGCGAATCTTTGTTTATTAATATAATTAAGCATACTATAACAAAATGGTCAGTTTTTGTAAACGATTCGATCCTAACGAATTTTAGCGCGTTATTTTATCATGGCATAAAGTTTTCTTTACTCTAATATGAACGTCCTCAGAGAAATTTAAATGGTCGAAAAAAATTGATTAAAAACCTGCTTTTTTACCTTTTTTTGAATATTTCTATTTTGCAACAAGGAAAATATATTTTGAAATTTTCGACCAACTCTATCTTATGGCAAATTTAATTACGAAACTTTTTTTCCTTTTCAACTTTCCTCTAAAATGAATACCTTCAAAGTTACACGAGAGAAAAGTTGAAAAAAAAATTTTTTTTTCGTAAATTTTATATTTTTATTAATAAAAACAATGTTGCCAACGCATATCAAAATTATCGTTATCCAGATTATTCTGAAGGCTCTCATGCAAAAATCTCCATGTTCCATTTCACATCCACGAAACCCCGATATTTTACAGATGAGCCCTGGTCTATTTGTCTTTAATTGGAATAATTTTTTATAAAATTGTGAGGAAAATTTAAAAACCGTTCTTGAAGTTTTGTATCAACCTGTTACCGACTGAAGAAAGTTATATAAACAAAACCCATTCAGCTGGCCTTCCGCTAATCTCATATGTCATTTTTAACAAATATATACAGCGTATCCAAGATAAGGAGGGCCAGTATGGGATTCTCGGAAACAAGTAAAAGATGGGGATTTGGTTAAATGGGAGCAAAGTTGTGTAATTTAACGCCGTTTCTACAAATGAAAACCCTTTCTCGTTCTGTTTTATTTATCTTTGTCTTAAATGATTGCGCTATCAATAGAGTATAACGTATTTTCATTAATTACTTTTAAAACACTAGAAAAAAATATCTTAAACAAATTTTAGGTTCAAAATTTTTTCAACCTTCAATTTTGACCAGCCGTGGTGAGAAAAAAAAATACCATGCGTATTGTGTCAATCATCTTAAAAATTTACTTGCTTAATGGCGCTTCTAAAGTGATATAAAAGTTACTACTTTTATGCTTTTTATTATTGTTTTTGCTATTTGAATAGCAAAGGGTAGGTTGTCGCACATTTCTAAAATTATAGTTCTGATATTAAAACTACTTTTTTTAAGTTATGTGGATACTGGTAGATATAAATAAACAACAGCAAATGTGTTTACGTATTATTTTATTATAAAAAAAACTACAATAGATGTTCAAAATGGCGTCCTTTCGTTCTAATTCACGCTATGCACGTCTTAATAAAATATCTTTTAATTCGACACGCACAACCATCAGTGGGTGCTTGATACACCAGGTCTTAGAGAGGCCCAATAAAAAAGGCTAATGGATGGAAATCCGGAAATCATGGTGGCTACAGAATTGGATCTAAGCGTCCAATCTATCCTCGTGGATATTTTTCGTTGAAATGTAGCCGTACCTGAATGAACCGAACATCCATTATTTTGGAGCCTAATATTAATGGTACCTCTTCTAGAAGTTCGTATAAAAGGTTTTCTTAGAAATCTAAATCGATCTCGCCATTTAGTAGCTCTTAGGGACCAATAATTTGACCATAACGATCCCTGACCAGAGATTAATTTTAAATTGTGTCTGAGAACGGTCTTTTTTTAATAAAATGCGGATTTTCTAGCGCACATTGTTGCAAATTGTGCAAATTACATTCCCTGTAAAAAGTTTCATTGGTTTCGCTTTAACTTTATAATTAACGCAAAAAAAATATGATTCAAAATTGGAAAATTCAGTTTTTTTTTTAAATAACTCAAACTAAAATTCATATTAAAAATTTTGGGGTCCCTCCTACTGTTATTGAGATTCTCATACTGACCCTCCATATATTGTCACAAAACATGCGTTTTAATCAAAATTAGTATAAACCCTACTAATTTCAGTAACGATATTCTTTTGCTTCTGAATCCAATTGGACAAAGCTACATTTTAGTTCGCCATATTGAATCCTTGATATTGATTTTTCACAAGTTAATTTTACATTCGTAATCTACGACCCCAAAAACCCCTTAAATGTAATTTTGGAAAACTTCTGAATATATACAATTTTTAGCCCGCCATATTGGAATCGGCGTATTGAATTTAAAAGAAATAAGTTTAGAGGAAATCTGATAATATTAATTTTTTTGTTCACCAACATAACACAACAAGCATTACTAACACACTCACACGCCTAGGTTCCATTGTGTGTGCTAAGTCCTTCTCAGAACTGTAGGACCCTGTTGCCATTGTTTGGGGCCGTATTACCGAGTTGTGATCCGTTTCTTTACTACCTACTACTGGTTAATGTTTCGTAAGTAGGTTTTTCCAAGTATTAGGCAATCGCCGACTGTCATATCTGCTATTTAAGTTATTGGGCTACTTTGCAATTTCCATGGCCTCCCCTATAACTCTTGTGTACAGGGTGAGTCAACGATTGGATGAAGTAGGTTTGTGCCTTTTCGGTGAAATTAACAAAGAAACTATATTTATTGTTTGATACAGTTTATTTTTACACAGATTTTAAAAATATTTAGGACTCTACAGGGTGAGCCAAAAAAATAAGACAGCATAAAGTTGTGTTTTTTTAAATAGAACACCCTATATACGAATCGTATTTTCGATTTAGCTTATAATTTTAAATCTTTTTTATTAAGGGTTTACTATAACAAAACTTTATAGTTTCTGAGATAATTAAGTTTAAAGAAAAAAAGTCACATTTTCAAGCATCAATTCAATCCTAAATAACGTTTTCAATTTTGTGACAAATATATTCAAATTTGGAATTTAGCAAGGCCAAGGACAAGTTAACATAATTTTTAACTAATATTTGCAATAAAAGCTACACATCAGCTCAAATTTGAACAAGTTTAAATGAATAAATATCTTTTTTTTTAAATGGTACATCCTGTATATTTTCATGTTATTTAATAGAGTAATAAAAACCCTAAAAGTTTTGTTCAATATATCCTATACCTATTTATAATAGTTTTTGAGATATTTCAGTTTTTCTTATTTTCCATACTTTTTTACAGAAATAGTCTTCATTATCATAGTAGCCATGTAAAATAATAAAAAGAAACTACAGAAACAAACAGAATGTCGTTAAATATGATGAAATACATTATTCGTTATATTACAACGGCAATAGTTTAATTAAACATAATGTGAAAAAATTAACACAACAATAACGACAAGGCAAATACATATTTACTTTTATACTAAATTGAAACAAAAAAATTACCTATTAAATACTGAGATTAATTATTTCTTTTTAATAAGTGTTCGAATAAACGACCCTCTTGTGCAATGCACAAATTTAGTCTTTTTTGCAGATTTTCTCGGACCCTGGACAAAATTAGTGGCGTTATTGTTCTACAGGTACCCCTAATCCTGTTTCGCATATCTTCCACTGTTGTTGGTGGATTAACATACACCTTATTTTTAATATAACCCCATAGGAAGAAATCTAATGGGGTGATGTCGCAAGACCTTGGTGGCCACTCAATGAAACCCCCACGTCCAATCCATTTTTGCGGATATCGTTGGTCCAAAAACGCACGGACTTCACGATGGTGATGCGGAGGCGCGCCATCGTGCTGGAACCACATACTGTCGAGCTCATCCCTATCGAGACCTTGAAGCAGTTGAGGTAGTTCTTCTTGTAGAAAGTTCAGGTAACTATGGCCATTTAGTGGTTCATTAAAAAAGTGGGGTCCAATAATTCGATTATGATGAATACCACACCAAACATTTAATGACCAGTGGTTTTGATGTTGCACCTCTCTAATCCAAAATGGGTTTTCTGTGGCATAATAATGCATGTTGCGTCTATTTACGGCACCGTTACTTCTAAAAGTAGCTTCATCACTAAACATTACCTTGCATAATAAATTTGGATTTAATTGAATCTCCGCATTTATTGTACGACAAAAGTTTACACGACTTTCAAAATCCTGTCCATGCAATTCTTGGTGTAATTCCATGTGATATGGATGATACCTATATTTCTTGGTAGTACGATTAGCGGTGGATTGTGATGTTTCACATAATGCTGCTAACTGACGGCTACCAATATAAGGATTTTCCTGAACATTTAACAATACTTGTAGCTCTTTTTCTTCATTAGTTACTGGTTTGTTGACCACTTTACGTTTTGGATAATCAACAGTACCAGAAGAATCAAATCTTTGCATTAAGTTTCGAAAAGTATGGGTATTAGGCTGGCGTCGATCAGGATACTTCATTTTGTAAATTCTTTGAGCAAGAAGGCAATTTTTTTGAGCCTCTCCTATTGTATAAATCATATCTATTAACTCATTCTTTGGAAAATTCATTTTACAATATAGGATGAATGCAAAAAAAACCAAACTACACTACATAAAAACCAAAAGAAGCTATTGCGGTTATAAATTTGACACACAGAAAAATGTTCTTTTACATTATTTTTGCCATGGCTACTATGATAATGAAGACTATTTCTGTAAAAAAGTATGGAAAATAAGAAAAACTGAAATATCTCAAAAACTATTATAAATAGGTATAGGATATATTGAACAAAACTTTTAGGGTTTTTATTACTCTATTAAATAACATGAAAATATACAGGGTGTACTATTTAAAAAAAAAAGATATTTATTCATTTAAACTTGTTCAAATTTGAGCCGATGTGTTCAACACCCTGTAGCTTTTATTGCAAATATTAGGTAAAAATTATGTTAACTTGTCCTTGACCTTGCTAAATTCCAAATTTGAATATATTTGTCACAAAATTGAAAACGTTATTTAGGATTGAATTGATGCTTGAAAATGTGACTTTTTTTCTTTAAACTTAATTATCTCAGAAACTATAAAGTTTTGTTATAGTAAACCCTTAATAAAAAAGATTTAAAATTATAAGCTAAATCTAAAATACGATTCGTATATCGTGTTCTATTTAAAAAAATACAACTTTATGCTGTCCTAGTTTTTTGGCTCACCCTGTAGAGTCCTAAATATTTTTAAAATCTGCGTAAAAATAAACTGTATCAAACAATAAATATAGTTTCTTTGTTAATTTCACCGAAAAGGCACAAACCTACTTCATCCAATCGTTGACTCACCCTGTACTACTGGGTAAAAATCCCGGAAGATGCTTCGTGCAATGGTAGGCGAAACGTCGAATAATAATCCCAATTTGACACGGTCTAAACCCAAGAACCATAATTTTCCGATGTATCTTTTCTAATGATTTAATTTTTTCCAGAAATTTTTTAGTCACTCAAAAAAATATAAAAATCAAACGATTTCGGCGTTTGATGTCATCAGTTTTATTCACTGAATCATTTGAATACTTAACACTCAATCAATTAATTTTCCGTTAAAAAGAAAAACGAATTTGTTCTACATATCCTGGTATTCTTGCATGTCCGCGTCAATTAAAAATCATGTCATTGTTGCAGTTTGCGCCTGTAAAATCTTTTGAAGGATTAAATTTCTCATTTTATTATAGCCGTATGCTTTACATTAAAGTACTTTCAGTCTGGGTTACAAAGGAAATTATGGGAGAAAAAATGAACTATTTGGCAAATTGCCAAAAATGAACTTTCAAGGTTCTATTTGCTGTAGTATACCGAGTAGTTTTTCTTTAAAAGAAAACAGGTTAACAAGAATGATTTTCCAAGTAAATTAAATTGATAGGATGCTGTTCGTTTTTTTCTAAGATGTACCTGCTGTTTTAAAACGAACAGCTGCGGTCAGTTGGTTTCAAATTTTGATGTTAGTTAAAGTTACGTCGATCACCATATTTGTGTGTTAAAAGTAAAACTCCACTTTTTTCACACCTAAAAAGATGATGCGTATTTTTACAGGAAAGAAGCTACTATTTTTAAAATTGAAGAAAGTTCATCAGAAGCCAAGATATTGCAAAATTTGTACGCTCGAGTGAATAGAGATCAGCTAAAAGGAAATTATTTTTTTGCATTAAGAATATTGTGTTTGCCCCCCTCCCCGAAGAATGGATAAAACCTGACCACCCAACAAGTGGAAAAATACAGATTTTTACGCACGTTAAATACCAAAAAATATTCTTCAAATGGGTTTTTCTAAAAATTTCAAGGTTTCAAATAACTTGAAAACTTTCGCACTAGTGAACCATATCCATTATACGAAGATTGTTCGATAAATTCTCGGCCTGAAACAGAGAGGGCGCTAGTAAGATCAAATAACTATAATACTTTGTAAGCATTAACCTTGAGATGACGCTCTGCAAAGTTTCAGATGTTTGCGTTCATTTGCTTGTTTGTGGCGACCGAGTGAACACATAAAGTTCGATATTTTATGAAAGATTGAAAACAATTGAAGTTCTAGCGGTTACTTTTACTTCAAAAATAAATAGAGATTTGAAAAATGATTTTTGACATTTACATTCTAGCAAAAAATCTGTATTTTTCCACTCTATGGTGTTCTAGAAACAGACTGGAACAGATTTTATCCATTCTTCGGAGGGAAAAAATCGACGATTTTTCACATTGTCTTTTGTAGTATCTAACCTTTTAATTTACTTCTTCCCAATGAAAATACGCATCGATTTATATACTGTTACGGACGACTAGAAGAAACTTATTGGTACGTCTTCGTATACAAGTATTCCGCCGAAAGGAATATTATATCGATGAGTCATACATCTAGATATATCTCAACTTTTATGTTAGTAAATTCTAGATTTGTATAGGAAATTCTATAGGTGTATAAATAGGGATAGGATAAGAGTTTTAATGGAGTTGTTTAATGGTATTAGAATAGTGAAGATATTAAGAAGTGGTAATAAGATAGTTGTGTCTTAAGTGTGTTAAAAAGTAGTTAATATTAGTATTGGAAGTATTAGTGAGAAGTGTACAATCGGTGTCAGAAGTGAGGATTATTACTAGGTTTCTAGAAAAATCTATTGAAAATTAAAAGAGATAGAGAATAACGAATTTGTTATCAAGTAAGAAGATAAGATTAATTTTCGATAAAGCTCTAGAGCATTCTAATTTGAAACCCAAAGAGATAGCGAAAAACGGACTTTACCATAGGATTTGTCATTAAGAAAGAAATCTAAAACCGAATTTTCGACAAAGTTCTAGAAAATTCTATTTGGAAACTAAAAGAGATAGCAAAAATTGGACTTCACCATCAAATTTGTCATTAAGAAAGAAGACCAAAATGAACTTTTGTGAACATTCTAACAGATTTTATGGTAAATACTAGACAGCAAACGGCGGAAATGGAGCAAACAAATAAAACTTTGACTGATTTTATGGAACTTATAGAATAACGTGGCCTTAAATACAAACAAGAAGATGAAGAACGGCGCCAAAAAGAGAAGCAAGATGAAGAAGATCGTCGCCATGAAGAAGAACAACGTGGTCTAAAAAAGCATTAAGAAGAAGCACGTTACCAAAAAGAAAAATAAAAAGAAGTACGTCGTGAAAAAGAAGAAGAACGTCGCGTTAAAGGCAAACAAGAAGAAAAACGTCGTGTTAAAAATTAAAATAAACTTTACAAATGGATACAAGAGGTCCATAAAAACATAAAGAAGAACAACGTCGTCTAAAAAAAGCAGAAAGAAGAAGCACGTCACCAAAATGAAAAATAAAAAAAAGAAGAACGTTGTCAAAAAGGAGAAGAACGTTGTCAAAAAGAAAAAGAACGTCGCTTTAAAGACAAAGACGTGTTAAAAATGAGGATAAACTTTACAAATGGATACAAGAGGTCCTTATGCAAGGACAACAAAAAGTCGATCACGCTATGCAAGGACAAACATAAAAGTTTAAGAAAGAGATAGGGAGCTTATAATGTGTCGAGGCAAAAAATAAGAATTGTTACCATGGAGAAAAACAAGGACTTACCGAACTAAACCATGGAGACAATGAAGTTCTTAAGAAACTAGACACGTGAGATGATAATTCACGCAATAGAAAAAAACCAGGAAGAACTGAACACAAGAGGTGATATTCCACCTTATAGCAGGCCTTAAAAAGGCACATAAAGTGTTACAGATATGGACTAACTGAACACATGAGATGCAATTAAGGTCTAGTTTATCATCCAGGGACCACATAGAAGAGAACCAGAAGTAGTAATAAGATGAACTAATAATTTTAGCGAGTTTGGGCTAATACGGCACTCGACAATAATTTATTGATCTAGGGAAATTTCGAACTCCCTATATCAAATGATCGATGTCATTTTTACGCTATTTGTCTGTCAAATCGATGAGTTCTTTAAATACTTTGAATATTTACGTGTATCGCTTCGAATGGGGAATAATTTGATGGAAAGAAAATATCATTTTTTGTGTTGCTTTTTTTTTTCAAAAGTTCTGTTTATTTCCGTTTAAAATGTAGGGTAAGTATTGATTTGAGTTTGCCATTAGATAAAAACTAAAGAAAAAAAACCTTTTTTTCTTTTTTAATGACGCGTGTTGTTTTCTTTTTCCTGCTTTTTGTTCGTTATGTTTTCCTTTCATTTTTTTGCCTATTCATCTTTTCCATTCACTTTATTTTTACTTTTTCCTAATACTGTATCTAACTTCGAGCATTCCATTAGGTTTCAACAAAAATAAATTTGACTAAAATGTGGTTGTCGGACTTGCATTGTCTTTATTTTTGTTTGTTTTTACGACATTTCGATTAGGTTGTATGCCTAATCGTCATTAAGTATAAACTGAATGTTTTGTCTTAAGACTGCAAGCTTATATAGTGACTGTGTCGATAGAAGCGCAAAATTTCGCTTCACTGTACACACCTCAATGAATTGATGTTACGAAGTAGTGGTTGTCAAAGATTAGGTATCTCAACACTGGGTTTGTTGGGTTCCATACATATTGCCGCAGCTTCAGACCATTTTATATGGTGTTGTTTATCCCAGACGTGTTCCGCAATACCTGATCTCGACGTTTACCCTTTTTGTGTATGAATGTTATGTTTCTTAATACTAACTTTTAATGATTGTTTAGTTTCTCCAATATACATTTCACTACACTCAGAGTTCCATGTGAGAGTCGAGATCAGGTATTGCAGAACACGTCTGGGATAAAGAACACCATATAAAATAGTCTGAAGCTGCGGCAATATATATATATATATATATATATATATATATATATATATATATATATGGAACTCAACATGAAAAAAAAAATTATAGAAGCAGCTTACATAAAAAATAATAATGGAATCTTCAGCAAACCCAGTGTTGAGATACCTAATCTTTGGCAACCACTACTTTGTAACATCAAATCATTGAGGTGTGTACCGTGAAGCGAAATTTTGCGTTTTAATGGACACAGTCCCTACGTAAGCTCTCAACCTTAAGACAAATCATTCAGTTTATACTTGATAACGATTAGAGATATAACCTAATCGAAACGTCGCAAAAACAAACAAAAATAAAGACAATGCAAGTCCGACAACCACATTTTAGTCAATCTTCAACATTATCTACCACCTTCAAATAAAAATAAATTTGTTTGAACGTTGTGATGGGTGAAGAAAGGGAGTTTTTGATAATTGACTGACACAAATCTTTTTATATAATTTTGCTTTCACTTTTTTACTTGTCGTGACATCTTTCAGTATTTTT
Organism: Diaprepes abbreviatus; assembly: GCA_034092305.1. Lineage (NCBI taxonomy): Eukaryota > Metazoa > Arthropoda > Insecta > Coleoptera > Curculionidae > Diaprepes > Diaprepes abbreviatus. The sequence goes on from JASJET010000310.1 coordinate 3,321,436, forward strand.
AAGTATTAAAAATTACGACAAATGCGGTTTATAATTAATATCAACAAAAAAATGATTTAAAATTTTAAATTTATATATTGAAAATTATTATAATAATAATTTAGGCAACCAAGCATTCGTACTTTGAGTTTATTCCTAAATTTACGTACCAGTTAGCATGTTATACTAGTTTAAATAATGCAATTAGAAAAGGATGGCGTAGCATCGGTGCGTGTACCAAGAAATAAAAGATTTCACATTATTTATCAACAGTTTTCCAAATATAAATAAAAATATTATTCGGCGATTATACAACGGGTCCTAGTTCTGACGATATCTTAATTCTACAGGGTAGTCATTGATTTATAGGCACTCTATAGCTATTAATCTATATCTATTAAAATTTCTGAAATTGTTACAGCAGGGAAAGAGAATTTTCTGCTCATTCTGTCGATTTTAATTGATTGGATTTTGTTTTGGGTGTGGATATAACACTGTACCAAAAAGTCTTAACTGACACTCTTAAAACACGACAAGATCATTAAAAAAAAACAGTTTTTTCCTAAAGAAGCAAATTTATTCATCAACCCATTTAACAGTTCTCCCAGTAGATTTTCCCTGGATGGGCATTTTCTTTTGGGAGGAGAAGGATCACAATCGCTATCAGGGTGCTAGGATTGAATCTCATTCTCAATATTATGGGACTGAGTTGATGCGAATTAATTTCTATATTTCTAACTAATTTTTGCTAATGAAGGTAAATTCAGGAATTCATCGCGAATAATTTTAGAAATCAATCGTAGGTCTTTGCCAACGTGTCCATTATGACCGAAAGTATTGCTGCATCTGTGTGATTTAATTTATTTGGCACACATCGATACATTTTTAATTGTAGACATGATGGAATTGTGAAAGAGAAGATTGATACATGGAAATCGACAGTTATAAATACCGAATTTATTTCTTAATTCTCGCCTTCACTCTATTTTAAAGAATTAAAAATATAAGAATTTATTCTGATTGTATCCCAGGTTCCATTTGGGCAATGTATTGGCATGATAAATGGTATTAAAATACAGGGTGTCTCAAAAGAAAATATACATTTGTTTTGCTTATTGCGTGAACGCAACTATTCCGAGCGGCGCGGGGGGTATGTCAATCGGTAGCCTGGCTCTTGGGAATTTAGTCGCTATGGAGCGTTTCTCGGGAGCGGACCGTGCTTTGTGCCTACGCGAGTTTTACAAAAACGGTAACTTGGCGACTGTAGCGCGTAGAAAATTCTGCAATTTTCGACATATTCGTCACTTAAATGATGCGCCAAGCGCTCGGCTTATTGGAAAATGGGTCCAGAAGTTTGAAGAGACCGGTTCAACACTAGATAAACCAAAATCCGGGCGTCCGAGGTCTTCGAGAACGGTCGAAAACATAGAGAGTGTTACTCAGTCTGTTCGTGACGACCCAAACGTTTCGATTCGTAAGCGTGCTGTTGCTTTAAATGTGCATAGGTCATCATTATTCCGCATTTTACACAAAGATTTAAAGCTGAACCCCTATAAAATTCAGTTGGTGCAAGAATTGAAGCCTCAGGATGCTGGTCAGAGGCTTGACTTCGTAAACCAGATAACTGAACGCTTTTCAACGTTTACCAACATCTTCTTTTCGGATGAAGCCCATTTTCATCTTAATGGTCATGTAAACAAGCAAAACTGCCGCTATTGGAGTGCAAACAATCCAAAACACAAACATCAGAAACCTCTACATTCGCCGAAAGTGACTGTATGGGCTGCGATGTAGGCGCGAGGAATTATCGGCCTGTACTTTTTTGAAAATGAAAGGGAACGCACAGTAACAGTGACTTCAGAGCGGTATGTGGAGATTTTAGACGACTTCTTCGTGCCTGAACTGCAAAATTTTCCTGGCTATAACCAAAGAACATGGTTCCAGCAAGACGGAGCAACTTCACACACGTCCAACATGTCTCAGCCACGAGTGTGTGAAATTTTTCCTGGCAAATTGATCTCAAAGAAAGGTGACATAAGTTGGCCTCCACGCAGTCCTGATTTATCACCTATGGACTTTTTCCTATGGGGTTATGTCAAATCAAAAGTTTACGTCAACAAACCGACTTCCCTGGCACAATTAAAAGAAAATATCCGCAACGAAATGGCAGACATCACGGAGAATACCTGCCGAGCCGTCATGGGCAATTTTAGTGCTCGATTAAATGAATGCCGTGAGCGCAACGGATTACATTTGGACGATATCATTTTTAAAAAATAAATTCCCAAACAATGTATTTTAATATGTAATAAACATTTTTTCAATAAAGTCCTGACTTTTTTTTAAATCGATTTTTTAAATGTGAACTTTCTTTTGAGACACCCTGTATAATCAAAGATCTAAAAGACAAAACTCCAACTAATGGATACAAAATTCAGTACCAGATCTTTTTATAGGTTATGGTTTTCTAACATATATACTATTTTAATTTAGAGACCACTTTCCAAATCGAAATTTTCTTCGTATGCAATTATTTTTATTTTATTCAAACACCTACATAATGATAAATATTTATTAGAAAAATCTTATACGAATGTGGGTCTATTTGTCTGTAGAAGAAGATTAAAAAGATTTTTTTGCTATTACTTAAAATGTGAGATTGGAAAAAAACTCTTAGAAAATTATCGATTTTTCATTTTTACAACATCTCGGTTTTTTTGTTTAAGTTATCAGTTTGAAACAAACATTTTGGATTACCCATTTTAAAAATTATATGCGAAAATCCACGTGGTTTTTGTATTTTCCGATTTTCTTTAATTCTACTGTTAACGAGATGGACTATGCAAAAAATTCACCAAATTATCAATTTTCAAGTGTATTTATTAATAATTTAATAAGTTTTTCAAATTTTATGTAAAATATTTAATTCCAGAGAGATTTGCTTTATAGAAATACTTTAGTATTTAATTAAAATTGGTAAAAATCATAAGAATTTTTTTATTGGAATGTTTCAAACATTTATAACGTTCTAAAAATGACAAAGAGAAATAAATTAAGGACCCTTTTATAGTTAAAAACAATAAATACTTACCTCGCCCAGCCAGGGACGATTCTTTCTTTATATCACAAACTAAGCTTTTAAAAAATATACCTTTTACCTTTCTATCTTAAAAACTACCCCGACCTTATAGAATACCTATATCACCCCGAATATTACAAAACTACCCCTGTTTTACCCTGGAAATATGCCCAAAATATCACCCGGCACTCTCTGAGAGACGCTATACAACAAAATTGATCGCCAAGAACAGAGGCGCACGTCACAAAAGGGGCGCGGTGACAAAAGCTGCTACCCCCGCTGGTTGCACCCCTCTTACTGCAGGAACAGGGTGAATCGGAGCCAAATGTTGGGAAAACGCGTTGGTAATGGCAGGAATTTGGCGGGGGTGTCAGATTGTTTGAAAAAGCTTTAGTATTGAGTTCTTTCGCGAATCGAAACGTTCGCCATCTACATCGATCAGTAAGGTTTTTTTAAATTGATTTTAGTATAACAATGCTTGAATTTCAAGATTCGATGCACTGTGTTTGTTCTTGTTTAATAGGGAGTTTATTTTTCCAATATATATATATATATATATATATATATATATATATATATATATATATATATATATATATATATATATCGGGCGATTCTCTGGGAAATTTATCTATCGATTGTGAGAAAACTATAATTAGGAAGAATCTGAAAATTTGACAGTGTACTAACTGCATGCGGGACAGCCGGCTAAAATATTTTCAAGATATCAGTACTTCCGGTTGTACCGGAAGTAGATGTCAACTTGCTTATTTTAAATAGAACACCCTATATATTATTACATTTTTGATTTCTACGTGAAATTCTAGACATATTTCATTTATAATGTTCTATACTTAAATCTCACCGTTTTGGACATATTTAAATTCTTATGTCAAAAATGACGTTTGCGGATCAAAACTTAACTGTAACTTTTTCCCATAAGTAAGTCTTTATTATTTAATTTGGTTTGGTTTTCTTGTAGACGAAGATCGACTTTAGTAATCTTTTTATGATATTTTGAAAATAATTAGAACAGAGTGGTCAAAGAAGAAGAATAAAAATTATATTTAAAAAATCGTCAAAAGTAAATTTTTTCAAATAGAAAGCACCTATTTTTATAATTTTATATTAAGCATTAAAAATAAGGATAATTTTGTATAAGGTTGTTTGTAGTTTTCAAAATATTGGCAATTCAACATTTTTCCATTGTAAAAATGCTATACGGCTTTTATGTTTTGTTATTAGTTGGCCATGACGGCGAGGCGTGGCGAAAATAATACAATCGAACCCTACAGAATTGTCACTATTTCTTGCCATTTGACATTCATTAATAATAATCATGCCGGGGCGATAAAATTACACGCACGTAGAATATTTAAACTTATTTATTATTTATGGAGAAAGTGATAGAGTTATTTCAAGAACATGTGATACATTCGCGATCCGATATCGCAGAAACAGAAACCAACACCACCAACTGTTAAAAGAATTATAGAAAACTTCAAGAACTTTAGATCCATAAAAGTAAAATGAAATAAAAATAAACCAGTTGTTACAATACAGAGTGGCTGCATACAATTCAATGATACATAGAGCATTCCCTTTGCCTCTCTCTGAAGAAGATCTTCAAGAGGAACTAAATATCATTGAAAGGATTGCAATATCAAACAATTTCTCCCAACAAACCATAAAGAAATTAATAACTAAAAAACAAAAACAACTAGCTTTTAATTCAATATATCCCAAAATAAAAAATGATAAAGATAGTTCATCTTATATATCTTTGTCATACTGTGGTACCCTATCAGAAAACATAGCTAATACTCTTTCCAAACATAACATAAAAGTAGCCTTTAAATCTCAACACAATCTGTCCACTATGCTTTACAATATTAAAGATAAAATTAATAAATTTGATAAATCAGGAGTTTATAAGTTAAAATGTTCAGAGTGTGATAGCTTGTATATTGGACAAAGTGGTAGAAACTTTAAAACTCGCTTTTCAGAACATCACCGATCATATAGACTACAAAAAACAGACTCGAGCTTTGCCAACTATTGCTTAGAACACAGCCACAGTTTTCCTGATTTAAGCAACACTGACATATAACATTATTTAACAAACGGGTAAAAGTTAAATATTCTTGAATCTTTAGAAATATATAAACATAGTAAAAATAAAAATGTAAATTTGCTTAATGACCAGACAGAACTTGGGTTTCCCCCGTTATTTCTTGTCGCCAAATAATAATTAGTTCCCAAAATTTAGTACCTCCCCTTTGTAATAATGTAATTTTTCAGGTATTTTTTATTTATTGTTAAATTTTCTCATATTTCTGTATTGAATACTTAGTCTACCTTTGTAATTCTGTTTGAAAATGACTCTGTGAGTTGAAACTGCAGTCACTGTTTTCTTAATAAATTTAGTGGTATAAAACATAGTAGTTCCTTTTTAAACATTTCCCGAAAATCAGTTGTTAATAATGAAAATATTGAAACTACAATTTTAGGATATTTCGACGCATATCCGACAATATCTACAAGGTAAGTAGCATTAGAGTCTGAATTATCTCAAACATCAGTTTTAAAGATTTTATGGAAACACAATTTTCATCCCTATGTATATTTTATAGTACAACATTTAAAAGGCACTGGTTTTCCACGAAGAGTAGAGTTCTGTCAATTTATTTTACTTCGGTCACAAGAAAATGTTGACTTTTTGGATAATATTATTTGGTCGGACGAAGCCAAATTCACAAAAAATGGATTGTTTAATTGACGCAATTCCCACTATTGGAGCGACTCAAACGTACATCCATTTAGAGAATTCAATTTTCAAGACTCTTAGCAGTTTAACGTGTAATGTGCGATAAGAAATGGCGATGTCGTCGCCCTAGAATTCTACCAACATAATCTGAATAGTAAGTTAGCGATTTTTGAAGACTTCTAAATACAAAATACGTTTGTTAACTTATAGATGAGCGCTACTTCGACATCTTGAGAAATTTGAAAGTGAACAATTTAGATAACTTGCCGCTGACTGATCATAGAAATCTATTTTATCAGCACGATGGGACGCCTCCACATAATAGTTACCAATCATCTGCAAAACTTGTTTTATGATCAATGGATAGCCAAGAATAGGCCACATTTTTGGCATCCTCGCTCCCCCGACATAACAGTAATTTATTTTTTTATTTGGGGGACAATCAAAAATAAAATATACAACACCGCATTAACCACTATGGAAGATTGCATACAGCGCATCAGAATAGCATTTGAAGAACTTAATCCTCAGTCAATAAGAAGAGCCACACATGAAGAGTTCCTGCTTAGGTGTGCAAAATATTTGGAAGTTCAAGGGCGTCAATTTGAACATTTACTCAAATAATTTTTGTAACTTTATTTTATTAACAACTGCTTTATTTCTATTTCTTTTAGCTTTTATAGATCCAAAGTTCTTGAAGTTTTTTATAATATTTTTAACAGTTTCTGTTTCTTCGTATATCGGATCGCGAATGTATCGCATATTCTTGAAATAACTCACATTCTCCATAAATAATAAATAAATTTAAATAATCTTCGTGCGTGTAATTTTATCGCCCCGGCATGATTATTATTAATGAATGTCAAATGGCAAGAAATAGTGACAATTCTGTAGGGTTCGATTGTTTTATTTTCGCTACGACGCGCCGTCATGGCCAACTAATAACAAAACTTAAAAGCCGTATAGCATTTTTACAATAGAAAAATGTTGAATTGCCAATATTTTGAGAACTACAAAATTTTGGAATAGACAACCTTATACAAAGTTAACCTTATTTTTAATGCTTAATATGATAAAATTATCAAAAATAGGTGCCTTTTTATAGGAAAAATTTATAGTTAAGTTTTGGTCCGCAAACGTCATTTTTGACATAAATATTTAAATATGTCGAAAACGGTGAGACTAAAGTATAGAACATTATATATGAAGTATATCTAGAATTTTACGTAGAAATAAAAAATCCAATAATAAATAGGGTATTCCATTTAAAATATTGAAGTTGACATCTGCTTCCGGTATAACTGGAAGTGCCATCTTGAAAATATTTTAGCCGACTGTCCCAGATGCACGTTAGTACACTGTCAAATTTTCAGATTTTTCCTAATTATAGTTTTTCCACAATCGATCGATAAAGTTTCCATATATATATATATATATATATATATATATATATATATATATATATATATATATATATATATATATATATATTTTATATACTAAATAAAACACCGTGGTTCACAGAAGAAATAAAAGAATTAGCAAAGATAAAGAAAGACGCTTTCTTGAAGTACAAAAGTAATCCTTCGGCTGAAGAATATCAAAAATACAAGCAAACAAGAAACAACATAAACGAGAGGATTAGAAAATGCAAGGAAGAATACTGGGAGCGATATACAAAGGACATAGAGCATGACTTATACGGTGCGCAGAAGAGAATATGGAGAATGATTCAGAAACAGAAAAAAAAATGTTAATGAATACATCAGTACAGCTCACATCAAAAAGGAAGAATGGACATCATACTTTGAAAGACAATTTGGTAACACAAATACGATTCACACTAGAATAACAGCAAAATCCATAAATCTGAGCACAACAAAAATGCAGGTAACGTCGGAAGAAATAGAATATACAATACGTAATTTAAAGAATAGAAAATCTCCTGGACCAGATCTAATTACCAACGAATTATTGAAATACGGAGGCCAAATGCTTACCGAGGAGTTACAAAAGCTTTTTAATAAAATTATTAAAGGAGAGCAAGTACCGCAAAAATGGAAAACCAGCTATACAATTCCCGTACACAAAACAGGTGACCACAAAAACCCGGACAACTACAGAGGAATTACACTTCTTAACTCTGTCACCAAACTATTTACAGCAATTATTCGTGACAAACTTGAAGAGAAAATAGAGATCTCAGAGGAACAACAGGGTTTTCGAAAAAACAGGGGAACCACAGATGCCTTATTTATAGTGAGACAAATAATCGAAAAATCAATAGAATTTAACCACCCTGCATACTTATGCTTTGTTGACCTAACAAAAGCATTTGACCGCATCAAGAAGCAGCACATAACGGACATCCTAAAACAGAAAAATGTTTTCAGCGGAGATCATAAACATAATTGATGACTTGTACACAAATTCCAGCACAAAAATAATAACATCCGAAGGTCTAACCGAAGACATCAAGATAAACGAAGGGATAAGGCAGGGAGACTCGCTAAGCCCCTTCTTATTCAATTTGATAATGGACCGCATAATAGAGGACATCAGACCGTAACGCGGATACCAGATGGGCGGACACAATATCAATATAATATGCTACGCGGATGATGCGGTCCTACTCGCAGATAACGAAGACGACCTCCAGAAATTGACACACCTATTTAACGTATCAACAAAGAAGTACAATATGCAGATATCAACGAATAAAACAAAGTGCATAGTAATTTCCAAGGAACCAAGAAGATGTAGGCTACAGATAGAAAATGCCATAATTGAACAAGTCGTGAACTTTAAATACCTAGGCATTGACACAACAAGCTGTCGTAACCTTACTGGAGAAGTACTGTCACAAAATACAAGAGCCCTACAAGTGGCAGGATGCTTAAGAGATGTTATATTTTGAAACAGATACATGACAATAGAGGGAAAAACAAAAATATATAAGACCATGATACGACCAATTCTAACTTATGCCACGGAAACAAGAGCAGACACTAAATGAGAACAACCGAAATGAAAGTACTGAGATCAATGCTGAACGTGTCAATCAGAGATAGGCTGACAAATACCTTAATCAGAGAAAAATGTAATGTGCAGGACGTGGTCAAATGGACAAAAGAAAGAAAAAGAGGTTGGAAAGAACACGTTGAGAGAATGAGTGAAGAGAGACTAGCCAAAGTTTGTATGTATGGACGACCAAGAGGAAGAAGATTACCAGAACGACCACCAAAGAGACGGGCCCAGAGCTGGTTCTCTTCATCAGCAGAATAAGGCGGGTGTAGATAGAATGACAAACAGGGATATCCCTAGTCAACGTAGAAGAAGAAGAAGATATATGTATATATATATATATATATATATATATATATATATATATATATATATATATATATATGGAAAAGTACTTTTTTTTCGCTTTAAAACCGTTAAGAAACGGGGCAGACAGTCTGTTCTCCGTGAATCCTCCATACTAGTTTCAACCCCTTAGTGGTCTCATCAGTGAACATGCCAAGAGTTATTATTAGCGGTACAAACGAACATTTAAATATACTTCGGGGCAGTGGGATATTAAAAATACATAATTTCATGGTTTATATGTTTGGTAAAGTTGTTTTTTTCTCCTTAAGGCCGTTAAGAAAGGAGGCAGACACTCTATTCTCCACGAACACTGTTCTGTGCGTAATATTATGACGACGTTTTACAGAATGGGAATTTTAAATATATAAGTTGTTTTTTTTTTGCATTTTACTTTCGGTTCGTGAAAAATAGTATTTTAATTTCATGTAAAGTGACCTCTGGTGGCGCAAAAGAGAAACATTAGATGCCTAGACTACTTATATTTTACGTTTGATTTTAAACTGTCCTGCTGAAAATTGTATTTTTATAAAAACAAATATATACGCAGAAATTCATTGCGTTTTTCTCTTCTCACATTAGATATGCTGACAAATATGTAATGTATACAATTAATAAGAGTAAGCAATTATAGGTACTAATTGAAAAAAATCACTTCGCGAAATTCATCGAAATTAGTCAATATTATTTATTATTTAACAATGACAGTGACGTTTTAACATCTCGTAAAATTTTTAAATCAAGAATCGGAATAATTTGACCTCGAAATAGAATCCAGTGTTTTTACATTTTTCGCATAATTTTATACTTTCAAATATTATGAAAATCGCGGCGATTGTGATAAGAATAACTGTACACACTGCTTTTTAACTTTTTATATTATGTTTTAAGTTTGTTATTGTGACCAGAAAAGTATTGTAAGTCTTTTGGGGACATTTGGACTGGTAAGTTATAAGTTATGTTGACAATCTATAAGAGGCATTTTCCTGATCGAATGACTGACATCAACGCACCACCCTAACTATTAAAGATAGAATCATGACATTTTGGGAAATGAATGACACACCGTATAGGCACCCACTAAGAAAGGAAAGAGGTATTCTGTCACTTGAAAAAATTATCGATATCTCTTTATCAAATAGAGATATGGACTTGATTTTGGTTTCAAAAGATAGCTCGTACTGATATCTAAAATATCTAATTTCTTGATTTTCGCATTTCAAAAGGAGGAAAGGAGGTAAGACGTTGTATTGAATTGAATCCTGTTAAATATTGTTTGCCGTAAAGTAGATTCCACTAAAAGGAGGAGCTCTAGATGGTTTTTAACAATGGGAACTGAGAAAATGTATATTTTATATTACCACCCTAAATCGGTCATCAAAAAGGAAAAAATCAATCAATTATTAAACTTAAGTTTTATTACTTTTGTGTCATTTAAATGTTTTCTTAACGAAAACAAACCAGAACAATTTATGACAACATAAATTAAAAAGGTCGTACCCCCGTATCTTGGTTATGTAATTAAAACCGAAAGGATAAGTACCAAGGCTAATCTTTACATATAATATGGGCGAACACCGATAGAATGTTTTTAAATTGAACAATTTTCCAATTCTTAGGAAACAAAAATTAATCAAAAAAAATCGTTATAATGCAATATATTCGTTTGATTACATGTACAAAAAATTAATAATAACTGATTTTCCTTTTCGCAAAAATGGATAAAAGAGTGATCAGGTTTTTTTTTTCCTAGTTATTATCGTTTTCTTTTGGTTATAAAGATACGTAGAATAGTTTTATTAACCTTTTTGCATGGTTCCACGACAGCGATGCAGCCAAGAAAATCAAAAACTTTAAAAAATATACAAATAGAAAAATCCAAGAAAAAAAAAATAAGAAAAAACATATATATATATATATATATATATATATATATATATATATATATATATATATATATATATATATATATATATATATATATATATATATATATATATATATATGGTATTTTTAAGTGATGCTTCCTCAGCTTGGAATGAGCGTGCTGGTCCTCTGTCGGCCTTTTTATAGTTTGGCACTTGCGCAGGTTATATCTTGGTTCTGCTTGCGTGGATTCTTCACTTCTCTGGATCTGTGCCTCCTCACGACTCACTGTCCTGTTTCTCTGGTGTGTTGTTTTTGGTTTTGAGTAGGGTTTTCCATGTATTTGAGATGTTTTGTGCATCATCAACATCTTAAAGTTTTTAGCGCTTTCTATTTCTAGAACTTTTCCGATACGCATTCTATAGTGCCTTATGGGTGCGATTTGCTTGGTTTCCTAGAAATGTATAGTGCGTCCTGTCTCCTGATGATATTGGAATAATGCTGATGTGGTTTGCTTATACTTTATGCTGTTTTTATGTTCTTGGACCCTGGTAGAGATTCTTCGGTTTCTTTGGCCAATGTATTTTTCTTCTCAGTCACTACATGGAATGGTATTTTGTCTTTTGGATTGCCTAATAATTTGTGTATTGTTTGTGGCTTGTAAATTGTATATATGTCATGCTCTTTAGAATTCTTACAATTACGTCTGTTACACCTTTTATGTATGGCAATGTGGTTTTTGGTTTGGATTTGTCATCTTCTTCTTTTTTCTCTGCTATTGCTCTTGTGTTCTGTTTTATGGTCTTTTTGATATTGTGTTCTTTGTAGTTGTGTTGTTTTAGAGGTGTTGTGATATTGTTCGTGGGTTTGGTTAGTCACAAGGATCTGAAGATCAGTGTGTTGACTACCGATTGTTACTGTAATGGTGGTGGTGTGATTCGGCGTTCGGGTATCTGTTCGTGTGTGAGGATTTTCTGTAGACCGTATAATCGATATTTAGGTCGTCGTTTCTGGTGACTAGAAGGTCAAGGAAAGATAGCTGCTTGTTAATTTCGACTTTAATATGAACTAAATGAGGTGATGAATGCTGTTTAGTTCCTGTAAGAATATGTCTAGGTTGAATCTTCCGTCTGTCCATATGATGAAGATGTCATCTATTCAACTTTTCCAGAGGAATGGTTTGGATTTGGTTTTTCTTAGGGCTTCTGTTTCAAAATTTTTCATAAATAGGTTTGCGATGACTGGTGATAGCGAAGATCCCATAAGAGCATCATGTGTCTGTCTGTAGAAGTTTTTTTCATAGGAAAAGTATGTGTTTTTGAAACAGTGTTCTGAGAGGTCGATGAAGTGATGTGGGATCGGTATGTTTGGATACAGGGATTTGATCCAGGCTAGCAAGAATGTCATCTTTTTTGCAGTTTTAACCTTTGAAGTATGTTAACCAGGTAATCCGAATTTTTCAGGTATGAGTCTGCAATTTCGGTCGCCGATTGCATATTTTGTGCCAGGTATTTTTCCAGTGGTTGAGTTGGTGAATCTACTGCACTTACTATGGGTCTTATCGATGTTCCTTCTTTATGGATTTTTGGTTGTCCATATAGTTTAGGACATTTGCTTGCTTCTTCCGAGGAAAGATGCGCTTTCCAATTTCATCTCCTAGTTTGGCGGTTTTGATTATGTTTTTAATCAACTGGTTGATTTACAACCACCAAGCACAGAAGATACCAAAAGAGATTTTGGCGAAACCTCTACAATCTTCTACAGGAAACCAAACGAACGATCTGATATATTTCCGGGTTAATACTGAAATATATATATATATATATATATATATATATATATATATATAGTGATTTAGCTGGCGCGCATCCCTCACTAGGCTAAGCCGAGCTGCATTCCCGGCTCTCAATTACTATTGCTGTTGACAAGTAATTACATCCAAAAACGAGGGAGAAATCCGACATCTAAGAACACATTTTTGTAAAATTTTGAGCATTTCCATGTTATCAAAAGACTCAACATAAACAATACTATAATTTCGCCATGCAGTATAGATCTCATTATACTTTCAAATTTTCCCCTTTTATCACTAAACAAACATTCCATTTTACGTACTATTTAATTCCTTTCTACACCTAAGCTTTTGGTATCACCCACATGAGAGTGCGAATAAGGCCGATTACAAATTAAAAAATATATCCCACTTAAATTATCTAAAAATCCATATTCTCGCTGACGTCGCTTTCAGACGCTTGCGTCGGGACGCATTGTGAGGGGTGAAATCCTGTAAGCGCCCTACAAAAAGAACGAAGAAACCTAAAGTTATATGTTGTGCATCGAAATTGGAACATATGTTGGTACTACTATAATTATAAATTTTCATTTGATTTAATTGAGTAAGTTTAATTTTTGGAATTATTTTTATCAACTATATAAATGAGCTCAAGGTTTTTACTTACAGAATTTTACTTTCTAGCTAGTATCTCCGATAAGTAATGACACCCAGTTCAATACATCTTTAGCAGCAATTTGACTCAAAAACAGCTGTTCCCAGTTTTCACTCTGGCCAGCTTTTTGAAAAAAATATTCGCAGGATTTTGAAGAATAGTACACAATGGTTAAAAATTTTCAAGGAGTGTTCGTAACAGTCTTCCTGTCAGTCCTCTGTTTATCGGTACTTCTGGTGGATCAAACTAGCAGTTTTGAGTTTAAACATCATGATAACCAGGAGCTGTTTCATGTTTTGAGGTATGTAGAGGTATAGATCTAGTAAATTCAGCGAGAAAGATTTCGTACTAGTGTCATTATGACACAATATATGTAGTATAAGTTCTTGATTACTTGTTCCTAAATAGCTTGCGAGTATAAAAAAAATATGAGGTAATTTTGAAATTTCAAGTTTCCAAAATCAACTTTTGCATGTAAATTTTTTTAGATTAAAAATTTATAGGTACAGGGTGTCCTGATTTCGTTGTTTTTGTCGGATAGCTTCGTTATTTTTAAGGTTAGCGGATTGCGGTTTTCGCGAAGCGATGCTGCTTTTGCGTGACATAAAAGACGCCGCAGACAGATCTTTCACAACACTCTTAGTTTTTTAGATACAGGGTTTTTTTGAAAAATTGCCATGTTGAGACACCTCTCGTATTTTGGTTACCCTTTTGGTTATCGAAAAGATAAGTCATTAGTTTTCTCTAAGTACTCCATTTTTTACACACACACACACACACACACACATATATATATATATATATATATATATATATATATATATATATATATATATATATATATATATGTATATATATATATATATATATATATATATATATATATATATATATATATATATATATATATGTATATATATTCATAGAGCGTTGCATTCCGCTTGCTAAAGGCTTTTCAACGATATATAACACTTAATAATTCTTTTTTCGTTTAAGCCATTAAATTATACTTTTTACCTTCCGTGTTTTAATTTTTTTAGGAGATCGTGGCAAATAAAATTAAAAAAAAAAACTTTCAAAATGCGACTGTCAAAGTCTCAAATTGGGATTTTTTTTATTAATAACTTTATTCGAAATTTGACTTTGGCATCAATTTCTGCTTCGATCCAGATGAAAATTAACTAAAAAAATAGTAGTCAGGTTATTAACATTATCTGACAAATTTTAATTTATTTCCAAAAAAAAAATTAAATAGTGGGGTTATATCTGGAAATATCGAAAAAAGTTATTAGGAAGAGTTTTTCTAAATGTAATTTTGAGCCCATATGCTTTCACCTGTATAAGATAATTTAGATTTTTTGCCCATTTTTTGTAAATTGCACCACTGTTGCAAAATAAGACTCGACGCAACCTACATAAAACTTTTTAGTTAAAATAAAAAGTAGGACAAGAGCAGGACCGAAAAAAATATGTTGTTTTTTAGACGCCAAACTATGTCCATGAATTTTTTGAGATTTTTAAAAATGGTGAAACATAGTCAAAATGCAAAAAACGACATTTTTTTCGAGTTTTGAAGCATGGAATTTTCTTTTATATATATATATATATATATATATATATATATATATATATATATATATATATATATATATATATATATATATATATATATATGTATATATATTTTAAATACTTGGTCATACCTTGTAATTTTTTTTAAATACAAAGTAACATAGAAATAAATCATTTCAGTTCATGAAAAAGTTTTTTTCCTTAAATACACACGTAAGTATTAAGAAGTATTATTATTGGATCTTATTGGATCCTCTTTGTGTTTTGGAGTCAGGTTCAACCTAGGATTCGTATGCTATAACTATGGATTTTAAACAGTATGGATCTGAGAACTTATATTAGGCTTTTAAGCCAGTTAATTTTGAAAAGAAAAATAACCCAGCTTAATGGTCAAGTAGCCAATCTTTGACGTAGCGATAGCGTTGCCGTGGTGTCCTGGTGAGGTTATGTAACTGTGTAATGAGCTGGTTTGTAGAATGAGTAGCACGGTCCATGTATTTGGTTATGGTTTCACGAATAAAAGTAGTAAAAGTATCACATTCGAGATCCCTATGTACTATTGTGTTCCTCACAAAGTATGGGGCTCCACAGATCATTTTTAAGACTTTGTTTTGAAAGCTCCCTATTCGCCTGAATCTAGATCTGCCTGTGGTGATCCAGGTTGGAACAACAAAGGACAGAATAGATCGTATGAAGAGTTTGTAAATAGCCAGCTTGAAGTATTATTACTATTTTAAACAGTAAAGCAATAATTAACGTATTAAAAATCTTGTTTTATAAAATGCTTTTATATATATATATATATATATATATATATATATATATATATATATATATA
The DNA here is from genome assembly GCA_034092305.1 of Diaprepes abbreviatus. Classification (NCBI taxonomy): domain Eukaryota; kingdom Metazoa; phylum Arthropoda; class Insecta; order Coleoptera; family Curculionidae; genus Diaprepes; species Diaprepes abbreviatus. Next base: position 3,337,353 of record JASJET010000310.1, read on the forward strand.
TATATATATATATATATACATCGTTGTAAGACAACTGAGGACTTATAAGAAAATTCCATCCTTCAAAATTCGATAAAAATGCGAAAAAATACTAATAAATGCAGTTTTTTGCGATTTTGACTATGTTTCACCACTTTTAAAAATCTGAAAAAATTCATGGACATAGTGTGGCGTCTAAAAAACGACATATTGTTTTTTCGGTCCTGGTATTGTCCTAGTTTTTATTTTATTGAATTTAAAAATTTTCGAACACCCATAAAAACTTGAATTTCTTGTTGAAGGCAATAAAAACCTACAAAATGAAAGAAAACATGAACTTTCTATGATGATTAAAACGGAAGATATCGTTAAAAAACGAAAAAGAAAGCGTTTTAATTTTTTTTGAGGTTATGTGATGATAAAGTGGCTAAAAATTTTTTTGCTTGGGTACTTTTTGATGTAGAACAACTGGCTGTTTTTTATTTTTTTTATAACCGAGCGGCAATTACGACTCTCTTAATCGGTTAGACCCTTTAAACTATTACAAAATATACATTTTTGAAAAGCTTGAAAAAACTGAAATTGAGCTGTCAGGGTATTCTAATAAAAACTAGATAGATTTGGTATATAACTCATTTGATGCCTTTAGAAAAAACTAAGTACATCATTGAATTTTACATAAAAAAACTCCACAATAGTCCGGTTTTACCTCTTCATTAACTTACATATTGACTAAGATACGAGGAAGACTTGTAATTGGAAAATTTTCAAGTTCGCCCTGTATCTTAAAAACAGAGTGAAGTAGAAAAAATTTATTTGTTGCATCTTTGTTTAACACAAAAGTAGTACAGTTTTGCATAAATCGCAAATCTATGTCTTTAATAATAATAGAGATACTTTACAAAAATGTCGAAAATTAAACACCCTGTACAAACTATAAATATATGTTTTTAAGGGATGTGAATACTAGATGCAAAAACATTACTAGAGTCTACGCCCTCAATGAGCCCTCTGTTCTTGGCCTGCCTCTCTACCTAATTGAGTTTTCTACAAGACCCGGAAGACATGAAGTTTGTAAGTATAAATGGATTATTTGTTTTCACGTTAACTCTGTTTCGCCCTGCTAAAAATCCGATTTTAAACTTACTTTTTAAATAAATACACTCGTGAATAAAACTATTGAATGTTTTTTGTTATAATTTCAATTACTGCGCTGGTGTTACTCATCTAGTAGGCAGATATATTCACTTGTTTTAAAAATGTTGACGTTTTTGATTCTACACGTAGTTTCACGTTGGCAACCACTCGTTTCAAAAATTAACTACTAAGTATTGTTAGTTCGAAAACAATCCTTACATTAAAAAAAATAGGTTAGGGGTAAGACAGCCTGTCAAGGTTCCACGTTCTCAATAATGAACGCACGATGCACACCTGACCAACGCTCCATTTTTACTAAATAATCCGCATCGATTCATTATCGAACGACACTAACCCGACCTTGCTACGTTACATTGTTGCCAAGTTATTCAAGTTTAAAAGGAAATCCATTCCTGGACACCTAGTATAATCATACAGAGTCTGTAATATGATCGTGATGCGGCCCATATCCACCACATTATCATAAAGAAACCCAACAATATTAAAGAATTGATTGAAAAATTATCAAAAGCCTAAAAATAAAAATAAAATATTGATTATGTTAAAAGAGTTGACTCAGAAGCAAAATTAGAATCTATGCAATAGGCCTCCAAAAAAGCCCCGTCGACAATCTTCGCTTAGGTATCTCATTCCCACCGTTTTTTGAGCCCAAGCAGGAGTTATCCTTGTTAAATATATGCGAAAAGCATTATAGTAAGGGCAATTATTTATTATAATACATAGGCCATCGTCCTGGTTTCTGTTTCAAGACTATCCTACTTTTTCACGGCCCTACGCAAGTTCACGAAGCAGTCAAAGTTTAGCCAGCCATGTTCTATCCATCACTTTGAGCTGGGTCACCCGATGTGTATTCCAGATTTGACTCCGTTTAACTTACTTTTATTCAGAAATTCAGAGGACGTCATTTTACAGACGATAATTAATCCGCTGAAAGAGAATACCGATAACAAACAGGAATATTTTTTTTTCTGATGGATTTATTTTGTTTCATTGTTAGAGAGAATCTTATGAAATATTTTTTATTATGTTTCCATTTTTTCATCTACGAATATAATTTGGTTAACATCTATCATTTTTTTGGCATAAGATAACTTGATTGCACGAAAATGCGTCATATACATGTAATAAGGATAAGTGCTTTATTACTTTTTTAATGATGTTTATAGATAAAACTTACAATCATTGCCGTATTAAGTACGAAGAAAAATCGTTATACATTATCGGTGTATGAAGCTGCTAAAAATAGCATTTTAGATAAATGTTGTGGCTTCTAATGCGGTATTAAGACATTTTTATGGGGTAGATTTACTACTATGATAAGAGAAGCTGAAAATACTGTCATTACTATACTTAAAACTGTATTCAATAAGTGCTTGACAAACACAATAACACCAGACAAATGGAATAACACCATACTAGTTATCATATACAAAAAAGAAGATATGGTACAAAACTATAGACCATTAATCTCCATAATGATTCATATGGACCCCCAGAGGTCGACTGCGACCTGCGAGGGATGCAGTTTGGAGATAAGAAAGTATATTTTATTATCAACCTTATTGGTAATCAATCCGTATTCACTTTTAAAATTTTTTTAATATTTTGTTATTTTTTTCTGTTTACTGTCCTTTCTTCTTCCTTTCTGTATGAATCTTTATAGACAAAATTCCTCTGTACTTAACAATAAAAGCCAAAGAGCCTCATAAAAATTAAAATAGGGTTTTACGTGGGGAATCAGTTGCGAATTGTCAAAACTTCTGATATTAAAATAGCTTCAATTTGCGAAGTAGTAGATGTTCGACTTCCATTGTCTTTATTTTTTGTTGAATATCACGACGTTTCGGCTAGTAGTAATCTCTAGCCGTTTTCAAGTGAAACTAAATAAATCCCTTAGCTTCATGACTATTTATACTAGTAGCAAATGCAGTAGAGTGTGACTGAGATGGGTGCAGTCATGTCTTCTATGGCAAAATCCCATGTTTTTTTTATACTGCATTTAGTTATAATTTACAATTACTAAGAAGTGGTTTGCACACTTCTCTTATATGGTTTACTAAAACAACTCGGGTTCTGATGTATAACCGCGGCTTCTTTGAATTTCCGTTTTCTCCAATGTTGTTCTCGGTGTAGTATTTTAGCTTCAGACCATTTTATGTGGTGTCCATGAGTCCCGGCATGATTGGCGGCACCAGCTTTTTCTGTTTCTCCTCGAGATGTGCATTTTCGGTGTTCCTTGATCCTTACGTCAAGAGGTCTCTTTGTTTCGCCAATGTAGGAATTGCCACATTCACATGGTATCTGATATACACAGTTCTTCATGTCTCTTTGAGTTATTAGTTTGACCCTAGTGAGCCGACTTCTCAGAGAGTTATTTGAATTGAAAATGACGTTGATTTTATATCGTTTTCCTTTGCTTCTAACTTTTTCTGAAATACCTTTAACATAGGGGATGTTCAATACTGGTTTTCGTTCTTCATTCGTTGTCGATATTGTCCTATTTCTGCGTTGTTCAAGAAATTTTTCCACTAGATATACTGGATATCCGTTGGCTGTCAGATCATTTTTAATGTAATCTATCTCTTTCATCAAGTTCTCGCTGGAGTTACAGAGAGTTAAGGCTCTATCTACTAGATTTCTTATAATTCCTTGTTTGGTGTTGTTGGAGTGATTAGATGAATAATTAAAGTATTGTCCTGTGTGCGTGGCTTTTCTGTAAACCGAAGTTCGAATTTGTCTGCCATTTCTTTCAACCAAGACATCTAAGAATGGTAATTTATTTTCTACTTCTTTCTCCATGGTGAGTTTAATAGTTGGGCTGATATTGTTGAGATGAAAAAAGAAGTTTCGAAGTTCTTCGTCGTTGCCACTCCAAATAATAAAAGTATCGTCTACGTATCTGTGCCATAACTTTGGTTTATTAGTTGTGGTTTCAATTGCAAATGTTTCGAACCATTCCATGAAAATATTTGCGACCACCGGTGAGAGTAAAGATCCCATCGGTAGTCCATTATCCTGGATATAGAATTTTTCCTTTTCTTGAAAATAGGAATTAGTCAAACAACTTTCCAACAAGTCCATAATGGCGTGCGGTGGTAAAGATGTTCTTTCTGCTAAGGTCTGATCTTCTTCAAGTTTCTTTCTTATGATTTTTAGTGAGTCCTTAACTGGAACGTTGGTGTATAGGCTTTCCGCATCAAAGATAATAAAATGGTCTTCCGGTTGTACTTCTATTTCACGTATAATTTCTACGAAATGTTGCGAGTTCTTAACCCAGGACGATGTATTTCCTTGTAATGGTCTCAGGATTGGATAACTTCAATTTTGTACACAGAAAAGTGCAAGTAAACAGTCGAATCTAAAAGGAAATGGGGGCAGTATAGGGCTGATGTGTTATTACAATATAGTTTTAAGTAATGACTCTGTGAAACCATCCAAGTTGGGATTATCTGAGAAGATGTCATCCTGATAAAGCAAGTAAAGATTTGAAATACTTTCAAACATTGAAAGAAAAATTTCAGAAGAAATCCATGGTGGACAGTACGTTCAATTTAATTTATGAGACGATGATGGTTTGCAGACATTTTACAATATCTCTAAAAATAACAAAATCAGGAAAGATGCATACTATCAGGGAAAAGCTAATTTGCCAGCTATTGAAGAAGATGTTGAAACTGTTGTACACAAACCTGTATATGATATGCTTAAGAGAATCCCTTTTGAGTAACACCACAGTCTAAAGACGTAATGATAAAATAAGTCATGATGTTGAAATCTTTTTATGTAATTATCTTCAAACGATTCAATTTTTCATACAACTGGACGAGTCAACTTTACCTGGTAATGAGACACTGTTGTTTTCACATGTTGGTTTTGTTATGGACCAAGAAATAAACGAAGAACTGCTTTTTGCTAAAACTTTGACAACATACACTAACTGAGAATCACTATTTATTGTTTCGAGACTCAAACATACAGGAAACCCTTTCAAATTGCGTAGCTCTTTATCGAGCCTTGGCCTGGAGATAAAACGCACAATGCGGCGGTAGGCGTTGCGCTGCTCCGTGTTGGAGATATTATGAAAAACATCAACAGTGTGTGTTGTAATGTGACATTTTCCACACTATTTCCGAATGGCCGCTTTGTGCGTTCGATCACCCATCAAAATCACTCTAAATTGATAAAATTATAAAAATTAAATGTTAGGAAGACAGGGAGTTTGGCTCCTTATTCACATAAAATTTCTTAGATGAATCAGCTTGATCAGAGATAAAACTAATTTATCTGATTTTTTCATAATATACTTTTACTTATTTTCTTCCAGTAAAACCAGAATTTAAGTATATAGCGAATATGCACGGAAACGAGGTGTTGGGCAGAGAACTTATCTTGAAGTTAGCTGATTATCTGTGCGAGAGTTATCTCAAAGGAGACCCGCAAATAAAGGCATTGATCAGGACCACCAGGATACATCTGATGCCTAGTATGAATCCTGATGGATGGCAAGTAGCAACTGATACGGTAAGTCCATAGTCTAGTAGAAATATTCACCTGTAAATGCAATTTAATTTTAATTTTTTGGATGTTTTAAACATAAATTATTCGAAATACTATATTTTAAATTGAGATTGTGCTTGTACCTCCTTCCCGGAAATTATTATTGTGCTAGTTTTTCGAGATTTGTTCTTTCATGGGATATTTTCATGGTTGCCGAGGATAGAAGTGTCATAATTTTTTTTCTATCCGTTGCAGAACAGAACTTATTAAAACGGTTCAATTTAAAGCACTCAGGTGCACATATGGTATTAAAATATCGCGTTATTACCATAAAAATGTTTTCTTCACTATGAAAATAAAGATGGTAGTATTTCTCTACCACACCGATTTTTTGGATAAACTTTTTCATTTATATAAATAATAATTATTTTTCAGGGTGGTCAAGATTACCTTATAGGTAGAACCAACAATAACTCTGTAGATTTAAACCGAAATTTCCCTGACTTAGACCGAATCGCATTTGAAAACGAAGAAGAAAACATTGATAGGAACAATCATTTACTCGAACAAGTAACTAGAATTAATGACCCGGTAAGATTATCTAATCTCTATTATTTTGTAACTAATATAATTAGGTTTTATTGTAATGTTCTTAGGAAGTTTTCTTAGCATAGTTTTTGTGTAAGTAGTGTGGAGAGTGAAACGTTCTTTATGTTCCTACCACAAGTGTTTTTTTTTCACTCTTAATTGTTTTTTTAGTTACAACCTGAAACTCGTGCTGTCATCCGTCTCATAATGCAGATTCCATTCGTACTCAGTGCCAATCTCCATGGTGGAGACTTAGTAGCAAACTACCCTTACGATGAAAGTAGATCTGGAAGTCAGAAGGATGAATACACAGCTACGCCTGATGATGAAACTTTTAGGTACGGAACGCTGTTGAAATATGTCATGGCAAAAGCATTATTGTATAGCAAGCTAACCAGAAATTAAAAACTTATTTGGGTTTTAGAAATTTGGCACTAAGTTATTCTACCAACCATGCAGATATGGCCAGTCCGAATAGAAAAGGTTGTGGCGATGTGGACAGCTCAAAATTCGCTAAACAAGGTGGAATTACTAACGGGGCTAAATGGTATAGTCTTCAAGGAGGTAAACTATTATTTACGACACGTATTTGGCAATTTATCTATTTTAATTCCCACAGCAACCAATATGTCATGCAATATTTCAAAAAATCAATTTTTCCTCTTCTTCAAATGGATATCCACTAATGGAAGTTTGCGATTACAGTTTCCATTTCTTCCCTACTTCTCGCGGTGTGTATCAGTGTCTGAATATCGTGCAACCCCGTCCACTGTCTGATATTACGGAGCCAGGACATCTTCTTTCTTCCAATTCCTCTTTTGCCCTCGATCTTGCCTTCAATCATCAACTGTAGGAATTGGCATCTCTCATTTCGCATGATGTGCCCAAGATAGGCCGTCTTTCTTTTCTTGATTATGTTGAATAGTTCACGTTCTTTCCCAATTCGTGAGAGAACTTCTTCATTGGTCATTCTCGCTGTCCATGATATCTTAAGGATTCTTCTGTATATCCACATCTCGAAAGCCTCTAATTTATTGATAGCACTTGTCTTTAATGTCCAACCCTCCACACCATAAAGAAGTATTGACCATACGTAACCTTTTATGAACCTGGGTCTTAATTTCAAGTCAAAATCCGAACACGTAAGCACTCGTCTGAGTTTTACAAAAGCCTGTCGCGCCTGTTCAATGCAACATTTTACTTCATTGTCAGAAGTCCATTCTTCGAATATCCATGTGCCGAAATATTTAAATTTGGTTACTTTTTCTATGGGTACTGCGTTGAATCTTACGTTGGCGTTTTGGAATAAATTGGGATTCCTTGAGATAATCATGAATTTTGTTTACCTTGTATTGATGTTCAAGCCCATTGATTTACTACACTCTCCTATTATGTTTATGAGTTTTTGGAGGTCGTTTATATTGTCGGCGATTAGGACTGCGTCATCCGCATAACGGATGCTATTAATCCATATTCCGTTAACTTTAATTCCCATTTCAATATCTTCCAAAACTTCTTGGAAAATTGTTTCCGAATAATGGTTAAAAAGGAGAGGGGACAGCACACACCCTTGTCGCACTCCTCTTCGGATTTGTATCGGGTTGGATACATTATCGTCTGATTTTATCTGCACGGTTTGACCCCAGTATAAGCTTTCAATGCATCGGATATCTTTCTGATCTATATAAAAAACCAATTATGTATTTAAAAATTGTACCTTTATATTCCTTCTCACAATTTCCAATAACAAACTGATCACATTTTTTTTTGTTTAAGGAATGCAAGATTTTAATTATCTTTCGAGCAATGATTTTGAGCTAACATTAGAACTAGGTTGTGAAAAATATCCACCATCAAGTCTACTGGAACCAGAGTGGGAAAGAAATAAAAATGCTTTGATTAACTATATTTGGCAGGTAATTAAAACAAGGATCACATTCTATTCTGTTATATAAAATACTATTTATAATGCTTAAATTCAAGAATAATCTTAGATATTGATAAAAAATATAAAAAAGTACTTATAGAAAATAATTTATTCTCGGGATCGTACCATGGGATTTATACAACAATTCCTTACACTGATATATTGTTTTAAACAAAAAGTCTGTGCAAATGTCTTTCATCTAATAGCACTGCACGGAACAAAAAAGAAATATCGACATAATTATTATTTATTTGCTTATTTATTTCATACAGTATCAGCAGCCGAAGCCAATTATAGATACCACTTAACTAATAAATGCATTATCTAATAATTTGCTATTTATAATTTTTTTAAACTTATTTAAGCTAATTAATCCTATATCTATGTCTGAAGCGTACAAATTAAACAAGTTACATATATTATGCACAGGACTGCTCCTATACAAATTTATCCTTGGAAAATTCAAACTGAATATCGATCTGTTTCGATTGCTTTGTCTCTGGATTGCACAAGACAATTGTGAAAGAATATCCGGGGCATCAATTGCACCCTTGATAATCGTAAATAGAGTGCAAAGACATAAGCGAATTCATCTTTTCTCAAAAGACATTGACCCTAAAAATATTTAGGAAGTATGCTTGGTCACATCCTCTTTCTGGATAATATCCGTGTTTTTTATAAAACATATATTTTAAAAAATTACTATGAACTTCTTTAATAAGTTCTTTCCAGATATTGTAATATGGTGACCAAACAATACTACCATATTCAAGTACAGGGGCAAGCAGTGCATCAAACAGTCTAAAACTAACGTCAATATTAAAATATTTAAAGTTTTTGACGATAAAACCCATTGTTTCTTGTGCCTTCTGGACCATCGTAACAATATGATCAGAGAAAGAGTCGGATCGAAAATTATTCCTAAATCACGTTGGCTGCTTACTCGTTTAATTTCATTATTCCCAATTTTATGATTATATGGGATAATCCTTCTATTCAAGGTAAAAGACATACAGGAAGATTTACTAACATTTAATTTAAAACCATTAGTATCACACCAGTCTGCTATATCACAGAAGTCAGACTGCAATGTATCACAGGTGGTTTCAGAGTTAATCTTTAGAAACAGTTTAAAATTTTCAACAAATAACAAAGCTTCAGATTTTTTAAGAATATTTGCAATGCCATTTATTGTTATTATAAAAAGTAATGGTCCCAAATTGGAGCCTTGCGGAATTCCTGACATATTGGTGTAGGTTGCAGATTTATACCCTTTAATTTCAACATATTGTTCACGGTTACACAAGTATGATTTCAAGACGCTGACATAAATTTGAGGCACATCAATGTCAATTAAAGTTTTAAAATTTGACAGTGTCTAACTGTGTCAAATACTTTCATCATATCCATGTATATAACATCCACTTGTGATTTCCTTTTAAGCAACTCATGAATATATTGACAAAAAGATGCCAAATATGTAAAAGTTGATTTTTTTGGCAGAAACCCATGCTGCCGAACAGATAAACTTGATGCCACCAGTGTATAAATACTTTCAAAAAGAACTGTCTCAAATACCTTAGAAACTGCACACAAACTACTAATTGGCCTGTAATTTTTAATATTCATCTTGGATGCACTCTTAAAAATAGGGACAACTTTACTAGTTTTCCACTTAACATGATACTCTGAAGTCTATAGGCTAAGATTAAAAATTACATTTAACGGCTCCAAGATAAAATATTTACATCTCTTCAAAATATATGCAGGTATACCATCAAGGCCTACTGCCTCATTTCCCTTAAACTTTCCAATAGCCATAGCTATCTCTGAATTATCAATAATACTTTCGCAAAAGTATGTTTTCTTTTCACTTTTTGTACTAGAACACATACCATCACACACAAAAACAGAATTAAAAAAAGAAGCGAAACCGTCAACAATATTCTGAGTACCCTTAAATGTATTATCATTTAGATCCATTTCATCAAGTAGATCATGACATTCCTTTTGAGTGTTGAGAAAAGGCCAGAAATTTTTTGGGTTATACTTTAAACTATTTTAAATATTCTCCAAGTAAATACCATTCATTTTCATTCCTTTTAGCCTACTTTTCATCCTTCCAAAACTGTATATAGGCCTCCCCTATTTGTTTCCAAATCTCTCTATTCTGGGCTCTTCTTTGCCACATCAAGCTGGCATGTCTGACTATGTCATCCTTCCATCTCATCTGTGGCCTATCTATAGATCTTTTCCCTTCATATGGGCGCCATTTTCCAATTTCTGAATTTCAACGGTTGTCTTTCATTCGTTCGTTATGGCCTGCCCATTTCCATTTTAGTGATGCTGCTGTTTCTATAGCTTCAATTGCGTCGGTTTTTCTTCTTATCCACTCATTTCGTTTTTTATCTCTGAGTGATATTCCTAACATGTGTCGTTCTATAGCCCTTTGAGTTTTGCGGATTCTGTCCAAATTTGATTTTGTAAAGGTCCATGTCTGCGCTCTGTATGTTATAATCGGCAATATACAACAATCAAATACTTTGGTTCTTAAGTATAAGGAAATTTTCTGATTTTTCAAAACATAGGAGAGTTTTCCGAACGCCGTCCATCCCAATCGAGTTGTTCGTGTTATTTCGGCTGTCTGGTTGTCCTTACTCGCTCTTATGGCCTGGCCTAAGTATATATATTCATTCACCTGTTCTATTTCGGTTGCATTTACTGTTATAACTTGTTGTCCGTCTGAGTTTGACATTACTTTTGTTTTTCTGAGATTCATCTTTAATCTTCGTTGGACCGATGTTTCATGGAGGTCATTTATCATTGACTGCAGCTCTTCCCAGTCGGATGCGATCAAGAGTATATCATCTGCATATCTCAGATGATTTAGGAATCTACCATTAATGTTTATCCCTTTATTTTCCCAATTTAATGATTTGAACAAGTCTTCCAGGGCCATCGTAAATAATTTGGGCGAGATTGTATCTCCCTGTCTTACTCCTCTTTTGATTGGGATGCGGTTCGTCTTTAGCTCGTCATCAAGTTGTACTGTCATCGTTGCGTCTAGATAGACATTATGCAATAGATTTTTGTATCTCGAGTCTATTCTGCTATTTACCAAAGCTTCTTCAACAGCCCATAGTTCTACGCTGTCGAAAGCCTTCTCGTAGTCAACAAAGGCCATGTACAAAGGCAGATTATACTCGTTGTTTTTTTTTCTATTAATATTTTTAGTGTATGCAGGTGGTCGCATGTTCTATATCCCCTTCTGAATCCTGCTTGTTCAACAGGTTGATATGTGTCGAATTTGTTCGTCAATGTGCTAGTTATGATTTTCATGAAGGTTTTGTATAACTGGGAGAGAAGGGATATAGACGTATAATTGTCCAGAGTCGCTGGATCGCCTTTTTTATATATCAAAATTATGTTAGCGTTGTTCCATCCTCTGGGTATCCTACCTTCGACAAGACATCTGTTGAATAAGATCTTTAAATATTCCTTAACTTTTCTTCCTCCTTAAGAAGTTCTATTAAGACTTTGTCATCTCCCGCTGCTTTATTTCTTTTCATATCTTGTATGACTTCATCTATTTCATCCTCTGTAATATCTGGCAGGTCTTCAGAATTCATATTTGTTATTGTCTTTTTTAAATTCTTTATAGTATTAGCCGAGGGAGGGTTTCTTGGGCTATATAGATCTTCATAGTATTGTTCAGTTGTCATTATTATCTCCTGTCTATCTCTTACTTCATCGCCCCGGTTCTTTAGCAGAATTATCTTCTTCTTTCCTACTTTAGACTTCATTCCCTTTAGACTTCGATTCTTTTTTATTATTTGTTCTATGCGTTCTTCTTAGTAAGTAAATACCATAGGTCATTTTAATTTTCTGTTTGAGGTCCCTTCTAGTTTGATCATATTTACATTTAAAATATAGAGATTTGGTTTTTCTATATTTAAAATTATATCTTTCTTTTAATTTGATTGTGTGGATTATGTTTTTAGTAAACCAAATTGGATACTTTTTATTGCTGGATACTGACTTTGGTACACACTGATCAAATTTACTATTTATAATTTCATAAAATATGGTTACAGCGAGATTTACAACCGTAACATTTTTTAATGAATTCCAGCATTGATCTTCAAAAAGATTATACATTTTAGTGAAATCAGCTTTTATAAAATTTTAATTATACGTAAGTGCTCTGTTACATTCTCGATGACGGGGGTATATTTTAGGAATTGACACAAGCAGCCCAGGATGATGCAGATCTTCAGGCAACAATGGATCGTCGTCATCGTCCACATTTTTATTACGAACTGTATTAAGTTGTTGCAAATTTTAAAGGCTATGCCGAGACGCCGCAGTATCCGCAAAATCTACTCTGGTTTTCTGGTTACCGTGTTACCAATTTACTATGAAATTTCTTTGTTCGCTGAATCGCTATTATGTTAATTTATGAAATTTATTTTTTGAAGGTTAGGATAGCTTTTTAGACCTTTCGCCTATTTATGTAGCTTTCCGTTACCCACTTCAACTTCCTCGATCATAATAGATATTACGTTACTGAACCATCTAAAAATTAAATCAATTCCTTGAAGCGTAGAAGAATGGTGAATTTGCTAATAATCCGTGAGGTACCCTGTATATACGGCGGAACTAGAGCTTTATGGCAATTTTATTTTTAAATTACCCTTTATAAATATAATTTTTTGACTAGTATTTAGGTATAAAAGTTTAGAATTATCACTTAATATATATTTTTAGAGCCACATTGGAATTAAAGGTATTGTTTACGATTCGGATTCGAAACAACCAATAAGTAATGTCATTATCCATGTAAAAAATGTTACTGGGGGACAGTCAAGTGATGTCAAGCATGACATTTCATCAGGTAAGAAATATATATACACCTACATTATTATAAAACTTCTAGATTTAAAATATTGTGATAAGAATGTCTATTCAAATCGGACAAGTTGTAAAATTTAATGGCTGTGCAAGAAAAACCAGTGTCCAACGTATTTTCTTCAAATTTAACTTTTATAATCGATGACATGGCGCTTCATAAGGTATTCAGCGATTTGGAAAACATAAAATTCCTGTAAAGTTGGGAAATAGGCTCAATTAAGGACATCAATACTTACTATTTTCTCAGCATTCGGTCAACTTAAAATTTGATATGTTCGGCAGATTTTTAAAAAATCAAAATTTCAGTAAGAAATAAAGAAATCTTTCTGCCGTATTTAAATAGTTTGTTATATATGTAAATTCTCCTTTCAGGCAGAGAATATGAAAAATGTATATACAAACAGTTTATTTCCTGCAAATATCGCTCTGGCCCTCTCTCCATACGCGTTTCGATCACCTCATGACCTGGTCAGTGGAGCTGTATCGGACCGAGAACAACATTAGCAGGAAATAACTGATATATGAAATATAAATTTCAAGGTACGTCGACAGGATGTTGCACCTGCCATCTACCGACCACGATGTCAGACTGAAAAATATCGCCAGCCGAACGACATCTATGAATCATTGGAGTAATGTGAAATTTTTTAAAAATCTAAATTTCAGTACGAAATAAAGAAATCTCTACCGTGTTTAAATAGTTTGTTACATATGTAAATTCTCCTTTCAGGCAGAGAATATGAATAAGAAAATGTCACATTACTCCAATGATTCATAGATGTCGTTCGACTAGCGATATTTTTCAGTCTGACAGCGTGGTCGGTAGATGGCAGGTGCAATATCCTGTCGACGTACCTTGAAATTTATATTTCATATATGTTATTTCCTGCTAATGTTGCTCTTGGTCCGATACATCTCCACTGACGAGGTCATGAGGTGATCGAAACGCGTATGGAGAGAGGACCAGAGCGATATTTGCAGGAAATAAACTGTTTGGATATATATAACAAACTATTCGGCAGATTTGTTACCCGGGATTAAGAAAACACTGCAACACTAAATTTCATGAAAAAACGGCCAGTTAACTTCGTTTTAGTGAATGAATTTCATTTTAAAACTTGGCTTTTTTTGGTTTTGATCGCCATAGTCAAAACAAAAGTTCATGCATATAGCTATTATTCCGAAAATACAGCTCGTTCATTTAGAACTGGCCATCATGTGGCCCAGACCTAAACCCCATAGAAAATATTTAGGGTTACCTTAAAAGGGGATTAAGACCTGAAAAAATAATCGATTTAAATAAATTATATGAAGGAATTGAGTCAATGTATGCAGGTCTGATATTCCAAACAAAAGATATTCAACGAAATTTTCTATTATATGTTAACTAATTACAGCTAATATAGCTTCCAGAAAAAAAAATATTTATAGTAAAAGTGACTATTATTTATTATAAACGGAGTTATTTCAATATAGAAACAAAATGCAGACTAATCCTATTATCCAGTAATATTTTTTAACCAAAAGAGACGATGATTTTTTAAATTTGTTACGTCAAAATATCATTGCGCCTCTTTTAAATCGAGAAAGATTCAAGGAAGTTGTAGGGGGTAAAAGGAAGGAGAATACCGTAAAATAAATTCGGTGCGTAAAACTGTACACCCCTTAAAGGGGTACTTGCACAGTAGGTCAGGGGACAGGGCTGGACTTGAGCAACATTTTATTACGTTATTAAATTGGAAAAAATACAATTTAAAGTTCATTATAAAATAAATACTGACATAAAATACATTTGAATTTAATTCTCTGGGTAAAAATTTGTATTATGGGAAATCTAGGAAAACGATGTTTTTTTTGAAAAAATTTCGGTACTTTCCTATATTTTGAGGTCGTAGAATACGATTCTGACCTCTGTTTTCCATAATTTTTCCTCAGTTTTACGGAAAACAGTGGAAAACACTTTTCACTTTAGGTTCAATTTTTTGTACTAAATCATTAAAATTTTGTTACAACCACAAATTCCACGATGACAGAAGCCTCTGTATTATATAAAAATTCATAAATTTGTACTTTTTTATGGGAAATATCAAGAAAATTAAAAAACAAATTAAAATACTGTGCTACGCCGACGATGCAGTGTTAATAGGTGAAAGCGAAGACGATTTGCAAAGACTACTGCACCAATTTAACATAACAGCGAAAAAGTTTAACATGAATATATCAGCGTCAAAAACTAAAAATCTAGAACACCACTCAGATGCAAACTAGAAATAGACAACAAAATTATACAGCAGGAAATGAAGTTCAAGTATCTCGGAATAGAAATATCCGGATACGGGGATGTTGAAACGTAGGTGAGGGGACAAGCCATGAAAGCAGCAAGAACAGCCGCATGTCTTAACAGTACCATATGAAGCAATAAACATACAGGAATCGAAGTTAAATCTAGAATTTATAAAACAGCAATAAGACCCATACTAACATACACTGCAGAAACCAGACCAGAAATCTCGAAAACAAAACAAATACTGGAAACAACAGAGATGAGAATGGTGCGCAGGATAGCTGGCAGGACACTTATGGATCGGAATAGGAGCGAGGATATAAGAAGAGTGTGTAAAGTCGATAACATTAATGACTGGGTATTACAAAGAAAAAGGGAATGGAACGAACACATCAACAGCATGACCGACGACAGAATAGTAAAGATCACGAGGGACAAATCACCAATAGGACGTAGGAATACCGGAAGACCCCGTAAACGATGGAGTGATAACCTCGCAATAGACTGAAACCAGGCAAAGAGACGAAGAATAACAAGCAAATTGCTTATATATAAGAAAGAAGAAGAAGAAATTAAAAGAAAACGGCTTTCGCCATTAAAAATTAGCGCTGTTGCCAGATTGCCAATATGATTTTTGTGAAATTCACATATATTCTTTTCTTTTACAGATTGTTCCGTCTTCACGTGATTTCCTGATCAAAAATTTTGGATGGTTAAGATTAATTTTACGCTTTTTTATACATTACAAAAATTAAAATATGGTATTCACTGTAATGGATAAATATTATAGTCTATATTACGACAGTATAAATCTAGGTCAATTTAGGTTAATTCAGATTAGTTTCAGTTTTACAAATTAACCAAAATCAAGCTAAACCTGAACTAACCGAAAATTTTTGGTGGTTAAGATTACTTTTTCCCTGCCACTGTATAAAAAACTTACAAAAATTGACCCATATTGTTGACTGAGATGGTCAAATTTTAGAGTTTATATCATGAAAGTATTTTACATCTAGCAACGTGTCAAATGAATGTTAGTCGTTTTCACGAGTGTGATGGTCGATGACCTTTCCGAAACGTGTTTTTGGTTTTTCGTTGAAAATGTAAGTTTTTTAAAATTTATTCACTAGAATTTGTGCAAAAGTAACTGAAATATATTACATACATGATATTTTAACTAGTACTATTGAAAATAAATACCTAAGTTTGGTTCTTTCTTCAGAATTAAAATTGCTTGGTGAAAGTAGGAAAAAATAGTGAAAAATCAAAGCCAAAATTGTGTTCTACGTCCTCAAATTTTTACCAAAAAACGTCGTTTTTTTACATTAACAATAATGTAAATAATTACCGAAATATAAAAAAACTTGCTTACCGAAAATAATGAATAAACGAGATAAATAAAAAGTATGCACAAATGTCTTGATAACATACACAAATATAAATTCCGAAATTTAACTAATGTCACTGCACGTCAGAACAAAAAAAAAAGTTAAAAGAATTTTAAGCGTCGGGACGATGAAAAACGATCGCATTAAATACAAAGAATACGCCGGGATGTCGCACTTTCTTACTTCACATAGCCACTTTATGTAAATTTGTTATATTTATTTTCTGTATGTTGAATTAATTTTTAAGCATTTAGTCTATTTTTGTAATTTTCCATATCCCCTCTAACTTCCTTGGAAACCGTTATCAATTTATTTTTAAGACATGCATAACCCAACCAGTGCTGCAAGATTATATGCGGAAATATCTACCACAAATGATAAAGTAAAATAAATTTATTTTACATTAAAAGTTTATCACACTTTAACTACCTTATTACTTACAATGCGTGAAAACAGTAAAAAAAAATTACAGTATTGGACACTCACAATTCAGACTACCATAACATCACCCATTACAAAATAAAAAGCATAATGTATAAATATCAACAAAAAAATAGATATGCGATATGACGAATCTAAACAAAAACTGATATTTTGAAATTTCATTTTGTCTCCCCCAGTTTTAAAGATGGCAAACACGGCAGTACTGCTGAATATTTTATTTACTCTTATTGATTTAGAGTATACCTTCGCTGGTACCATATAATAACCATATAAATTACCGGGGAATGTCCAAAAAAACTAGTAAAGATGAATTTATAATTTCAAAGGACTACTCTTGATACGCATTATCTTTGAGTTATCCCCAGATGTAGTGAACACCTATTATTAAACTACATATAGCCGAGAAATCTGCAATGGAACTTATTCCATTTGTTCATCCATTAAACAACCTAAATTTCAATATCAATTTTCATTTATTTTAAGTCCACGATCCAATTTAAGTGACCTTAAAAAGGCACCAACCAACAGGAGTATCCTTGTTTGATGACAACGGCATTCCTACGTAATTTTGTCCAATCATGTCAGGATTTGGAGATGTCCTAACCTAAAAGCGACAAAATGCCCATTTTGGGTACATTTGGACTTTAATATCTTGAAAACCATTATTGATAAAGCATGTTGGTAAACAGATTTGAATTTTACACAAAAAAAAATCTACGAAAATTAATCGTAAAACTTAAGAAAGAACTTAGGCCCATAACCTATAGTCACAACGTGGGAAGCAAACTATTTCTGCAATGTGTGCTTTGAGGCCTGGTTCCAGTCACATTCTGCAATGTGTGCTTTGAGGCCTGGTTCCAGTCACAAAAGGACTAAAATCGTATTTTATGATTGATTTTCGCATATTTTTTTGTATAGATAAATCTGCTCATCAACTTACTCTGTCACCTCTGGTTTTTAAGATATTCAAGCCCAAATGTACCCAAAAATGACAATAATGTCACTTTTAGGGTAGGTTAGAAAATAAAAGAAACCATAAACACATCGGTTAAAAAAGTCTGCTCAAAATCAAAAATAACAAAGACCTCCCAACTACAACCAAATACCTTGAGACTCTCAAAGAAAGACGAGAAAGGACAGATCGAAAAACAGACAGTTTCAAAACTCTAAACAAGGAAGTGAAAAAGGAAATTAGAAAAGACAATAGAAATTACACCAATAAACTAATAAAAGACACAATAAGTGAAAACTGCAACATGAAAGTACTAAAAACAAAAAACTCAAGAGGCAATACAAGAATAATAAAAATAAAAAACGCGAAAAACGTGACCGTCCAGGACGAAAAGGAAATAAGCAGAGCCATAGAAGAATTCTACACCAAGCTATACTCGCCACACGCACAACAAGAGCAACAACGAACAAAAAGAACCATACTCAACATAGGCTCAGAGGAAATTCCAGAAGTAACAAACTCAGAGATAAGAATGGCACCAAATAAATTAAAGAACAATAAATGTGCAGGAGAAGACAAAATTACAGTAGAGATGCTGAAAATTGGCGGCAGAAAAATAGAACAAATATTGAAGATTCTATTTAATAAAATAATTGAAGAGGGAAAAATTCCACAGGATTGGTATAACTCCGAAGTAATCTTAATATTCAAAAAGGGCGACAATACAAATATTGAAAACTACCAACCAATATTCCTACTATCACACACCTACAAGTTGATAACCAAATCATAACCAACCGCATAACAAACAAACTCGATTTTTACCAACCTGTCGAACAAGCTGGATTCAGAAAACATTTTAGCACCACAGATCACCTACACACCATAAGAATACTAATTGAGAATTGCACCGAATATAACGTACCGCTCCATATGACTTTTGGAGATTTCCAGAAGGCATTCGACTCCGTCGAAATATGGGCAGTATTACAATCCTTAGAAAAAGCAAGAGTCGATTCAAGATACATAAATATCATAAAGAACATATACGAAAATTCAACCATTCAAATAAAAATAGACGACAAGACGAAAACAAACCCCATAAAACTACAAAGGGGAGTGAGACAAGGGGACACTATCTCGCCAAAACTGTTCACCCTAGTCCTGGAGGATATTTTTAAGGAACTTAAATAGGACATCAAAGGTATAAACATCGACGGAATATACTTGAACCATCTCCGATTTGCTGATGACATAATCTTAATAGCAAGTAATCTCCAAGAATTGAACGAAATGCTACAACAGCTAAATGACGTGTCTGCATCTGTATGCCTTAAAATTAACTACAACAAAACAAAAATAATGAGCCACGAACAGGCAAACATAACAATACAGAACCAGAGGATAGAAAACGTCGAACACTATGTATACTTGGGTCATGACATCAGACTAGGGAAATCAAACCAGGATGCTGAAATAAAAAGAAGAACACAGCTGACATGGGTCGCTTTCGGTAAACTTGCATACATCCTGAAAAATAATTCAATTCCCATAAATCTAAAAAGAAAAGTATACGACACATGCATATTACCGGTGTGTACGTATGGATTAGAGACCATATCCCTCACCAAAAAGTCCGCTAAAAAATTAGAAACAGTCCAAAGAGCGATGGAAAGAAACATGCTTGAAATTTCATTGTGAGACAGGATTAGGAATACCGAGATAAGACGCAGAACTTAAGTCAAAGACGTGAAGGAGGTTGCAAAGATGAAGTGGCGATGGGCTGATCACGTAGCCCGATATGAGGACAACAGATGGACAAGAAGAATCCTGGAATGGAGACCGAGGGAGACAACAAGAAGCACGGGAAGACCTCAAAAAAGATGGGTAGACGACATAAGGACAGTGACGGGCAAATAGTGGATGAGATTGGCGAAGAATAGAGAAAGTTAGAAACAATTGAGAGAGACTTACATCCAGGAGTGGATGGACAGAGGTTGACAAAGAGAGAGAGAGAATATCTAGAAAATTAGGAGGTGAGAATCACGGTCTAAGGACTCGTCTCTTTCGAGGGTAAAAATATTTTTTAAGCTTCCAGATGATGCATTATTTGTTCTGCTGCATGCCACGTACGCTTCTGGGAAGTAGGAAGTTTTCTTCTCTTGTTTAAAATTAGTCAAAATAATTCAGCTTCAAAAATTATCGAAAATTTGGTTAAAGCACGATTACTTTATCACTTTGGGTTTCAGCTTAACTAAAGCCTAAAAATAATTCAATGTTTGAACTGCTAAAAACCTTGTTTTCGTAGACTAATCGGGATGGGGTTACCGGAGAAGCTTTTCCTGATCTGTGTAAGGCATCTGACTGTGTCAATCACAAAAATCTGCTGCGGAAGTTGCTAGTATGACTTGAGTAATATCTAATGGAATGCTAACAAAGGGGCGGTTGCGATATCCAGATATTCTGTAAAACAAGGAATAAATTTGGGTGTGTCTCAGGACTCTGTTCTTAATAATAACTCCGTTAACAGGGAATCACTTTTTTTTTTAAAGAACTTCCTATTTTATTAAAATTAGTTGGATAAGTGTTCGCAGTAACCTGTGAAAATTTCTAAATATATGTAAAGATAAAGATATTGGGTCGGCAAGAAAGTATTTTACTTGACACTACAAACCTGAAATTACTTTCTTACCGACCTGCTAGATAGAAGTTGCAAGGTTTATTTGTTACTTATTCTGTGGCGATCGGTTTACCTAAAACACGCGATCTAAAGAGAATTTGTATTTGTCAAATTCAGAAAAACAGATCCAATTATTTGTTCAAAGCTGTTTGCTTGCTAGTTTATTTATTCGGATAATCATTACTAATATTGAAAAATACACATCTCTGTTGATTTGGCGTCTTGCTTCACGTGTAATTCTATACTTTAATATGACAATAATGCTGTAATTTTTGAAAGTATGACACGTTATATATCTAGTATATTACCAGTTGTGAACATCACGAACAACAAATTTTAATACAAATAGCTTTTTCTTATTTCAAAAAATTGCGCTAAAAAATCAAAAATAAATTTTATTTTGCAATTAATTTAATAAATGTTGTTTTATCTATTTATGTACACTTTTTGAGGTCATTGTCGGAGTAATTGGGTGCGTTATTTTGTTTACCAGGGTGAATATTGGCCTTTTTACAGCTTTTTAATCTATTTCTTCGATAAATAACAAATTGATATGCATATAACTCTGGAATTTATTTATGTGATCTGGAAAGCAGTAGATATATATTTTTTAATACTTACTTTTTATTAGAACTTCACACAGTCAAAAATAAAATACTATTAATAATTTTTTTTCTGTTTCTTTAGTTTATGGTGGTGATTATTACAGATTGCTAACTCCTGGAACCTACAAAGTAGCTGCTTATAAAGATGGTTATCTTCCCCATACAAAATTGGTAACCGTTACCAACCCTGCTTATACTGAAGCTCAGAGAGTTGATTTCGCACTAAAACCGATAACGGTAAGAAAAAACATAGTTTGAAATGGTTATCATTTCTGGTAACTCTGATGCTACAAAATAAAATCTTCTTCCCCCTTCGTCGATGGTAATTATCAATTATAAATGGTATCACGGAAGGAAAATTCGGCTGTCTTTGGATTTGCTTCGTAACGCTCAAAGAAGACCATTTTATTATGTCATCACTTGAAATCTCAATTTCAAATTATCAAAAAGACTCATTTTTTAAAATCTATATTATAAAAAATCTTTCTTATTCCCTACCTGTCTAACTCACTAACATGATCTTATTCATAGAGCATATATATATATATATATATATATATATATATATATATATATATATATATACACCTAAGGCAAACCGTAGATATTTAACTATTTTTGAAATTATAGATCAAAACCTTGTCTATTCAAGCTAGGTGTTTTAAATTGTATTGGTTTTCTAGTTAAATCAGTAAAATGTGTTTGTTACATTAAACGCTGCACACAGTTTTACTAATTATCGTTTAATTATTCAGCTTAAAACATTAATAAACGAATAGAGAATAAAAACATATCTTGACACCATTAAAAATCAAAGAGAGCGAGAGTGACGACATCTATTAACTCGCAACTCAAGTTTAAGTTCTAACTGTAAATAGAGAGCTAATCAAAGTTCTGAAAGTAATGCCTAGATGTCGCAGCAAGTCTGACTGGATTATAATAATGTAAAACCGTTGTATAAAATATATACCTTATACAATGGTCAAACTAACAAAATTTATTGTAGGTAATGATCGTGTTTTATTTCTTACTGTATCAAGGAAATCTTGGATCGTGGCTTTTAATTTTCGATACTAGTTCTATTTATTTTTATTTTCAGAAATTCAAGGGTCACAAGAAAAACCATACGTAGGTATTTATAAGGTTTTTTTTTTAATTGTGGTGGTGGTTTTCTTATTTTTGTTGAATAAAACAAAACTCAGAGTGTGCCCAAAAAACATATAAATAGTAATAAAAATTCTAAATATTTGACCAGAGAATTGTATTTGTTAAAAAAACTTGATTGTCAAGCTATATTGCTTCTCAATAATTCTGATATCTGATAATAAGCCTTAAAAATCAGAAAAGTTTTGACTCTTGATTTAAATCCTTCAATTTCCAGGTTTCTTATATATATATATATATATATATATATATATATATATATATATATATATATATATATATATATATATATATATATATATATTGGTACCTTATCATAAAATTTCGGTTCATAAAAATTCGATTTACTTAATCTTAAACACCCTCTACAAATATTCTGTCTGTTACGATGTTTATCAGAGTGAGCAGTGAATTTATTACATAAATTACATATTCAAAAATAAATAGGTAGCCCAAGTTAAAGATTCTGTGGGTAATAAGTAGAGGCTTCTACAAGGTACTCCTGAGATTGTTTGGACCTCTGCTTTCTGAATCCTAAAAACTGGTAATTGATTTCTACAATAACCTCAAACTAGAATTCTGTAGTGTAGATGGGTGAGAAAAAAAGCACAATATGCCATAAGCATTAGATGTGACCATTTTCTTTAATTGTGTTAATAGGAATAGATTTTTAGACAAAATTTTTTGAGAGGCGCTCAAGGTGGGTTGACCAAGTAAGTTTGAAGTCTATATAAAAGCCCAAAAGTTTAACTAGTCCTGAAACGTCGATGTCAGACTTTAAGGTTATTGTCAAATGTTGTATCTTCGCCCTATTAGATTTCAGTTTATTGAACGAAAAACACTTTTCAGCTGTTAAACGTACACTTTGATAAAATACTAAGTGTAGCCATAGCGTCCAATGTGGTATCAAAGACGTATCCTCGGCGAAAAAGGCAGGCGTTACCTTCCGGAGGATTACAAGAAAGGTTGTTGGCTTATATTATGAAAAGGATATGCCCCAGTATGGATCCCTGTGGAATGCCATACTGGACCTCTACGGAGAGGAATTGTTTCCTCCCTGGGAGGTAGGATTCAATTAAAGACCGAGCTTTGTCCGTGACATTAAAGTATTTCAACTTCTGAAGAAGGTAGTCGTGAACAACACAATCAAAAGCTTTGCTTAAGTCACACAAAGTGACTGAATGAATCTTACTCACCTCCAAGGCGAGTGTTAATATTTCTATCAATTGGACTTTGGCCAGTGGTGTAGAGCAACCAGGACGGAATCCGTGTTGTGATTTCACAAATTATGTTGCTAAAAAAATCAGAACCCAAACAGCACAAATAGTCTTAAAGACGTCCATAAAACGTTTGATCTCAACATTCAGGACGTCTTATGGATACAAAAAAATACATAACTTAAGCATAATGCAAACTTTTTTTAATTTGAAATTTAAGAAGTGAGGTAAAAGAGCAAATATTTTCAAAACTACTACTGTTCGAACTATAAGTGAACCTATCAAATTTAAGCCTTAGTTCATCCCTTCGATATAATAACTCTAAAAGGTAGACTATCAACAACATAAAAGTTTATTGAAATAAAAAGTACACAAATCTTTAAATAGTTTTAAAAATAATAATTTTTATTTAGTCGAATAACAAATTTGGTCTGATGCCCTTTTCAGCCATGTTTGGACTGAAATTTCCTCATTCTTCCGACTTTTTGCCAGTCCTGTTGTCTCTGTAGATCCTAATAACAAACTGATTTTAATTTTATAGGATAAAGTTTATCATTTGTGGGAGTAAATTTTTTGATATTTTTGCGAATTTTTATAATTGTCCTCTACTATAGAATCGTGACTTATGCTATTTCAAGGTTAATATGTATAATGAAAGACAAAACTTACTCATAATAAGTCTCGCCAAGTTGGAATCGTAGAACTTTCTCTTTCCTTTTCGTACTAATCAACTGTACATGGTAACTTTACAAGCTCGCTTTACAAAGTCATAAATGCTCCCTACTCCCAGTTTTGAAATTTCTAAAACCTTAAACAAAATTACTTCTTGTAATTAACAAAACTCTATTTTCTATGTTCTTTAAATATAAACCAATCATCAGGAACAAAATAAATCTTAAAGGTTTCATTAGTGGAGCACTCCATAAACAAACATTTCGCCTTCCACTTCATTAGTAATATTTCTTGTAATATTTAGGACCGGGTCTGGATGAGCTGTGCAAGCCTTTTTCGCACAGATAATATTTTTGAAGATTTCGTTCCATACTTCTAATAACATAGAGTTACTACAAAAATATAAGCGGTAAAGCATTCGGGAATTTCCTGTAACACAACCTATAAATAACGTTACTGTTTTTCCTAAGTACATATGATTCTCGATCTTACCTTAAGTATTACATAAACACGAATAAAAAAGATTTTCAGAAGCACATGGATAAATCAACTATTTTAATAAAATTATTTAAAAAGCTAAATTTTCACAATCGGCACCCCAACAACATTAAAAATGAATAACGACATGACGAAACACAAATACAAAACTGAAAAATGACAGTTGACAGAACAAAAGGCGGGTTTTTTAAAGTTATAGTTTCGCTGGCATCATATTTATGTGTGTCATTGTTATCGGTACATCAAACAGTCTGTGACAAAAAGCACCAAACTATTGATAAAAAAGATCACGCAAAAGTTCCATTAACCAAGGTCGTAGTGAGGCTACCAGAAATTTGTCGTTCAATCAAATATTTTAACCCCAACTTGTATTCAGCTGAGCTCTGTGCGGCGTTGCAAACTTATTACTTAACTGCGACAAAATCCACAGGGAACGAAATGCTTTTTAGTTTTTATCAACTAAATTATACACAACTGTATTTATTTTCATATAAAATGTAGTATGTAGACTTTTAAAAGATATCTTAAAGACGTTGTATATAGACGTCTTTAAAACAACGTCTTATTTATGTCTTAAGACGTTCAGACATAATCTGGATATAAAAATGACGTCTATAAGACGTCTAGTGCTGTGTGGGTAGTCGATTTTTCATTGCGGATTCAATTATTCTGAGGACACTGGAAATCAGTAAGATGGGTCGATAATTTGATATGTCATCGCACGGTTCTTTTTTTATGAATTCCAGCAACCCCTCGAATATTTTATTAAACTTGGAAAGTATCCGCTTTCAAAACTGAGATTAGTGATGTGCACAAGAGGTTCCAAAATAGACTCTAGAGAAATTTATAATAAAGTATTACTAAGGACCAACATATCCCGGGATGGAAAATCTTTTACATCTTCGACTCTTTCAACAATTTCTTCGAAAAGCTTTTGTGGTTCGCGATGCAGGGAAGGTAACGAAAATTGAACTCTTTAACTTTAAATGTACCACCAAAGCTGTCGCATCTGTAAGATGATAAAATCTATGGTATAATAACCACAAATATAATTTTGGATTAAATATTTGAAATTAGGATCAAAATTTTCCAGTTTGTACCAACTTCCATACAGATTAATTTATTTTTGAAAAACCATTGAGATTTTTAAATTTATATATTTTTCTCACCATTTTAGATTCCTTCATTCGTCCAACCTGATAATTATATTGACTCGAAAATTGACGACCAATACGGTTCACGTAACCAAGACTGGGCCACATGGGCAGAAGAAAAAGAACCGATTTTAGAACCCATTGCCATTGCATAAAAAGGAAATAGGAGAAAGCAGATCAAATATAACTTTCATATTTTCCATTTTATGACATAAAAATAAGGCATTTAATTATTAACAAACCATTTTTTATTTCACGTTAAACGTGTTATTGGCGAGGTAATATCGCTGTCTATCTGTTTGAGTATTAGAAAATATTTAAAATAAAATGGTGAATACGAAAGCAATATTTACCAGTAAGAGTAGAAATATAAAAAACAGGGATACGATCAGGACTGATAGAGAAAATAAAATATTTTTAAGTTTTACAAATTTTATTTGTTGTTGACGTATAATCGTAGAAGGTTAAATATATATATTCACGTATTTTGTTAGAAACCTAAAAACACTTTCTAGGTAATTAATCACTTAAAAAGTCATTTAAAAGAAAAACTAAATTTTACTTGAAATATGTACAGAGTTTTTCATTTATGGTATAGATATCTCTGATACTTTTAGAAAAGAAAAATTGGTTCGTACGAAGAGTTTGGCAATTGAGTACTTTTATTTAAGGCACTCAGCATAAACGTAACTGTAATAAGTAAGTATAATATATAAACTTTAAATAGTATTGCACAATCTTTAGTTAAAAATATACAGGGTGTTGTGCGTGTCGGTACCGGGTTTTGAAAATTGTGATAAATGCAGAGAGAGGGTCGTCTGTAACTCGTCCGAGGGTAGCGAAATCAACGGTTTAAATGCGGGATGGAGGAGCTTCTAGGTAAGTGCATTTAGTCGAAAGCCCACAATTAAGAAGCAAGCAAAGCAATGGATTAGTCCCAGGAGTTAGTTTTCCGAATCGCACCACTTGAATGCCTGAATGTTCAGAATAAACTATCGTCCACTGTGTTTATAAAAATTTCTTGCTCCATCCCTCTCTTCTTCATTTTAATTCAAAGAATTCATTATTGAAGTATGCTAGGGGGGGGAGGGGATCCAGATTGGGAATACTGCAGGGTGGCATAATTGGAGAAAAAGTTAAAGTCTTTGTGATTGGTTCATTTCAAACAAGAATAAGACTTTATATATCTTGTTTTCAAACGAAAATTGAAAAATTATGACAAAAAAAATTATCTTTTCACTGTCTTTCTTGTTTAAACTTTCAATTTAACTATATATATATATATATATATATATATATATATATATATATATATATATATATATATATATATATATATATATAGAGAGAGAGAGAGAGAGAGAGAGAGAGAGAGAGAGACAGAGAGAGGTTTTTAAGCTTCCATTGATGAATCCGAATTAAAGCAACTTGTATCGCTAAACAGGTATTGTATTTGCCGATTTAAAATGCATATTCATGTGCTTATTCTGCGTTGAATCCGATGCAACAGGATTTTGAGATATTTGACAATAAATTTGTCAAAAATGCAATAATTTACCACTACGAATAACGACCACATACCCCATTTTCACACGGGAACCAATATGGAGAACGCATACCACATTGCCGTATTCTCAGTCATTTAAAATTCATTGAAACAGTCTGAAAATGTTTGCTCTGGACTTTTGTGAGCCGCTGCTTGCGAATTTGAAGTTAGAATGGCAGATCTAATATGGCGGTCACTTACCTTTCTAATACACTTTTTAATTACTTTGAATGAAATGGCTAGAAAATTTTTATTTGGAGGTTTTTACCGGTCATATTCGAAGTCACGATGTCACATACTTGAATTTATAGATTCGATTTTAGTTGGATTTGTAATCAGGGCTGGGATTCTATAAAAATAAAGGGAAAGAGAATGTCATAATAATGATCTTGCATTTTTGTTGAGTTTATAATTATGCATAAGTATATCGCTGTCTTGAAAGATATGTCAAAAAATACGCTTAAAGAATTGGGCTGCAGATGACTTTGTTTCCAACGCAAAATGTCAATCAAGTCGAAATTATTTGATTAAGACTTTTTACCGATACGTCAATTTCTAGTGGATATACTAGGTCGGATCGAAATGCTACGTTGGAAAGGTAAGTGATACCGAAAATCACTCGAGCAACTATTTTCAAGCTGGTCCAAGTTTTTAGTGTGAAAGTGATCCATGTGACCATTTTTTGAAATGGTGGAATGGTAAATGTTCCGGATCTAGACAAAATAAAATTGAATCGGGACTAGTCAAATTATGTTTTGCAAAGGAATCTACGGTACTGTACGTATAAAATGAGGAAAAAAATTGTGTTCTTAACGAAGGTGTGAAGCTAGCAATTTTTGACCCATTAGCCTCAAATATCTCAAAATATTGAAGTGAAGAAATTTTGCAGGTCGTATTCGGATTTAGCATAAAAACTAGGTCGGAAGCAACCATTTGTTTTAAATTAGCAAAACCCTGCAGGCCTGTCCAACTCGAGGACAATTTCTGACTATCGGGCCTTTTGATTTGCGACTTGTGTGTATCTAAAAATGACTCCATGAAACACTATTTTAAAATAGGCATTCTTTAAAGATGTGCAATAAAAATACTGTTTTTCAACGTTCGTATCGATATCTAATTCGAGTAGCCAAATAATGTTTAGAAAAAAATCTTTGCTAATATAAAAGACAATGATGTAATCATATCCAATAAAAATGTTTATTTAGGAAACCTTGTTTTAATTGTATAACCTACTTAATTCCACCAACAATGTTAATGTAAAAAAAGACTACCTACCAAGTTCTGTACCAAAAGAAACGAAATATTTTTTAAACTTAAGCGATTTTTACTGATCAAGTAAGGCGGAAAGTATATATGGAATATTACACTCTACTCATTCCTTTCTTAATCATAGGTATCCAAACTTTTTAGCCCAAGGGTCACACTGACTCATTCACTAAATCCCAAAGGCTAAGACCTAGCTAGCTCATACCAACAGATTGTAGTTTTGAATTAAGTACAAATTTTCGTGTTGGGACAACTCAGAAATCTGGCGAAGGGGTGGACTCCGCTCCGTTAGCAATTTCAGTTGGTACTTACTGGCAATTGTCAAGGACATTTTATTTCGCTGGAAATAGCCGATAAATGTAATGTTTAGTAGTGACATCTTGCGGAGAGTAGAGAAATTAAAGGCAACGCTTTAGTAGTACTGCACTATCTTATAGGAACTTACTGTTTCTTAACTAATCGTTAAATAAAACAATCCGGTTGTTTTGTAACACGAACTTGACATTCGTGTTTTGTAATCAAAATAAACCATGGCGGGCCGTAATTTGGAGACCTCTGTAGTAAAATGGTATGTCGCGATAATATCTTAATACTGTCCTTGTTTTGTAAACTCGAGTCCAAGAGAGTTAATTTTTATGTCTCCCCAACATTGACCAAATAGTGAAGGATAGAAACAAAAGTTGATTCCTAGGAGGAATAATGGAAATAACTATACGAACTTCTTCGACATCATACTGTGTACCCAAAAGACTTAAAGCCAATAGGATAAAAATACATATGTTTATAGATTTATTTATTTATAAAAATATTAACATCTTTACAAATAAACTAACACATCTTCATATTCGAAGTGAACTATTATAAAACGCTATGAAAAACTACTACTAGAATCTACACCTAAAATATCTAAACCTACATTATTATAATATCAACTGTTAAGGCAAGACAAGGGGACGAACGCCTGCATTGTCTTCCCTCTAAACGCTTTCGATGAGCTTGAATAATTTTAAACATTAAAAAAGTTTGTTTAACCTAATAACAAATATTTTAATAAACCAGTTAACAGTCATATGTGAAATTTAATAATTAAAATTTCATGAACGGAACAATTTGAACCACGTTGAGATACTTGACTTACAATTTCGAGATTTCCCTAAAATTTGTCGCAAAATTTCAGTCAGAATGATTACCGTATTTTACAGTAAACTGGAATAAAGCTTAGTCAAATAACTGACTTGTGCAAAAATACTTATTTTGCTAATTTTTGTTTAGAGAGTTAGAAGGATCCAAAATTTTGTGAAATTTTAATGCAGTATGAAACATGTTTGATTAGATTACAACTGAACTTCCTTTTTGACAACATCTACACCTGACAGCCTCAGTTTAAGTTTAACGGTTTGATTTTTAGGTTGTTGTCAGTTTGAAGGTCAGTCATGCTTCCTTTTATCAGAGTAATATTTGGATGAAGAGCTTTTACTGCTCTTGCTTGAGCTTGACTTCTTCTCATCAGATCTGTAAAAACAAAACAACATATGAGGCCTAAATTATTATGTTATTTGATATACTTAATAATATCAAACAATATAAACCGATAAAAATGTTTTGATGACTGGTTTAACAGTTTTTGAGATTTCTGCAAACATACACATTTCCTATTTATTTAGTAGTGATACATAAGTTTATTCTTCCAAACTTGTGATAGAATTCCTGAGTGAAAAAGCGTTTCACATAAAGAATAAAATTTTTTTTACTACCTACTCTATGGGCTTTTCAAATATGCGTTTATAATTTGCTAGTGTACATCTGGATCGTCATTGAAAAAGTGGCACAATTCTCTGTAGTTAGATGAAAGTAAACAAGTTCTTTCTAGTCAAATGAAATGTAGAAGCTACGGAAGATGTTACATTTCGCATATTATCCTAGATATATACTATAAAGACTCAAATTGGGGGCATAAAAATAATGATATGGACCCGTTTTTCGGACTATCAATTGGCTTTATATTTTGGATTGAAACCATTATGACGTCTGATATTTATGTGAATATTTTGTGTATTAAGTTAATTAGTTTTAGAGAAAATTGCGAACAACTTCAACTTTTAATAGTGTATCTCCACCAAATTGTCCTGAAAAGCAAAATTTCAAGACTATTTCATAAAGCAGCCACCTGGAGTAAGAACTCTTGAAAGGGTGTCAAAATATAAATAAAAGTTAATAAGAGTGTTTTACCTTGATGAAGATGAATGACTTGGTGAGGCATTGCTAGATTTTGATCCGCTTGAAGACGCTTTACTACTGGAACTGCTCGATTTATACTTTTCGCTGCCAAAAAGAAAAAAAAAATTCACAATTTATAAATTACAATAAATTGGCGTAATTTATTAAGCTAATTATCTAAAAGTAATATTGATTGTTACATAAAAAAGGTTTTTATAATCAACTACGTTACCTTGAAGATTTATGGGATGAAGAGCTACTGCCATGCCTATGGCTGCTCTCAGATTTGGAACTGGAAGAGCTCTTAGATCCATGCTCTTTTTCTGGAGCTTTCACCTTCTTGGAACTACAAAGTAAGTTTCTTATTGTAAATCATATATCGTGTACATAATAGCAATATTGATTTATTTATCTACATATTAACATTTAGAAGTTCCTGTACATCCATCAGTAGCTGTAAAATATTCTACTGAATGGTTTTATCTACAATTTCTTTAATATTACCTAATGCTTTTGCAATTTGAGCAAGTCCATGTCTCCATCATGTCCTCATCTGTTACCACAGGTCTATGACACTCTTGATGATAGAGAGCATGACAGTCGTTACATTCTAAGAGGCGATTTCTAGCACCTACATCCATTTTGTTGCATACAACACAACTAAGATCATCTTTAAAGAGATCTAGTTCCAAGTCATTATCAGAATTGTTTCCTACAAAGTAATAAAACTATATATCGTTTTCAGTTATGAATTAAACAACAAAAATGTCATAAAGTTATGAAAAACTCTGTATAATTGATAAAATAGCTTACCTTTATCATCATATAGAGTAGTGGTTGTTGTAGTGGGCTCCTCACTCTCTCGAGGAGGTAACTGACTTTGAAAGAAATCAGTGTAGTCCTTTACTACACCGAATTTTTGGAACATAGCTTCTTCCAGAACATATTGTAGAGGTACAGGATCACCCTTTTTCAACTTTCTACTTTCATAAAGAAGGCCCATACATTTGATTAGATGGGGATCCAAATCGTTATTATTTGACATTTTAGATTATCACTTATTTCTAAAAAAAAGTTTGAAGGTAAAGATACTTGTGCCAAATACTTTTTATACTATAAAAAAACAACCTTTTAAATAAAACATTTTTTTCTTAGAATATCAATTTAAAGCAAAGGTTTCCTGAAGTATTTTAGAAACAAATATTGTAACAATAAACTCAATAAAAGAACCTTTTTACATTAATACGTTTATTAATATTTCACTGGATTTTATTTGTTCTAAATAACATCCCCGAAACTATCACACACAAACTCAACAAAATGTTGACTTAGTTTCAAAGATACAATAGCTTCATCTACTTATTAGCTCTTTTGTTTGTTTTTCAGTCTTTTTTGAGAGACATTTACATGGGTGTATCTACATGTGTTTAAAAGCATCAAAACACTATTTTTCTGAACATATTATGTGTTTTGCTCTTTTAATTTAAGCTTAATCCATTTCCTCACATTGAAAATTATCTTCCAAATAAAAGGTTTAATATTTATTTTTCTACCCATTGCACAAATTCTTAAAATATTAATTCATAGTACAGAATGCAAACAAATGATAGTAAAATACCGTGTTATTACTGGCAGAAAGTTTGCAAAGTGGAACCTTCAAGACTACCCGTTTTAAATTATGTGGATAAGTAAATAAATTAATAAATAAAGCCTTTATTGTCATGAGTTTCATAGGTGAAACATTATATCACAAGTTCAATTATAGATAGAAGCATTCATACATCTTTAAAACGAATCCTACCAATAACATGTTTAATCATTTTAAATTTTATAATTTGGGCATAAAAACGAAATACAAATCCAAAAAATATGATAAAGGTCTTCAGGTTTTACAATGCTAGGGAATGTTGAGGCTGCTGTGGCCCCTTGTGGTCATGTTATTATAAAAATGCCTTTGGATTTCTCCTCACAAATAACAAAGTAGTCGAAATACATAAACAAGGAACTGTGAAGATTTGCATGGATTTAACATGCGGTTTACAAGATTGCTGGAGAGACCCAACATTAACTTTGGTGACACACTCCAATCCGCAGAACCAAACCAAAACATTATGCTATACTGAATTGCTGGCTGAACATGTCCCCTAATCTTCTTTACGATTAGCTCATAGCTAAGAACTAGTGAAAGACTAGTAGTAACATATACAATACTTAACTACTAACCGTGAAATTATCCTACAAAAGTTTTCTGGAACAAGAAAAATTGTGTCTTTTGAATTGTATTACAATTATTACTTGTCTCCAGCGTTTCTCAGTAACTAGCATTCCTGTATATTAAGTTAAATTTAAAATTTGTGAAACAAATACGTTGTATTTCTTTAGCCCTAACTTCATGGCATATAACACAAAACATACTTGTTTATTTACAAAATGGTATAAATATTCCTATTTTATAAAATTTTGGCGAGTTTATACTGTTTTATCTATTTCTCTCTATATATATATATAAGCAACACCTCATATAAGAAAATGGTTTTATGGTTTGAATAAACAAATTTAATTTAAAAACTGAAAAATAAATTTTATTTAGACGCCGGTTAATTAGTAAGTGAGACATAAATATACGTCAACCGCTGAATTTTAGGATTTTAATATTTCTTAAATTGAAATAGCATTAAAACAATGTTTTTTTTATTATTAATAGATAATAAATCAAGTAAATATTTAAATATAATAGCTTACCTGCAGAATAAACAGCAAATATTCCGGAAACAAACAACTCGTTTCGTTGCAGAGGGAAAATGGCGACTGAACTGAGATGAAGTTGCTTACTTATCATTTAGGCTATTACAGCCTTGGACTATTATCTAGACTATAGTACTTCTTGCGTTTACACTCCTTAGTTTGCTACCCTCGGAGGGCTTTACACGATTTGTGGAACTCCCGAAAGTTCCTAATTTAACAACCTTATTAGTCACATGTGTAGTCGAAAAAAAAGTTGTTTTAGATTATTAAAGCACGCCTGAGCGCATGATCTTGCCAATAGAAACGGAATTCAAGTATTTTGAACTTAAGGGGCATCAATAGTTGAATTATGGAGCGTGGTAAGAAGAGAAAATTTTGACTGATCTATGTAGCCACTGAGATGGACATCCGCATCATCACTAAAAATTATTTGCTGAGAAAATTCGTTTCTCTGTTCATGTATTTATTCAACAAACACACGGTGACTCGCGAACAAAGCTATTATTTTACGTAATGACCTTGGAAAAGGCGGATTTAGGCGGGTAATTTTCGGCCTTTGTCTTTTTTTTTTAATTTATCAAATCACAACGCTTCAAATTTGACACATGTTTTATTACGCTACAATACGTCCAGATTTATCTTATCGTGTGGACCCACCCTTATACGGCAAAGAGAGGGAGAAAGGGCGAATACGGGATCATGCTATATCTCTCGCTCCAAACCGCGATTGGCTGAAGCGCGCTTTCCAGAGAGAGAGAGATAGCATGATCCTGTATTCGCCTTCTGTCTCGTGTAACTTGCGCGAAGCATTACATGCTGCCGCCTCCAAAAGTATATGCTCAAACTATTTATCTTTAGTCTGCTGCATAGTGTTATAGGTAAGGTTCAATTCAAAGTCTAATTGCTGGGATTGATCACAAAATCGATGTGCCTAGCATTAAGGCGTCTAAGCTGCGATTCTATAAAAATAAATGGAAAGACAATGTTATAATAAGGATCTTCCATCTTTATTCAGTCTGTAGTAACACATAAGTATGTCACTGTTCTAAAAGAGATAAGGAAAGGGAATGTCAAAAAATTAGCTTATAGAATCGGGGCTTTAGTTCCACTTTGATATGAGTTCCGAGCGACGTCTACGAGCAGGGCTGTCAATTTGCCAGTAATTCCTTGCATTTGCCAGGAATAATTAGCTATGCCAGTAATTTTGCCAGGAATACTATCATGCCAGGGATTTGCCAGGAATAGATATCTTGTACTCGGAAATTGATAAAAAATAAAGGCGAAATGTATATATAATCGATGGCAAGTGTATAAAAATCGATAAGATGCCCCATCTATAAAATTAAATCTCTCTACTATCTCTTTTTGCTTCACATGCAGTTATTTCTTTCTTTATTCTATGGTTTTGCCGTTTAAAATTTAAAGGATGGACAAACTTGTTATTATCTGTCTTTTTCTAATATTCAGTTTAATTGAGCAATATCAACTTTTTCTTATCACACGCACTTTGCCAGGAATTTCCAGGAATAAATATAAAATCTGCAAGTATTTTTCTGTGGAACATTTGACAGCACTGTCTACGAGTAAGTTAGGGTTTTATGAAGTTCGCTACGGACCTATGTACTAACCTGAACTAACCTTTTTTGTTCCAGGAGCTATATACCAAAAACAATAAAAATAGAATGGTTTGGTGAGCCCGGAAAAAGAAAGTTAGCCACTGACTAACCAAAATTTAGTTTGTACTATTGAATAACTGTTCATTTTTTATAGAAAATAGTTAATAAAAATTACTTGCTTTCCATTCAATGTTTCCTTTCCATGCACATTTAAACTTGAAAGTTGCTTTTAAAAATTTGTAACCACAATGCTCAATTAGCACCGAAAAATCTTTTTTGCCTTAAAATCCAGATACCTTAGATCTCTTCTTTTCGAACAGCAGGCGATCATCTATCGGCTACATTTTTTCCTTAATTTAATTTCTCTGTAAAAGTCCTGGACCAATCAAGATATAGAATTTAAATAGCAAAACCATCAAGCGTGCTGTGAAAAATTTAAAACAGACGCGATTGTGCGACCAATAAAACAACTGAGAAATTATCAAGTAGGCATGTTTTCAAGCTACTCACCATCATGTGGGACATGTCAACATTTTTTATATATTTATTTCTGTTCATTATGGCCGATAAATTTTAAAATAAGTGTACCTAAAGTGGAAGTTCCTTGTGACAATTTTTTTACATGTAACGTAAGAGAACATCCTGAAATTTCAACTTGAAATTATTTCTATTGGTACGTACGAAATTTTCAATTTATTAGTTGTAGCAAAAATATATTTTCGCCAGCAAACAATGCTTAATTTTCTCTAATTTTCTTGTTCTGGGAACAATTTACAAATATTGCTTTAGTTCGTTTCGTAAACTTCATTCTATTGAATAACAAATATATACAGATATGTTACCAATCGAATAATATATGTATACATACATATATAGTCAAAATCAATAAATTGTTTAAGTACATATCGTCAAAACTAACCTCTGAACCACTTTATAATATTTTATTTATATTTGGAAACGTGTTGATTGGACAACGCATCAACCATGGTAATTGGATCCCGGTCAGATTCGTTGAAAATTTAATATGTTGTTGGTCTAGATGTCCTGATCAAAAGTTCCTATGGACACAAAGTCCAAAAGTTAATAGTTTTCGAGATACAGAGCGATGAGTTGCTCCCAATCCATCATTTACATAATGCATGAATTAGAAAACTACCAAAAAAAGGGGTCAAAAATGGATTTTTGCATTCAAAAAATCATTCAAACTACAAGCCTCACCTTGA
The DNA here is from genome assembly GCA_034092305.1 of Diaprepes abbreviatus. Lineage (NCBI taxonomy): Eukaryota > Metazoa > Arthropoda > Insecta > Coleoptera > Curculionidae > Diaprepes > Diaprepes abbreviatus. The sequence continues at coordinate 3,374,084 of JASJET010000310.1, forward strand.
CCATTGACCTCAAGGTCATATATGGTCCAAATATTACGAAAATTGAAAAATATCTAAGAAAAAACGTTTTTTTCTTTTAAATCTATATATATATATATATATATATATATATATATATATATATATATATATATATATATATATATATATATATATATATATATATGAAGTAAAATACGAACAGTAAATGCAAACTTCTCTCCATCTTATCCTTTCTGTGTTAGAGGTTGCACAGTTAGAACAAATTGTTATAAAACGCAATTTATCCTATTCCACCACCATCGAAATGATGGCCTACCTGTACCACCATACCGAGAAGAAAGTCAAAATTTACCCCCCCCCCGCCACAGTGATACGGCAGAGATACATGTTTCGTCTCTACTAGACTCACCAGGGTACCGACATGCACCTGGCTGTGCAAAGGACAGATCGGAAGGAAGCATGCAAATACTGAACGCGGCTTCGCCGACCTCCCGCCGGATAGCGTATATTTGTTTATGCGGCTTTCACGGATTCCTCCGTGTGAGATGCAGTGGATATATCCACATTATGCCGTTGTAGTGCTGAAATTTCATTCAGCAAACGTACAACTATATGCAGCTCCGTGTATAGAATGAAGTAAAATACGAACAGTAAATGCAAACTTCTCTCCATCTTATCCTTTCTGTGTTAGAGATTGCACAGTTAGAACAAATTGTTATAAAACGCAATTTATCCTATTCCACCACCATCGTTTTGCTGAATGTGATTTCAGCACTACAACGGCATAATGTGGATATATCCATTGCTATTGCATCTCACACGGAGGAATCCGTGAAAGCCGCATAAACAAATATACGCTATCCGGCGGGAGGTCGGCGAAGCCGCGTTCAGTATTTGCATGCTTCCTTCCGATCTGTCCTTTGCACAGCCAGGTGCATGTCAGTACCCTGATGGGTCTAGTAGAGACGAAACATGTATCTCTGCCGTATCATTGTGGCGGGGAGGGTAAGTTTTGACTTTCTTCTCGGTATGCTGGTACAGGTAGGCCATCATTTCGATGGTGGTGGAATAGGATAAATTGCGTTTTATAACAATTTGTTCTAACTGTGCAACCTCTAACACAGATAGGATAAGATGGAGAGAAGTTTGCATTTACTGTTCGTATTTTACTTCATTCTATTCACGGAGCTGCATATAGTTGTACGTTTGCTGAATGTGATTTCAGCACTACAACGGCATAATGTGGATATATCCACTGCTATTGCATCTCACACGGAGGAATCCGTGAAAGCCGCATAAACAGATATATATATATATATATATATATATATATATATATATATATATATATATATAGATATCCAGACATCCTTGTGACATCATTTAGTAAAATTTGTCCTATCCTTCTGACATCCACTAACGCTATGACATCCAAAATTGGATGTAGTTACGTTTTCTATGTTAAATCATCGTGATCAATTGAAGGGAGTGTATAGAACAATTTTCAAGAGGATGTTACAAAATAGGATTTTTAAAATGTAACTGTTTATTTGTTTCTAGCGTTTATTTCCCAGATGGCGCGCACGAGAGATCGTTTTAGTATATCCAGAGATTTCGCATCTTATTTTATGTGACATCCAACGATTTTTAATGTTTATTAATTTTTGCACATCATACGTTGTGTATTCTTAAAACTGGCAACAGTGCTGTCTCGTTTACAAGGTCGAGTTTTAACACAAGAGCGCGTCATTTTGGTGGCGGCATTCGTAAACCATGTAATATGTGACATCCCGTAATTTCTTTACAAAATAATATTTTATATTTGTGGCTTTTTTAACCTACTTCTAAAAGACGGAGATTCTCAATTCGTCGACTATGTATTTTTTTATGTATGTACATCGAATACTCCGGAACGGCTGCACCGATTTGAATGAAATTTTTTGCGTTTCGTTCAGAAAGTTGTTACGGTGGTCCCATATTTTTTTAGATGAAATTGGTGCAGTAAAATCCAAGATAGCGTTTACAATATGGCGGCCAAAAAAATAATTTTTTCCCATTTTTTCCAAAATTGGTGTGGAGAAATTTTCGGGGTTGTACCCAACGAATCTGAAATTATTTTTAAAAAATTCATAATGGCGGATCCAATATGGCGGACAAAAAAATTTAATTTTGTCCGATTTTCTCCAAAATTGGTATGGAGGCGTTTTCGGGGTCTCACATAACGAATCTGAAATTATTTTTAAAAAATACAAAATGGCGGATTCAATAGGGCGGACAAAAATTTTTTATTTTGTCCGATTTTCTCCAAAATTGGTACGGAGGCGTTTTCGGGGTCTTACATAACGAATCGGAAATTATTTTAAAAAAATACAAAATGACGGATTCAATATGGCGGACAAAATTTTTTTATTTTGTCTGATTTTCTCCAAAATTAGTACGGGGGCGTTTTCGAGGTCGCACATAACGAATTCAGAATATTTTTAAAAAATTCAATATGGCGGGTCCAATATGGTGGACAAAAATCAATTTTGTCCGATTTTCTCCAAAAGTGGTACGGGGAAGTTTTCGGGGTCGCATAAGATGAATCTAAAATTATTTTTAAAAAATTCAATATGGCGTATCCAAAATGGTGGATAAAAAATTAATTTCGTCCGATATTTTTAAAAATTGACATGGGGGAGTTGTTGGGATAGCACATTCCGAATCTATTATTAAAAAAAAAAATTAAATATGTCGGATCTGTGATGGCGGATTAAAGATGCTACATCTTTGGGGGATTTTTTTTAGTGTTAATTACGAAATTAAAATATTTTTTGAAAAACTCAATCTGGCAGATTCAGTATAGTGTTCTAAAAATTTTACATTTTTCGACTTTCTCCAAAACTAATATAGAGGGTTCTTGAGGGTGTAAATTATGAATTTAATAGTATTTTTTCAGGATTCAATATGGCTAATGCAATCTAACTGACTAAAAGTTTTACATTTTTCGATTTTATTCAAATGTGGAACTGAATCGTTTTTAAGGATGTAAATAACGAATATAAAATTATTTTAAGAAAATCTAATATGTCAGATACTATATGACCGTTTAGAAATTCTTAATTTCTGGATTTCATCTAAAATTGGTACTAGGGAGCTTTGAATGGTTTAGATTTAGATTAGATTAAGACGTTAAAATTTTTTTTTAATTCAATATGATGGGTTGAAAATTTTACCTTATTCGCATTTTTTCAGATTCGGTATTTGGGGGTTTTGGAGTGGTATATTACGAATATGAAGTTAATTTTTTACAACTATTGGGTTCATAAGATACAATATGAGGGATTAAAATTTTGCATTTTCCGATTTTATCTAAACTTGATATTGCTGGGTTTTTGGGGCAAATATAAACTCAATATGCAATATAAAATATATCGGGCTAAGAAATTTACGTCTCAAATTCTTTAAATATCGATATTAGTTTTGGGGCCTATATTACCAATCTAAAATTAATTTGAAATTTAAGATATTGGATATACTATGACAGATTAAATATTTGTTTGACACAATTTCATTGGTATTTGGAAAACTCTAAGAATCAAAGAATTTTTAATAGTTCATTTTAGGGTGATTTACGATTATGGATAAAATGGGTACTTTTTTGCCACCTTGGAGTCATTGTTGAACACTAATCTCGATTAGTACTTAGTTCAAATAATTTCTGACCCAAATTATTTCTGAATGAAATAAATAACTACTAATATATAAAAATTATGGTAAGAAAGCAATTACAAATAAAGTATTTTAATCTGTTTAAGCGAATCACATTTTGTCAGGTTTTAGTTTGGCGCCGACGTCAAAAATTTCAATTTCATGTAAAAATAAATAGTTATTTTTCACTTTTTAGCGTACTTTTAGAAGTCGGTTCAATTTTTCTATAAAAATTGTATCTTATATCTGGATGATATTTGATAATATCATATTTTGATTCTGATTAAGGTAAGTGATGACAAAAATTATTAATATTAGACAACGTAGTAAACTTGAATTTCAAAAATGACTGAAACCTAACCTAACTTGTTATTATTAAAATCATTAAACATAAAGTTTTAGTTCTTTATTTCTTTCAATATGACTACAAGAGGGAAAATAATGGTAGTTATGGTTAGAAAGGTAGACAATGTGAGATTAGGAGAACTTGAAATTAAAAAATCAATATGGGATTCCACGAAAACTTCGGACTTAGAGAATATTATTGATGTAAATGAATTAAAAGATATATCTACTGGACATGGACAAGGTATTTTTTATTATTATACCCTTATATATAAGTTGGTTCATTCAAAATATAACAAAATTTGCATAAATAAAGTGAAACTCTGATTTTCACATTGGTGACGGGAATCTAGATAACGAAAAATAGAAATACGTGTGTTCGTCTGAAATGTAGCCCTAAGAAAAGGGACATGATTATTTTGCATATGAAACCTTACTGATATTAATTAAACATTTTTCAATTTTGTCCAAAATTGGCTTTGGGGAATTTTTGGGGTTGTAACTTGCGAATTTGAAATTATTAAAAATTTTAATATAGCTAATTACCATACGGTGGACTAAAATTTTACATTTCCCGATTTTGTTCAAAATTAGCACTGGGTGATTTCGAGGGTGTAGATTATTAAAAATTTAAAATTACCTTTTAAAAATCAAGTTTAGTGCATCCAGTAAGGCAAGTTAAAAATTTTACATTTTTTAAATATTTCCAATTACGAATCTAAAAGTACTTTCTCAAAATTAAATGTAGCAGATCCAATATGCCACATTAAAAAATTTACGTTTTCCAAAATTAAGATTAGATGTTTTGGGGCATAGATTAAGGATATACAATTAATTTCTGTGAATTTAATATGGTGGGTAGAATATGTCCTGCTGAAAAATTTACACTACTCAGATTCTTTCAAAATTAATGTTCGGGGATTTTCAGCGGCGTAGATTACGAATATAAAATTAATTTCCTAAAATAAAGAAGATTTATTATGGTGACTAAATCTTTGTTTGGTCCAGTTTAATTCAAAATTTTCTTTTAGAGAATTTACAGAATCAACAACTTATTTATTGCGTAATTTAGTGTAGTTTACAATATCTTTGGCTAAAATGGTTGCATTTATAAATCCTTGACCATAACACGTATTAGACTATACGTCTGGATTAGTAATTACAAGGAAGGTACCTCAAGAATCCGGCTCCGATTTTAATAAAACTTCAATATGTGAAAGAGGGTACAAAAATAAGAAACATGTATTTTTTTATCTACGGAGATTTATTTTAGCGGGTTAAAAACCGCCCCTAAAGTTCACACCTAAAACAATAGTTTTGAAATATCTCGGGTTCTAAGTTCTATAAAACAAAATGAAAATTACTTCTTGTCCGAAGTGATGTTAAAGTATGGTTTTCTTTTATCCCCAAGGATATCATCCTTTATTTTTTATAAGGGTAAATCATCTATTCACGCAAGTAATTTAATTCTAAAAATTACGAAATTAAATATAATTATTTGAAAATAATTTTTTCACGAATACCGTAAGTAAATCAAGTTGATATTTTTCGAGGTTTCCCAGAAATAAATTAGTAAAAGAGGGTGAGTCACCCCCAAATACTCTTTTTTAATAACTCAAGTTTTAATTAAAATAATTCTACAAAACAAAATGAAAATTATTTATTATTCGAAATGATATTAAATTATGCTATTTTCACCCCCAAGGATATCATCCCTTATTTTTTATTAGGATAAACCATATATTTGCGCATGTAATGTAACTGTAAAAATTGCAAAATTTAATGGAAGTATTTGAAAATATTTTTTTCACCAGTACCATAAGTCACATTTAAGTTGTCGTGTTTCGGGGTTTCCAAAAATAAACTAGTAAAAGAGGACGAGCCAACCTCAATTACTTCTTTTTACATCTCAAGTTCTAATTGAGATAACTTTACGAAACAAACTGGAGTTTACTTGTTATTTGAAATGAAGTTAAACAATGGTATTTTCACCCTCAAGGATATCATTAATTTCAGTCGATATGAACGTTACACAACTTACTGAAATCTTTTCTTTTAAATAATAAGAAAATATAAACTTATTTCATTGGTTAAGCATTCATGTCTGTAAATTATTATAATTCATAACATATAGTGATTTCTAATTCCGTAACGTTCTTTTAAATTAAAATTTGAGAATTTTAAGAGCAATAATAAATGTATGAAATGATTTTTATAAAAAATATGGAATAATATCCTTGGGAGTGAAAATGCCATAATTTAACATCCTTTCGAATAAAAAGTAATTTTAATTTTGTTTTGTAGAGATATTTTAATTACAACTGAATATATTAAAAAAGGTATTTGGAGGTGGATCACCCTCTTTTACTAGTTTATTTTCGGAAATACCGAAATACGGCAACTTAAATTATCAACAAATTTGGTTTAATTTCGTAATGTACAGAATTAAATTATGTAAATGAATTACAAAATTAACCCTCATAAAAAGTAGGAGATGATATCTATGGGGTTAAAACAACATGAAATAACCTCACTCCAAATAACAAGTAATTTCCACGTTGTTTTGTAAAGATATCTCAATTAGAATTTGAGATTTGAAAAAAAAAATATTTGGGAGTGACTCAACCTCTTTTACTACTTCATTTTTTGAAACCCCAAAATATTCCAACTTGAGTTAATTATGGTATTCGTGAAAAAAATACATTAAAACAATTTCCTTAAATTTCGTAATTTTTAGAATTAAATTACGTGCGCTAGTAGATGATTTACCGTTAAGTAATAAGGGATGATATCATAGGGGGTAAAAATACCATAATTCAACATTATTTCAAACGACAAGTAATTTCCATTTTGTTTTGTAAAGATATCTCAATGAGAACTTGAAATTAAAAAAAAAAACTTATTTGAGTGTGGCTCACCCTCTTTTAGTAGTTTATTTTTAGAAACCCTGAAACTTAAGTTTATGATATTCGTGAGAAAAATATTTTTAAATAATTCCATTATAGTTCGTAATTTTTAGAATTGAATTACATGCGTAAATATATGGTTTACACTAATAAAAAATAAGGAATGATATCCTTGGGAGTGAAAATACCACAATTTAATATCATCTCGAATCACAAATAACTTTCATTTTGTTTTGTAAAAATATCTCGCTTAGAACCTTAGATATTTCAAAAATATTGTTTTTAGAGGTGAACTTCAGGGGCAGTTTTTACCCCGTTGTAATGAATTTCCGCAGATAAAAGAAATACAGGTCTTTAATTTTTGTACTCTCTACAACATAAGTTTGGAGCCTGACACTTCAGATACCTTCCTTGTTAGTTCAAATAATTTAGAGATATCGTGACAAGTTCAAAACTAATAAAATTTTTATTAAAAAATTGAACCGACTTCTAAAAGTGCGCTAAAAAGTGAAAAATAACCATAAATTTTTTATATGAAATTGAACTTTTTGAAGTCGGCGCCAAACTAATACCTGACAAAATGTGATTTGCATAAACAGATTAAAAATACTTTATTTGTATTTGCTTTCTTACCATAATTTGTATATATTAGTAGTTATTTATTTCGTGTACAAATAATTTGGCGCCGACTTCAAAAAGTTCAATTTCATATAAAAAATTTATGGTTATTTTTCACTTTTTAGCTCACTTTTAGAAGTAGGTTCAATTTTTTAATAAAAATTTATTTTTCTATTTTTAGTTTTAGAATTCATTATGACATTCATAAATTATTTGAACTAAGTACTAATCGAGATTAGTGTACCTCGCAATGACTCCAAACTGGCAAAAAAGCACCGATTTTATCCAAAGTTGTAAATCACCCTAAAATGAACCACTAAAAATTCTTTAGTTCTTAGAGTTTTCCAAATACCAATCAAATTGGATCAAACGAGTATTTAGTCTGTCATTGAAAATCCACTATCTTAAATTTCAAATTAATTTTAGACTGGAAATATAGGCCCCAAAACCTTCCAATATCGATATTTAAAGAAAATAAATTAATTTTTTATCCACCATATTGGATACGCCATATTGAATTTTTTTTAAATAATTTTAGATTCATCATATGTGACCTCGAAAACTCTCCCGTACCAATTTTGGTGAAAATCGGACAAAATTGATTTTTTTTGTCCGCCATATTGAGTTTTTTAAAAATAATTTCAGATTATTTATGTGAAGCCTCGAAAACTTCCCCATACCAATTTTGGAGAAAATAGGACAAAATAGATATTATCGTTCGCCATATTGGATCCGCCACATTGGATTTTTTAAAAATTATTTTAGATTTGTCATATGCGACTCGGAAAACTCCCCCGTACCAATTTTGGAGAAAATCGGACAAAAACGATTTTTTTGTCGGCTATATTGAATCCGCCAAATTGAATTTTTTTAAAAATTATTTTAGATTCGTCATATGCGATCCCGAAAACTCACCCGTACCAATTTTGGAAAAAATCGAACAAAATTAATTTTTTTGTCGGGCATATTGGATCCGCCATATTGATTTTTTTTAATATTATTTTAGATTCATCATATGCGATCCCGTAAACTCCCCCTTTTTTGGTAAAAATCGGACAAAATTGATTTTTTGATCCGCCATATTGGATCCGTCATATTGAATTTTTTTAAAATAATATCAGATTCGTTATGTGCAACCTCAAAAACTCCCCCATACCAATTTTGGAGAAAATCGGACTAAATTAAATTTTTTTTGTCCGCCATATTGGATCCGCCATTTTGATTTTTTTTAAAATAATTTCAGATTCGTTGGGTATAATCCCGAAGATTTCTCCATACCAATTTTGGAGAAAATTGGACAAAATTAATTTTTTTGGCCGCCATATTGTAAGCGCCATCTTGAATTTTACTGCACCAATTTCATCTAAAAAAATATGGGACCACCGCAGCAACTTCCTTTACATAACGTAAAAAATTTCATTCAAATCGGTGCAGCCTTTCCGGAGTAATCGGTGTACATACATAAAAAAAAAATACATAGTCGACGAATTGAGAACCTCCTTCTTTTAGAAGTCGGTTAAAAATACAAAAAAACATTTTTGTAAACGAATCAATTGTCTTCCGAAAAAGCCCTAAAATGCGAAAAATAATATTTGTGTTGTAATAATAAGAGTTTGCTTTTCTAGTTTAACCCAAGTACGACTTAAGTATTTTGTATGAACCACTTACGAAGCGATATCTAGGTACTCGGTATAGTTTATTTGATAGGATAAATTTATTTGTAGAAATTGCTTCCAAAGATATTGAAAACGATCTTGTGGTAAATTTTCATTATGATAAAACTAGTAATGCAGAACAACTGATTTAAATTCTTATAATTCGATTTTTAGTTTTGAATTCATTCTAATTGTTGTAAATCATCCTAAAATGAACAACAAAAAATTTTTTGATTTTTAAAGTTCTCCAATTATCAGTTTTGAATGGAATTATGTTATAGTAAATCCACTATCTTAAATTTTAAATTAATTTTATATTGATAATATAGGCCTTCAAAACCTTCCAATATCGATATTTAAAGAACTTGAGACGTAAATTTCTTAGCCCGACATATTTCATCATATAATTTCAAATAAAAATTGTAGAGATTTTAAAACCTAAAATTTGAGCTTTTGTGCGATCATTATTGCAAAAAGGTCGAAAAACCCGCAAAATCGGCTATTCTTTTAATATTAATTATTTATTGCAAAGTTGACTTTTTTGCACTTTTTGCTCGTCTTTCTGAACAAAATGATATTTTATAATAGCAAATCGGATAATTTGTTGCTGAGATATTGCTAATTACTTATTCCAAGACGCAAAATGTTGATTACTATAACTTTTTTTTGAGTGAATGTTTTGACTTCCACAGTGGTTCAATCCTTTCGTGAAGGCCAACACTTTCATACTTTGTCAGAAACAAATTAAAAATTAATTTTCAACCCCTTAATTACCGCTTTAAAAAAGGGAGTGTTTTCTTTTTATAAAGAAACATAGCTCTTGCGCATGGAGAACACTGAACTCGCAGCTTTACATCAGCAGCGCTCGGAAAATTTCGTCGTATTTCAACAACGAATGAACCATTTTCTGTGTTTTATGAATATGGCACCACCCCCTTTTTTAGAGCGATATTTAAGGGGTTGGAAATTATTATTTTTTTTTCATTTGCCCCCAACAACATATGAAAATTTAGGCTTTCACGAAGAGATTGAAGCTTGTGGAGTTTAAAATGTTCACCCAAAAAGAAGTTATACCAATCAATATTTTGCGTCTAAGCTACATTTTTGTCTAATTTACCATTATCAAATATCGTTTTGTTCAAAATGACGAGCGCTTCCCTTTAAAATCAAAAGAATTGCTGATTAAGAGTATTTAAATTGTAGGTTTTTAAAATCTCTACATCTTTTATTTGAATTTTTTTCCAAAATGAATTACTTGGCTTGTAAATTCAAAAAACTTGTTTTAGCCCACTTTGACCGCCCCTCTTAGCCCCAACTTATTCTTTGCCGTTACTTTTTATGTAGGGTTTGTTCTTTCACTGCTCCGAACACCCCTGGATAGGTCTAATCCATTTCGGAATTTACGTCAAAAACAGCACTAATTTTTACCTTTGGCTGGAAATATATCCAATGTTTGGAAAATTGCAGTTACTCAATTTACAGCGAAAGTTAAACATTATAGGATTAATTGCTCCTCCTCTTTTCATTCCTTATATTACGTAATTTAAAAGTGGCAACACCGCGATGATGTCACAAGGTATGTAGTTATTTTACAGATGTCACAAGGGATGTTAAATAGAAATGTATATTAAATATACAGGGATGTCGAAGAGGTAGGAAAATTTTTTTTTTTTAATTTGTGTATGGTTTGATTTTTTTGTTCACAAATGGATAAATTATTTGTTTTTGAAAAGTCATATTTTTGGTTTGACGAATTATATTGTTTTTCTAGTGGATGCCATAAAGTCGAAAATTTTACAGGAGGTCACAAAGTACGTTGGATGAGTATATATATATGTATATATATATATATATATATATATATATATATATATATATGTGTATATATATATATATATATATATATATATATATATATATATATATATATATAGATAGATAGAGAAAATTGACCTTTACGCCTTGCTTATGTAAATGGTGGATCGGGCGCAACTCATCTCTCTGATCTCGAAAACTATTAACGTTTGGACTTTGTGCCCATAGGAACTTTTGATCAGGACATCTAGACTTCCAACATACTGAATTTTCAACGAATTTGACCGGGATCCAATTTTCATTTGGTTGGTGCGGGGTCCTTTGTGAAGTTTTTTATTTCTTAGTACATTCCTCGATTGTATGCCCTCCTTTTCTAATTGCATTTTTTAAACTAGTATAACATGGTAATCGGTAATTTCACTGGTGAATAAATTAAGCGGGCAATAAAGTAAAGATATGAATTTCTGGTTGCCAAACAAGTAATTTTTAGTACGTAAATCTTCGAACATACCCCTGTAGAAGTAGCATAACGTCAGAACTAGGGCCCGGTTGTTTGAACGCTGAATAACGTAATAAAATTTTTATTTATATTTGAAAAAGTGTTGATAAACAGTAGATATTTAATTTCTTGGTACAGACATACCGATTTTATGCTATCCTTTTCTAATTGCATTATTTAAACGAGTATAATCGGTACGTCAATTTTGAAAACAAAGTATGAATATATGGTTGCCTAAATTAATAATATTGTTATTTTCAATATATAAACAATATCTAACAATATTTACCGATAAAAATAAGTTTTTAAATCCTCGTTTTGTTAATATTAATTGTAAACTTCGCATTTATAGTAATTTCTAACACTTAAAAATACCGAAAAAAGTCACGACAAGTAATTAAATTGAAAGACAAGGTAAATAAATATGTTTATGACTGTCAAACATCAAAAAAGCGTCTCCCCACCGACCATAAACAGCCTTCAAATAAATCTATTGTTGTTTAAATCTAGGGTATGATCGAAGACGTAAATAATATTTAACAATATTTACAGACAGAAATAACTCTTCAAATCCTTATTTTGTTGATAATATTTATAAACTTTGCATTTAATCGCGGATCCAGGTGGAAGGGACTATGTCCAATGGCAGTGTCCCTCCGCTTTCTCAAAATTATGTACTTGTCCTGAAATACCTGAAATCTTATACCCTTTTATACTTGCAGGAAAGAAACTAAGACGAAAAAAGGTATTTGTTTATTTAAATACTTATAGGTGTATAGAACAGAAAAAAATGTCACAAATTCGATGCAGTTCAATAATAAAGTTTACGTTTGACATGATGCTTCATTAATGTTCCGCGTTTTTGTGAGATTCACACAGTATTGATACATGGTAAATAAACAAAACATAACCAAAATTAAAAAAAAATTGCCCTGAATAAAGTCATATATTTAAAAATAGATAATGGCAATTATTTTTATTTATACCTAAACAAATTAATGCCCTTTAAATAATACTATTTTAACACTAAGACGTCTAATGCATTAGGTCTTATTTCTAATCATTTTATTCTACTTAATCATTCGAATATTTACATATTTTTAAATAATAGTTTTAGTTAGCACGGTTCTAAGATTATAGAAGGTCAATCCATTTGATATCAACCAGGTAGAATAAAGTTTGTTGCTCAACATTTTTGAAGTTCCTAATTTTTTTACCGGTTACTCCTAATACTAGATAAGTTCACAATTATGGAAAAAATTTTAGGTCCTAACTTTTTTTTTTGGTGGCCATTTTAAGTTTACTTCCGAACTATGTTTCGGCTGAAAATAAATTTTTAAGTCTGTTAATTTTAAAAATATCATGACAAAATAAAAAGAAAAATTACCTAAATGATATACTCTAGATGTTATGTCCTTACGTAATATTACCTTTCGAAGAAATTGCACGGAAATCACTATAAACTAATGTAAACCTAACAATGGAGCCTTTGACAGCGATGCCGTTTATGATTTAGTGACGTTATGGACTTTGATTGGTGTTCGTTGTCACATGACTTGAAAGTGATTTAATTACATTTATTATATTATTATTAAATAAAAATTAAATTCCTTAAATATAAAGAAAAATATTGATTTTTTAGGATTTCCGTTTCGCGAAAAATTTATATCAGTACCTTTTGAGATATTTAACTTTAAATATTGCCAAAATAAAAATTTTTTATAAAATACATCATTTTTCTAAAAAAAGAGCTTAAATACGATTATCTAAATTTCACGCATAAAAAAGTTAGGTATTTTAAGTGAACTTTCGATGAAAGTTTCTCCCAATTCCGTTCGATTTGCCAATCTAACTAAACCCAATAGTGTTTTAGTAAACAATTCACGGCCCAAAAGGGCTCTTATTAAGCCAGTGATTTTCATTAGAATGGAGATACCTCCTTTTCCCTGTTAGGCTGTATAGTTGAACAATATTGTCGCCCTTTGTGACGCCATTTCAGATGGGAGAAAAAGGGCTTGTAAATGGAGTATTTTAGGCAATTTCGGCAGTAAGTCAATGCGTATATAGGGTGTTTATTTGTTTTAACCTATTTGAAAATTGTCATCGACTGAAAATTGTATAAATTAAAAATAAATGTTTGAAGCATATTTAAGTTAAAAATTAAATAAGTTTTATTTAGGTTATAAATTTCTTTAAAGTAAGTTACAACAAATGTATAATAAAAAGAACGGTGCTTTTCTATCCTCAAATGGATAAAAACGTTTTTACGAAATACTATGAGCCAAGAGAGACTTTCTGCTTTGGCAATGCTTTCTAAAGAAAGGGATCTTATCGAAAGCATACGTGATTTCAATCGGCGGGTTATTAATAAGTTTGCTAATGCCAAAGATTGACGTATAGATTTTCTTTTAAATAATTCACACAGTAAGTTATATGTGCATTTTGTTTTGACTGCTTTATTTTTAAAATTTACTACATTCTTTTTGATTACCTGTTTAAAATGCACTGCTTTGTTTTATACGAACTCCATTTTTAAAGGCTTTTATTTTTTCATTTATGGCAGGTTTTATTCATATCTATATTTTTAATGAATATATATATATATATATATATATATATATATATATATATATATATATATATATATATATATAATAGATAAGTTTTTGTCCGTGTAATTTAAAATAAAATAGAATCAAATATTGGCGAAGCGGACGTGAAAATTTGTCAATCTACATGATTCTCGTGTTGAAAAGTGCGGAGCACTTCAAAATATGGAAAAACTCCGGGTCCGACAGATGGCGACAGCGCTGTTTCGTCCTAATATGGGACTCGTCAGGCCACCGCATTCGGTACAAACCATTGTCTCGCCTTGGCATCCTATAAAGCTGAGTTTAAAATCAAAAAACAGCAAACAAGACGACAAAGGCGACATCTCGATGGCCCACTTGATAACACAAGAACCACACAGATTAACAAAATTTGTAAAAAACCGTCATATGGTGGCGCGACGGTGAATTAAAATAGAAATATGTAAAATCGAGTACACGAAACGCGCTGCCCAAAGGATAGGGGTCGCATTTTTCAGTACTGGCAACCAAGCCTACCGCTCATTTCAGCAGCCAAAGCCACGTGTCGCACCAAACGATCCCACCATGAGAGCAACGTTTAGCGTGTTTCAAAGCCAAACAAGTAAATAAATATATAGATAAGTTTTTGTCCATGTAATTTAAAATAAAATAGAATCAAATATTGGCGAAGCGGACGTGAATCATGTAGATTGACAAATTTTCACGCCAGCTTCGCCAATATTTGATTCTATTTTATTTTAAATTACACGGACAAAAACTTATCTATCTATTTATTTACTTGTTTGGCTTTGAAACACGCTAAACGTTGCTCTCATGGTGGGATCGTTTGGTGCGACACGTGGCTTTGGCTGCTGAAATGAGCGGTAGGCTTGGTTGCCAGTACTGAAAAATGCGACCCCTATCCTTTGGGCAGCGTGTTTCGTGTATTCGATTTTACATATTTCTGTTTTAATTCACCGTCGTGCCACCATATGGCGGTTTTTTACAAACTTTGTTAATCTGTGTGGTTCTTGTGTTATCAAGTGGACCATCGAGATGTCGCCTTTGTCATCTTGTTTGCTGTTTTGTGATTTTAAACTCAGCTTTATAGGATGTAAAGGCGAGATGATGGTTTGTACCGAATGCGGTGGCCTGACGAGTCCCATATTAGGACGAAACAGCGCTGTCGCCATCTGTCGGACCCGGAGTTTTTCCATATTTTGGAGTGCTCCGCACTTTTTAACACGAGAATCATGTAGATTGACAAATTTTCACGTCCGCTTTGCCAATATTTGATTCTATTTTATTTTATATATATATATATATATATATATATATATATATATATATATATATATATATATATATATCTATCCAAGTATATTCTATTTTTTAATATAGCATATTCGGATTTAGTTAATTAAATTTTACTCATAGAAATAATCTTTTATATCAGATGTATTTGTGTTTAAAAGCAAAATAATAATATCAAACTCATCCATAATCAATACACACTCATTAAAGTCGATTTTGATTCGACACGCAACAACTAACCAACATATTATTTCTCCTCGGCATCATAATGAACAGTATGAATAACAGAACATTATTTTGACATAAATTAAATTAGTAGTCCATCCAAAACCAAAATATGGTTAAATGGCAAAACTTGATTTCTATGCTGTGTTCGAATTTACAATTAAATGAAAATAGGAAATTACATTTGCGATAGTTTCGCCTAAATATTACATGCCACACTTCGGCGATAGAAATAATATAGAAAATTATCGGCCAATTAGCTTACTGTCTCACTTGTACAAACTTCTTACAAAAATAATAACTAACAGACTGACGCAAAAGTTGGGCGCATACCAACCTTCAGAACAAGCCGGATTTCGCAGGAACTTCAGTACAATAGACCATCTACAGACAGTACACACGCTTATCGAAAAAACCACGGAATATAATATACCTCTGCATTTGGCTTTCGTTGATTACCAGAAGGCGTTCGATTCTATCGAATCATGGGCAGTTCTCAAAGCACTGGACAATGCTCGGATTGATTCAAGATACTCTGCTCTGATTCAGCATATATATGAAAACGCTTACATGCAAGTTACAATAGACGAGGATATAAAAACCTCGAGGTTACCTATAAAAAGAGGCGTACGTCAGGGAGACACAATCTCTCCAAAATTCCAAAATTGGACTGGCATAACAAGGGAATTAACATAGACGGAACACGACTAAACCACTTAAGATTTGCTGATGATATTGGTATAACCAGTGATTCACCAGAACAACTCCAATGTATGATACAAGAACTTCATCAAGCATCAGCTAGGATAGGACTCAAAATGCACTTGTAAAAACAAAAATAATGAGTCTAGAACAAAAATTAAAGTTGAAGATAAAATAATAGAAAACGTAAGAGAATACATATATCTAGGTCATAAAATACAAATAGGCAAGGAAAACCAATCGGCTGAAATTCCTAGAAGAATAAGTCTCAGCTGGGCAGCTTTTGGCAAACTCGGATTCATTCTTAAATCCAGTAACACCCCCATAAGTCTGAAAAGAAAAGTCTACGAGTCGTGCATCCTGCCAGTTCTTACTTATGGTATGGAAACAACCTCCCTAACATGTAAAGCCATTAATAAGCTTCGGGTTACATAACGAGCAATGGAAAGGGCTATGGTGGGAATTAGTTTACGAGATAGAGTTCCAAATGAAGAAATCAGAAGAAAAACGAAAATAACAGATGTGAGCAAACGAGTAGCGCAGCTAAAATCGAGATGGGCTGGACATATCGCAAGACATGACATAGGCACATGGACATACAAGATAACAGCATGGCGGCCAAGAGAGAACAAGAGAAGTGTTGGCAGGCCCCAAAAGAGATGGCGTGACGACATCCCGAAAATTGCCGGAAAAAACTGGATGGGGATCGCTACGGACCGACAGAAATGGAAAAATATGGAAGAGGCCTACATTCAGGAGTGGATAAAAACGGGCTGATATGAATGAAATGAATGAAAACACTTCGTTTAATTTTAGTGAAAAAATATTGAATGGAACCGATTTTTAAACTGTTTTAATTCCAGGTCAGAAATTATTTCTTCAATTTTGGATTTACCGACCCCACGCAATGAGTGATTATGTGAATACTATCCAATAAGGTTTCACAAAAAATGCACGGCTTTTGATTTAATAGTAATTTTCATTGAAAGGCATTCATTAAAGTGCCAGTAATGGTCACAGAAATTCTAGAGACTGTGTTAATGATTTATTTTGGTTATACTCTGCCCTCGTTAAAAGAACTTCATCCAAGGTTTTTTGTACTAATTAATAAACGTAGCTACTATACTGAACTAAAATATTGTTTAAATGTTTACTAGTAAAACTAGATTTAACACGGCTGGATGCGCTTTGTTCCGAAATTTAATTAAATCGGAAATTAACTTTGTTTTCCGGTTGTTTCAGTTTATAATAACTATATGTCACTGAAACTAGAAAACAACTTAACGTTCAATCGTACGTAATACGCTCATGGCCATAAATATCGAATAATATTCATAATTTTTTTACTGTTTTCATTTGTTAACAACTTTGTGTATTATTCCTTATTAGGTCATTTGTGCATTATACTCTTCTGCATTTTGAAATCTTTTGCCTCTCTCTGATATTTTTTTTGCTCATATTTGCGACCCAACAAACATTCCTTCTTCAAGCTTTGCCTCACCTATACACACGAATTTCCGACTCAAATAAAGAAAAGCATTTCCTTCTCTATTTAAGGCTTTAACAAAAAGTCCTCGTTTTATGGAGAGAGGAGATAAATACATTTTCTGCTGCTCCATTAAAGATTCATTAAGGACGTTTTTCAGATGGAGCACAATGTTTTCATACATATTTGTTCAATTTGGTGATTAAAACAAACACATTTCCAGAGATTTGGAAGGAAGCGAGAATCACCCCTGTATTCAAAAAAGGAAATATAAACGAGATCCCCAATTATAGACCTGTTTCAACACTATCCCCATTTGCAAAGGTTTTTGAGATGTCGATATATGAGTGTATTTTGAGTCAAGTACAACAGTTAATATTCCCAGAACAGCACGGATTTTTTAACCGCCTTAGTACTATTAGTAATCTAGCTTCCTTTGCCTAATTTACTGGTGGGGCCTTGGATAAACGCAATCAAGTTGACGTGGTCCATACCGACTTCTCAAAGGCATTTGATCGAGTCGATCACTATATTTTATTTAACAAACTTGCTGCTATGGGTTTTAACGGGAGCCTATTGTTATTTCTTAAATCTTACCTACAAAACAGAATGCAATATGTTGAAATCCAGGGTTATCAATCCTATAAATTTAAAGCTACAAGCGGGGTTCTGCAGGGGAGCAATCTGGCTCCACTAATATTTTTACTTTTCATTAACGATATTACGGTTGGAGTCTCGAGCAGTGTTTTACTCTTTGCAGTTGATCTAAAGCTATTTCGCATGATTCATAATGTAAATGACGCCCTAGAGCTACAGGGGGATATTGATATTGTTCGGAATTGGTGTAACGCGAATAATTTGCCCTTGAATGTTGATAAGTGCACCGTAATGACTTTCACCAATAAAACCAACTCTTTGTATTTTCAATATACTCTAAATAGTCAAATACTTCAACGAAGTTATTCTTTTAAGGACCTTGGAGTCACTTTTGACCCAAAACTTTCATTCACAAAACATATCAGTTTGATTTGTGGGAGTGCAGTCAAAATGTTGGGGTTCATATTGCGCAATTCTAATGATTTTAGTAATTTGCAGACCTTAAAAACTTTGTATGTTAGTCATGTTAGGTCGAAGCTGGAATACGGTGCGGTCATATGGCATCCTATCTATGATAAGCACATTAGTCAATTAGAGGGAGTGCAAAGAAAATTTTTAAAATATCTATCATTTAAGAGTGACGGAGTATTCCCTCAAAGGGGTATAGATGAAGAGCAATTACTGAGGCGATTTGGCGTTCCATCTTTAATAAATCGCAGACATTACATGTTAGCCCAGTTTCTGAGCAGGCTATCCAGATCTTATATCGACTGTTCTGATTTATTGTATCAAGTTAACTTTCATGTACCCCCGAGACCTGTCAGATCCTCTCCTATTTTTTCATTACCTAACCCTGAAACAAATTTTCTTATAAAAACGCTTCTATTTCAAGCCATGAGTATCTTCAACAAGACTTGCAGTGACATCGATGTTTACAGCCTACCTCTTAAGAGTTTAACACAGGCTTTAAAGTTAAAGTTTCAAATAAAAATGTAAAATGTTTGCTTCTTGTGAATTGTACGAATTAATCAATAATTTTATTTTCCTTATAATTTTGTTTAATAACTTAGCTAAGTTGTATGTCATATTGTCTTATAAATGGATGTTATCTGTTAGACAATAAAAATTATTATTATTCTTATTATTATTATATAACGGCCATTCTTTAACGACATAATGTTGGTGTCCAGTTCTGCTGTCCTATTCGCGTAAAAAACAACAATACTTGGTGTAGCCAGTGTGCAGTCCTATAAGTAGCGCAATAACTTTTAGAATTATATGACAGCATTTGATCATAGACTCCTGTAAATGGAATATTTTGGGTAGCGTTGTCTGTTCCGTCTACAATCATACTGCTGGCCCATATTAATAGCTATTCTAAAAACCTATAAATAAATATCACAGTGTAAAGGCAATTTTAGGTACCTGGTCGTTCCTCTTGGCTCCTGCAGTTTTAGTTCCAAATAACTACAAGTTATTTAGACTTACTCGGACTCGGAAAGGCTGCTATCTAATTGGTCAGATCTCGCCTTATGTTTTGATGCTGTCACAACAGTGCGTCCGCGAATTTAATCGCGTGAAGGTTTTTAATAAACTAAACAAAACAAGTTTCTCAAAACACTTAAGTCTATTAACAAAAATAAATAGCAAACGAAATTATTTACAATGAGGAACTTAAAATTAGAAATGAATAATAATATCAAGATACTAAAATAATTGCTCCCGTTGGCAGGGAGAATTTTCATGCAGAACAGTGTTATTATCATTGTTGGCTCGTTGCTATATAAATTTTTATTGTTGTTAGCCTGTTGGTTCTTAAACACGCTCCAAATTTCTTAGACCAGTCCTAAGCCTAGATAAAGTGTAAAAAAGGGCTACGACAAGACTCAGTACGCAGTAAAATATTTAAATTCGATTATCTCAGAAACGGCAGCTCGAAGCGACACCTAGGTACAACTTTTTTAGATGAAAGATGTCACGGAATAAGAATTTTTAATTAGAAATTTAATATACCGAGGCACAAAAAGTTATGAAGCTTTAAATGTAGGCGGAATACTGCTGGTGTCGCCCTCTGCAATATACATCAAAACTGTAATCATATCTCGATTTCTCATCTTAAAAAACTCCAAGGTATCGAATTTGGTGCAAATCAAGTCAATATTAATACAAATATTTACAAAGTAGTTTAAAAATTATAACTTTGACGCCTTGCATTTCGGAACCTACCAACTTTCAGACTTACAAGGGGAGGTCGTGACCTTGTCATCATTGACTTAGATAAGACTTAAGAATTATCCTTTGTAAAAACTACATGGAATAATTAATTGTTGGAAAAACTGATAATAATTATTATTTAAAACGATAAAAAAAAATTTGAATCGAGAGGGGATCGAACCCGCAGTTCTCGGAACACTGGTAGAAAGCTTACCCAGTTGCGCCACGGTGGATGATATGAGAGAGCTTCTAAAAGAGTATCGCACTTGTCAGCGTATAACCGTTCGATTTTAAAATTTTTTTCACAACAATCAAGTGAGCGATGCACGAACGCTTTTGGGGATATCTTTAGATGACCATAGTTGGTATAATTCTCAAGTGTCATCAAAATCGGCGATGATAAGGTCGCGACCTCCCCTTGTAAGGTAAATTACGCTAGATCTTCATGAACCTTTTAGAGTCATCCTGTATAATTGCGAACGCAGGTAAAATTTTTCTGATTTCAATAATCCATATTTAATCAGTTTTTCATCATATATATTTCTTTAATTTGCGGAAAAAGGCATAAAATGTATTCTTTCAAAAAGCTGCCGCGACCTCAATGAAGTTATTCTTGCGATCGCTTTCTATTCAGCAAATATATTCAAAAGCAAATGACATCTGCGGCCGAGCTTTTATGAACAACCGGCAAGCTACTTCAATTCATTCGAAACTATATTACTCGACGAATAATGTCTCTTTTACTTCTATTCAGAATTTAGAGTGCAGCAATATATAAAATAAATAAAATAGACCTTTAAGTGGCACAATTTTATTTAAAATCACTTTTAAAAGTAAAAAACCTTTTTTTCTTTTTCACAACATATGCTCTGCTATTCAACATAGCAGGGCATATGAGAAACCTATTTTTTTAAATTCATATACAAAAAGTCATTTCCAGTAATATGCGGTTACATGAGTTTGCGATAGTTTTCCCTTTTCAAAATTATGGCTTCAGTAGCTTTAATAACAACTCTTACGACACAATGACGCTGCGCTAATTTAAAACGTTATCACCTATAGTCATGAAAACAACACATTATTAGGACTATTCTTTTGAGTCATTATCACTTTCACTTCTATCATTTGAAATAATCATGATCACTTCAACTCAATGACAAGTAAATGCATATTCAGAAGAACATGAAGTTATCAGTTACACTTTTTTCACTTTAATCAATTGATAATTACTCTAAAGAATATAGCTATTATATACTTTTTATTAACTGCTGGCCGTGACTTCACGGACAAATTTCGTTTCAGCACCACAAAACACGAAAAATTATAAACGTGCTAATCGGTGGAAATGGCTGTTACGTTAATTTGATAGTGTCGTCCCCAACGGTGGTGCTAACAACTAATGTGTATGGCGAAGGCGCTAGGAAAACAAGGAATTAATTATTTATTCTTAGACGAAGAGTATTAATATTTCAACGTGTTTACTTGTGTCATATTAAAATAAGTTTATTAACATAAATAAATACAACCAAAGTATAAAAGTAATCTTCTATTTATTGGATTTTTATTATCTAATATCTATAAACAAAGGAAAACATTTTAAAGAAATACAACAAAATCTTCAATTTTTGTTTGGCATATATCGTAGACAGAACACAGACTCATAATATAGTTGACGTTGCATTCAGGTACGTACGTATCTTAATCAGGTACAAGTCCTTATCTTAAAATTGTTACTACATTGTTATAATTAAATTCTGTTATGGTACAAATATTGCTGAAATTATTTTATTGGAAAAATATACACCATAAAATATGATCTTCACCATGTTTAAGAATAACTGAATAATAAATAAAATCACTATGTTAAACAAAAACAAATAATAAATTGTCGAAAAAAGTTAATAAAATTCTCTCAAACTACAAAAAACCAACGGGGCACAACAAGCGGCGTTATTTAATAAACAGAAAGAACGCTTCTATATAAATTTCACTTGAATTTTCTGATTTGTCAGATGACAGTTATTTCAACCAAACCTGCATAGGCCTGTTCAGCACTTTGTCATTGTATTTTAGAAGTTGTTGATGCAATTAGTCGATAATTCAATCGTTGACACATAGAGGGCACCAAATAGTTCCTGATGCCTATGCATCCAACAAAACAATACTGTCTCTCTCTCTCCGAATAATTTTAGAAAGTGTTTCTTTTACTGTAAAATCAGATTTACTTAAAGAAAATTAATTATTAGTAATGAAGTTTTGAGATAATTTGTCTCAATTCAACATATTTTAGTTATATTTCATTACAGGTAGAGTAACGACTGAAAATGTTTCTTAAATTTCCTCATTTTGTACTTTTCAGTTAAACTATTGATAGACCGGAGAGCTATTTATTTAAAAATATTTATGAAAAAAACCAACAAGCGAAACTTTTCGTGTTTTTTACTCCTCCATAGGGACACTATTTCACGTATAAGACAAAAACAAAGGGGGTTTATAAAAAGGTAAAAAGATAGGGTATGAATAGATACGAAACATCATTTAGAGTCTAAAAGAAACCATAAATGTTTTAAGAGACCGAACAAAAAGCTGAAATGAGTTGAAAACCCAAAGTTACTCGGTGCAAGGCAGAAAATATGCAAAGCGGGGTCGGGAAATGCGTTCATGTTTTATGAAATTCGCCTCTTTCGTCGGGAGAAACGATTCAATTTTAAGAAATAAAATTTTAGGTGAAAAACAAAGTAAAGTGAAAAATACCCTCTTAAATGAAACTTTAAAAAGACATCAAGTCTCGTTTCCCTTTTTTATTTACTATATATATATATATATATATATATATATATATATATATATATATATATATATATAGTAAATATAATTTTTTTGCGAATGTTTTCTTTAAAGGCCACAACAGGTCATAGATTATTATCGTAAACTACCTTTTAGGTAGCCCCATAAAATAAGTCCATCAGGATTAAATCAGGTAACCTCGGTGGTCACGGAAAGTCCCCAAATCGAATGATCCACTTTTGAAGGGCCGTATGGGGAGGGTGTCCACTTTGTTGAAACCACGTGTGTGATGAAAGCGATGGATGAACTCGCAAATTGGGCAAAAAATTCGTAAACATCCTCCCATAATTGTCACTGTTCACATTCTTCGTCTGGCCCCGGGCATTTTCCAAAAAAAGTCGAATGATTCCATTCGTAGACAAAGCACACCAGATAGTAACCCGGATGTAATAGGTTTTGATGTTTAAGTCGTGGATTATGGGTTTTTGGAGACCCATAACGGCAGTTTTGTTTATTAATATGCCCGTTTAAGTAAAAATGAACCTCGTCACTCCCAAAAATGGATTTCATTGTTTGGAACCTCTCAACATCATTTCACAAAACTGTGTGAGTACAATGAAGACATTTTCTTTTAATTTATGGAAAATCTGGTTTTGAAAGGATAGAACTTTAAGCCTTTTTTTTTTAATTTCTTGATCGGTTGGCCTTGGAAGACCCAATGAAGCTCCCTTTTCCAAATAGAAAGTCATGAATGTTCTTGTAAACTTCTTTCAACGAGTTCGATGTTTGCAGAGATTCTTGAAGATCGAGTAGGGGCCGAGTGAGGGCTATTCATAGGAATGAATTAAATTGACACTGGGTGCTTCACTCAAGCGTCGGATATTGAATTTCGAATAAAATTGTCGACGAGCGATAACGTAAGAAAATCACCGCCTTTGAAAAATGCCTCCACAGCGAACGCGCGATGCTGTCCTGATCACTGCGGCATCGTGATTGACAAATCCGCACGACTCATGATTCGAATGTTGCTGTCTCCTTCCAGCACCGTTTATTACTTTTCGAACTAGTCTGCCGCCAGACACCCAAATATAGAATATTTCTCAGCTTGTCAATGAACATTTTTCTCGAAGAATTCCAAGACATTGAAAGAGCTTCGGGTCCGGAAAATAACGACAGTGTTATTGATCCGTCGAAGTGTCGCTGTTCGTATCTTGTCTGCTGTTTTCTCAATTAAAAATGGCACATAGGGCACAACTGCAAAATGATGGGTTGTAGTGGATGGAACAGCCCTATAAGTCCCAATGAGAGGAAAACAGCTGTGTCGTAATTTTCCGGACCCGAAGATTCTCCATTGTCTCGGAGTTCTCCGCACATATGTTATATTGTAGGTTTTCACGGATGGTGGAATGAATGGTTTGGTTGTTCCTGGTTTCAATCCGTCCATTCTATTCAGTTCTCAGCGAGTAACAACGAGACAAACCGCACTTGCAACCTCGTAAAAACGATTAATTTTTGAAACGAACGGATTGAAACCCGGAATAGCCAAACCATTCATATATATATATATATATATATATATATATATATATATATATATATATATATATATATATATATATATATATATATACCGTGTTTTTGTATCCTTTTTTTGAGTCTCACATAATTTTTGCATAATTCATCCAATATTTAGCCGATTTAGATTTATTTTGTTAAATAAAAGCTAAAAAGTTCACTCTTAAACCGAAATATAAATACCGCCACGTCAGCGAAAAGTATTTCATTCAACGACCACTATTATTTGATGAAAATCTTTTACGAAAAACGGCCGGCGGCTTTTCCACCATTGTCTAAAAGGAACAAGATGGAATGGTATGATGGAAAGCATAGCCGGAAGCTAAAAACACTGTTGCGAAAGAAAAAAGACGCTTAACTTCATCCAATTTAATAGAATGTGCTGGTTGCTTTTTGATAGATTCATTTGCGCGAAGTTCGAGTAATGATGATTTAAAACGAAACAAAATTTTACAGGATATTTTTCGAGTGGAACTATGTAAACGGTTATGAATATATTTATATATATATATATATATATATATATATATATATATATATATATATATATATATATGAATAGTTTGGTTATTCCGGGTTTCAATCCGTTCGTTCAAAAAAACGTTTTCACGACGTTTCGCCAAAATCTCATTTGGCATTTTCAAGTGCGGTTCGTCTCGTTACTCAGCGAGTAACGAGACGAACCGCACTTGAAAATGCCAAATGAGATTTTGGCGAAACGTCGTGAAAACGTTTTTTTGAACGAACGGATTGAAACCCGGAATAACCAAACTATTCATTTTACCATCCGTGAAAATCTACGATATAACATATATATATATATATATATATATATATATATATATATATATATATATATATATATATATATATATATATATTGCGATATTTTCTACAGCAACGCGCGTAAAAAAGTTGTTATTTAATTAAATTTAACTGTTTGTTTTTTTATTCATTATGATTAACTTGTTTGTTTTATTATTGGAGAAATAAAATTATCGACAGCACATATATATGAGATACTTATTGAGTTGTTGGGCGCCAGGCACAAATAACTATACCAAAGTATAATCAGTTTGTACCAAATTTTTATTTTTATTTTCAATAAATATTACTCAATTACACATGCGCTGTATTTCTGAGTGTACTCCGTTTATTTAGTGATCTGACATTTGAAACATTGATGTCAAATTTCTCTCTCTCAGGTGAGTTCAGATAAAAATATAATAATTGTCAGAATAGGTCAAACCAATGATTCAAAACACAAATACTTTATTTAGAAAATACAAAAATGTCAGTGGATGCAGTTTTTCTACGTAAAATTTTATAAAACACCTTATCTTAACCTAATCAGATTATAAAAATTATTCAATGTGCACTGTTTTCTTTTTTATGGGATTTTGAATTGTTGAATCTGGCAATATAGCATAAATATCTAAACGTTTACAAATGCGTGGCCTTTTAAAATATGTGATTTTATTTAAACAATCTATAAATATTTTAGTGTATGCTGTTATTATTAGAGTGATATTGATGCAGTGCAAATTAAACAATTTATTTATTTTATTATTACTACAACTATTTGTCATGAGGTTAGTATAAAACTATTTTATCGAACTATTTTATTATTAACTATGATTTTTCACAATAAGATTAATGTAAATCTATTTATTAAATTATTATCAGGCAAGTCAAAAATTTTTAATATGTTGCACAATAGATATAAATACCTTTTTTAAATCTTCTGAAAATTTTTTTAATATCTACGTTTAATATTTCCTCGTTCATTTCTTTTAATAAAACAAAATTTATAACTCCTTTCTCCTTTTTCAATTATTTAAATATTTTCCACAGCTACTTACTTATTGACTTATTTTGTTTATTGATTTATTAAACTTCTTTTCACTTCTTCTAAAATGGACTTTCAATTTTCCGAAAATTTTTTATTTCCAAAGTTCTATGATTTTACTTATTTGAAAAATTTTAATAAATGAAATCAGCAATATTTTTCTTCGATACAGATTATTCTGCACTGTCTCATTATAAATAACAATTGAAAAACTTTTAGGTTATGGTCCCATTAATAAAAAAGACTAGCGAATTTTACACTGTGTCCGATTAATAGTCACTACTACTTTTACTTTCAAATTATCAACTGAATATTGAGGTTATGGTAAATTTACGAACCAAACTGATGATGTTAACCATACAAATGATGGACCTGTACTCACGAAAAAAAAAAGAATTTTATCTTTTTATAGTAAGTGATCACGTGGTATAAATTTTTGTTTTAATATTTTTCTGATTGGCCAGGCATCCAACGTGAACTGGTAACTAGATGAAATTTTAAGCTTTGAAACCCGAAATCAAAATGGATTTCTAATTGTCAAAATATGATAAAATTTTGTTGTTTTATTGATATTATGAAATAAATATTCAATTTGATGACAACAAATTATGATTTATATAAATTTCGGACTTTTCCTGACATTTTGATACATTTAAACTTTACTTTTGATTATTATTTATCACATAAAATTGATAAATAAAATTGTACTTCTATCTAAGAAAATTTTACCTTTACATTTAATTTTTAATTATAACTTTCTAAAATTAATAATTTTGGTTTAATTACTATTCTAATCCTATTTAACAAAGTTTTATCTATACTTAGGTACTCTTTAATCCTAGTTTCTTATCAAAATAAACGTATAATTTATGTTTTCTCTTACTATTATTGCACTTTTACAATGTTTCTTACAAAGTTTTAATAAATACTGTTGTTATAATGCGTAGAAACTAATATGTTATTAATAACTATCGATAAATAGTGTCTGTTTTTCACTAAATAGTTAATATTTTACGCTTATTTTCACTAATTCATCTTTACCCGCACTGTTTATTAAAAGGGTGACGAAAATTCTCATTTTCGTGGATTTCTCTATGTTTTTTTAAAATTGCTTTATATATATATATATATATATATATATATATATATATATATATATATATATATATATATGTTAATGTCCAACCTTTCACATTAATTTTTTTACATTTTATCATGTTGACTGACTGATTCGAATAAGGTGCATCTTCTTTGTTAGGTATTTTTTATCTTTAAAATAACATGTTCTTTTTTGGATAACTGTCATATGACTTACAACCTTTATTTTACCATGTAAAATCACCTCTTCACGTATTCTACTGCATTATCCGAACACCCTGTATAATAATTAAATTCATTTCCGTTTATAACTTAAAAATAGAACAATTTTTTCTAAAAGGAAAACCTTAAAAAATATTTATACTTTTATTATCTTTTCACCAATTTCTAACAAGTCCCCTTTTACAAGATTTTCCTCAAAACACTTTATGCCTCAATAAAAACACATTTGATCCATCTTACACAAGTTATCAGTATTCAAAGCACCTAAAACGCTCTCTTAAACCGGAATCAAAGTCAAATTTTGTTCTGCGGCAGCATTTTTGGCTTTTGGCGATTCTTTCAATCGTGCTTTTCGATCTTCCCTCTTTCGGACAATCGTGGTAAAGAAGCCGCGGGCTCTTTTCCATGAGAGATTTCAATCAAATAATAGTGGTCGTCAAATGGAATATTTTCCGCTGACAATGCTGGGTTTCTGTTCGAGTTTACGATTGTATTTCTATACACATATGCTTTTTTTTGCAGATATACGGGGCGTTAAATAAAATTTGGTGTTTAATACTTTTTTCATAATAGTACTTGAAAAAATCAGGGTTCTTGGGTTTAAACTGTATCAAATTGGAATTATTATCCGACGTTTCATCTACGATTACACGAAACATCTTCAGGGATTTTTACTCCATGAGGTTAGAAAACCGAATTACTATCGGGGAGCAACAGCCCGGTATTTATATCCGATTGGTGCTCAGTATGATGTAGATTCTAATCTGCATCTCTATTAGTATTATTTGAATATTTACAAATTTCGATTGATTCTCTAATTTTACGTTTAAAGAAAGCAGATACTGGTGCTAGCACCTTAGTTTCGTTTACATTAAAAGTGTGACCTGAGCAATGTTGGTGTTCAGCTACTGTAGATTGTACAATTTGTTTCTTTTTGATACATTTTTCATATTGCTTAAGCCTAGTGGATATAGACCGTCCTGTTTCACCTACGTACACTTGTATCTTGCAAATGCCTTCTGTTTGAAATGGAATTGCGTCTTTTGGAGACAAACATTGTCCAGCTTTCTTACATGTGTTAAAAATTGTTCAAATGTTTGATTTTCGAAGCAGTCTGGCAATTTTATCGGTGATTCCGTGTATGTAAGGTTAGACAACACTGTCAGCAGGAGGTACATTTGCGGATTACAAAGGGTCGCCTGTTCGTATATTACTGGGGCCATGAAACCAACCCCCACTTCGACAATGGAGTGCATTCTGGATCTACCTCCGTTACACATAGTGATTCAGGCAGAGGCGAGAATGGGACTCCACCGACTAAATCACTCAACAGTGAAATTACAAAGGACGTTATCAGGACACAAAAACATATGTAAAAAAATCAGAAGCCCCGAGTTGGAAATAGACACAGACTATATGAACTCGAGCTACTGTTATAATATACCGTTTGAAGTCACAATAGAGGATCGAATGGCAAGTAAAAGAGAAAAACCGGAAACATTCTCGGGTGCAAGTATCTGGTACACTGACGGTTCAAAAACTAGTGAGGGTACTGGAGCTGGGATATATGGGCTACAACCGAGGAGGGAATTAACCCTTCCCCTTGGAAAATACCCAACAGTATTCCAGGCAGAAATATACGCAATCTTACGGTGCGCAGACGAGATAAACAGGAGAGCTTACAAAGGGAAGCAAATCCACATTTACTCTGACAGCCAAGCAACCCTAAAAGCCCTCAAGGGCAAAAAGGTATCATCGAGGTTGGTTTGGGAATGTTAGAGTGAGCTGTAAATTCTGGCAAAAGACAACAGAGTTATGTTAAAGTGGGTACCAGGACACGAAGGCATACATGGAAATGAAAAGCTGACAAGCTAGCTAGAGCAGGATCAGCATCTCAATACATTGGTCTAGAACCGGCCTTTGAGCATAAAAACCACTGGATGACCAGACAGGGTTTAAACCACAGCAAGCTATTTATTGGGACTCCTGACCCGAAACTGGCAAGGAAATTACTCCAAATGAGTAGGAACCAATTAAGGACTATTAGGGGTATAATGACGGGACACATGGCCGTCAAAGTACATCGGAACAGAATGAATCTATATAACGGAAACCTCGGCTGCCGACTTTGTGGACAAGCCGAGGAAATGGTGAAGCATATCATATGTGACTGTGAGTCACTGGAGAGATTTAGACCACAAACATTCGGGTCAGTAAGACTGGAACCGGGAGAAATACTCGCTTACTCCTTAGCAGGACTGTACAGATTGAGCCAAGGGGCTAGGTTAACAGAGTGGCTGTAATGTCTAGGGTGAGCACAATAGGCCTACTCTGGCCGCAGTGTGTTAGGCTTTAGGACGAACCCGGGAATTATATATATATATATATATATATATATATATATATATATATATATATATATATATATATATATATATATATATATGAAGTAAAAATACGAACAGTAAATGCAAACTCCTCCCCATCTTATCCTTTCTGTGTTAGAGGTTGCAGTAACTGTTCGTATTTTACTTCATTCTATACACGGAGCTGCATATAGTTGTACGTTTGCTGAATGTGATTTCAGCACTACAACGGCATAATGTGGATATATCCACTGCTATTGCATCTCACACGGGTGAATCCGTGAAAGCCGCATAAACATATATACGCCATCCGGCGGGAAGTCGGCAAAGCCGCGTTCAGTATTTGCATGCTTCCTTCCGGTCTGTCCTTTGCACAGCCAGGTGCATGTCGGTACCCTGATGAGTCTAGTAGAGACGAAACATGTATCTCTGCCGTATCACTGTGGCGGGGAGTTTTGACTTTCTTCTCGGTATGGTGGTACAGGTAGGCCATCATCTCGATGGTGGTGGAATAGGATAAATTTGCGTTTTATACCAACTTATTCTAACTGTGCAACCTCTAACACAGAAAGGATAAGATGGGGAGGAGTTTGCATTTACTGTTCGTATTTTACTTCATTCTATACACGGAGCTGCATATAGTTGTACGTTTGCTGAATGTGATTTCAGGTACATTTATGACATTTTGTTGAGGAGTTGGGTGTTTATATTTATTAATAGAACGTTTTATATCTTCAGCGCAATATCCGTTGCCTCTCAGAGCATTAGTCAGTTTTTTGTTTCTGATTTCAGTAATTGTTCGTCACATATTGAAAGTCCAGTTACTCATACTTTTCTTGCGTATTTTAAAAATTTTACCGTAAAGCCCAATTATCTATATTTTTTTGCGTTAAAATTTCAATGTTGAAAATCATTGAGGGATTTTAACAATAAATAAATAAATTGCGACTTTAGCGTTCGAGTTAAGTTAAACAATTTATCGACAAGTTAGAATAAAAAATAATTATTCGAAAAAGTTTGGATCTTTGCGTTTTCAAAAATATTTGGCCACGATATAGTATACTTGACCCTTGCCCCATACTAATTATTTTTTCAAACGATAATTGGTATAACCGTAGGACTCTTATAAAATTAAAAAAAAATAAAATTTTTTTTCTTAAGTCGTATTGAGCATCCACGCTCGCTTCCCAGACGCACAATCCCATAGTCCCTTTTTAAATTTCGGCATAAAAGTTTTTCTTTTTCCAAATTTAAGAGCGTGGCTCATCTTTCTCATGTGCCCTCGACAAACATCAAGAAAGGTGAGGCGGCTTGGCTTTTCGCCGGGTCGGGCGGTTATGGTGGGTCCCCTCCGACATCGCCTGCGCGGTGCCCTACCTTCCAATTTCCGGAACAACGTCCGATGTTCCAAAGTTTCCAAACTGATCCTGTGCATACGTCATGCTTTGAAGGGGAATTTAGGCAATTTCCGGGATTCATCGATGATAGTAGCATAGAGTTAAACCTAATGCCAGCCAACCCAGAAGCATCGGCATTTAGGCTTCACCAAACACAACCTAAAGAGACAAATCCTGGTGGAACAACTCACGAGTGCTACAGGACACAAACATTTCAAGATTCAGAAACGGTTACTAGCGCAGATGTAATGTCAGATTTAGCGGCGATCGTATCATATCATGGCACCGGCATACCCTTAGAACAAGTACCTGAATCAGATACCGACCGACCGACGCACTAAGGAACATTGGGCCTCAAAAACCGGACAAAAAGGAGAAATGCAAACTATACAAGTAATCATTGAAATTATTTTTTTTGTATACCTGAGTAACCGTACTATCATAAAAATATGATAAAGTGGCCCCTCCACGCAGCTACGCTCCGCACAGTTAATTGCAATCTAAGCTTCGTTCAATACGCACGCATTCGTTCTTGATAGATTTTTTTTAGACTTGTGTTTGATGTTTGGTATTTTGTAAAGTGAATATTAAAAAAAAAATTTTTGTGATTAAATCTGAAAAACAAGGAATGTATTTAATTTTAATATATATTATTTAAAAATATAATGACTGTTTAGTATTCTTATGGACCTAAAACAATATGCAAGAAAATTTTCTATTTTTTTGTTTTTCTTTTTAACTAATTAGTATTTTTGAAAATGTTCCGAGCTAGGTCGGACTATAATTCTTTTTTTATAATAAACTATACTATAAACCTTAGCCATATCATAACAGTCAAAACATTTTCCACATGTTTCCGCCTCTTAAAAAAACCGCTTTGAGTTCCACGGTTTTTTTTTGCAATAATTTTGGTTATTTTTTACTTACATACATATTTTTTTCCTATAGGTACAAATTTGACATCAAATATTATTGAGGTATATCGTAAAACGATATACATGCTTTTTAAACAAAGCACATCCAACACACTTGAAGATAAGGTAACATTTATGGACCATAAGCTTTGCGAAATGATGAAATGTCTCCAAAACGAGTACCATACCTTAAGTCACGATTTAAAACATTTTAATAGTGATTTGAAGAAAAGATGGATATCATCTAACTATATTGAAGAAATATTTTTGGAAAAAAACGAGAAATGGCTTAATAAATCAATAGCAGTACATAACTGGGCCACGAATTCTACGGGACGCCCAAGGAAGCATTTCCAAGAATTATATGATCGTAGTAAACGACGAAATACAAAAGAACTCCGCGAACAGGTACCTGTTGAGGAGCTTTCCTATGAAGCCAGCGTAAGTCAACGAATATCTGAAGATGCCGCGGCCTCTAAACTTGATCACACAGTAAAGAGACTTTGTTTTTATCTTGAGATTTTTTATGGGAAAACGTACAATTACCCTAAGTCAACATATAAAACGATACCCATTACGTTTTTTTAATATTACTCCCCTCTCCCTCCCCCACCCTAAGTCAGCGCCCCTTCACCAGATTGGTAAAATAATGCCAGAAGTGAAATCAGAGCACCTAAAAACATATAAAACGATATCCATCACGTTTTTTTAATATTACTCCCCTCCCCCTCCCTACCTTAAGTCAGCCCCCCTTCACCCGATTGGTAAAGTAATGCCAGAAATGAAATCGGAGCACCTAAAAACATATAAAACGATAACCATTACGTTTTTTTAATATTACTCCCCTCCCCCTCCCTACCTTAAGTCAGCCCCCCTTCATCCGATTAGTAAAATAATGCCAGAAATCAACTTAGCGCCCTCAAAATTCCCCGGATATTGATTTTGACACGTCTAAAGTCAAAAACAACGACGTTATTAATTTTGTCCGGTTTTTGAGGCCAAATGCTCGTTAGTGCGACGTTGCGATAACTGTTGCTCCTCGATAGTCAGTCATTGTTCTAATCTCGTGAAGTAAAGGTCCCTGAAGATGCCTCGTGCAATTGTAAGGGAAACGTCGGGAAAAAAAATTCCAATTTGACACGATCTAAATCCAAGAACCATGAGGGTTATGTTCTTTTACATTTTTTACATATTGTGTATTGTTTCAAATATTTTTTAAATATATAATTTGGTAACCATATATTTTAGCGAATAAAGGTTATTAATAAATTTGACCTTTCGAAACCGATCACCGATATCTTATAAGATTTTACTTTAGCTCTACAAATAAGTGTGTATTATTGCAACTAAAAGTTTATTTCTTAGTTTGGAAAGTTTCTTCGGCAATTGAGGTGTATCCAATAAAGATTTCCGGATTTTCGATTGGTATTTGAAGGGCTCATTTGTCCCTTTTTGTGGTTTCGGACTGATACGGACTTTTCCTTCAAGGAAAGACGGAAAATCTTGGGAAAACCGAACGATTGAAACATTTGAGAAAATAAATTTCTTTCTATAGAGACGATCGTTTGTAAGAAAAATTGTTATGGGTCAAAAGATACTTGATTTTTATTTGAGGTAATGTGTTATAGATTCGGAAGGAAAAAAACATAAAAATGTTTATGACGGTAGCAAATATGAGAAAATTGTTCATGAAATATGCATTATAGGCCTTTATAAGTGGTAATTCCCTGATGGGTATAAACGTCTAGAAACCGATAGATTTGAAATATTATAGCGAAAGTTTTTGAATGTTTAGAAAGTCATTTCACTTTGAACCAGAAGCGTCAGCAAAATGGATTTCGGGAAAAGTTATATGGACTAACATAAATATGAAAAATATCGGTAATTTGTATTTTGCTTCCCATACAGATTTTTTTTGCGTTAAACTTAAAAACGGTTTAATAAAGAATCCTTGAAAACAAGGCAAAAAAGCATTAAAATACATCTATATTACAAACATGTTTATCTATATTATAAATTCCTCAAGTTTAGTTTAGTTTAATTTATTCATAAATAAATACATACAATGCATTTTTACAAGTCAGACAGTAAAATAAATACACTTATGTAAATAATAAAATGTAGAAGCCCAAGGGAAACAGGTAAAAGATGATTAGATAATAATTATAAGAATTAAAGAAGTAATTTTTTACATGTTTCATTCAGGGTGAGAATGGATTGTACATGGAACTCTTACAGAACAATTACTTCATCTGTACCACATTGAAAAAGTACACGCTATGTTTCCGTATAATTATTCCGTAGGACTGGTTTATACAGCAATATAATCTAAAATAAAATTTTTCAGTTTTCAGCTCTGTAAAATAATACCTCTATAAAATATTAAAATTTCATTAAATTATACAAGTCGTTTCAAAACTTTTTTTTCTATGACAAAGTAGGGTTATTTTGATCTCCTCTGTATGCTTTTGGGAAATTAGGATGCACTTACCGGACATCCTGTAAAACATCAATAAAAAAATAACTTTCACATACGTCAATAGTGTATTAATACAACTCAAAAAGAATTACATTGATATCTATAACAGTAATAGCAAAAATGACGTTTTTTTCGAGCGCCTAAACTGGCTTACCCCCTTAAAACACTTTAAATCCATTACATCTCACACATCTCACAACTCAGAAGGAAAAACTACAAAATTTATAAATAGCGTCGAACCGGTACTGCTTGTTTTTGCGAACATTTCCCTGTAGAATTAACAAAACGTCAGAACTAGGGCCTGGTTGTTTGAACGCTGAATAACGTAATAATATTTTTATTTATATTCGAAAAAGTGTTGATAAATAGTAGATATTTCATTTCTTGGTACACACATGCCGATTTAATGCTATCCTTTTTCAATTGCATTATTTAAACGACTATCATACGATAATTGGTACGTCAATTCTAAAAAGTATGAATTTATGGTTGCCTAAATTATCACGACAAGCAATTAAACTGAAAGAAAAGATAAGTAAACATGTTTATATCTGTCAAACATCAAAAAGGCCTCTCCTCCACCGAGCATGAACAGCCTTCAAACAAATCTATGGTTGTTTAAATCTATACAATATGATCGAAGATTTGTTTAAGAATATCGCTCCGCCGATGGTAGCTGTTGGCTTAAATACGGAGGGAAAAAGCTATGGAATGAAATATTAATCTTATTCAAGAATATCATGGAAGAACAAAAAATACCGAATGAATGGAAGAATAGTGTAACAATACCCATTTTTAAAAAAGGACAGAAAGCGCACCCAGAAAACTATCGAGGAATAACACTGCTTGATAGCATTCTCAAAGCATTCACAAAAACCATACTGGAAGAAATCACCAAAATTATAAGTATACGAGAAGAACAACAAGGTTTCAAAAAGAACATATCCACTATTGACGCAATATTCGTTGTCAAACAAATAACTGAAAAATCCCTAGAACTCAATAAACCTGCGTACATGTGCTTTGTCGATATGACCAAGGCTTTTGATAGAGTACGCTTAAAGGACGTCTTAGAAATAATGAGAACAAAAAGTCTAATTAACCTAATATACGATATTAAGATCCATTACAAAACAAAAATCAGAGTAGGACAGAAGACATATATGTAAACACAGGAATTAGACACGGCGATTCGCTCAGCTCCTTCATATTTAATCTAATAATGAATAAAATAATAGAAAATCTCCCCAGAACAGCTGGATACAAAATGGGAAACACATTCTTCCATACCGTTTGCTATGCGGACCATGCTGTTCTTATTGCAGACTCTGAAGATAACCTCCAAAGACTACTGCACTCTTTTAAGACTAAAGCGAAAGAATTAAATATGCTCATCAACACCGAGTAACATCCAAAGAACCAATACGGTGCAAGTTGGAAATCGACTTCAAAATTGTCGAACAGGTAAATTACTTCAAATATCTGGGAGCAGAAATAATGAACCATCGAATCCTTTTTAACGAAGTAAGAGAGCAAACAATGAAAGCGGCTAGAATTTATGGATGCCTAAAAGAAATTGTCTGGAAGAACAAATACCTTAATACCGGAAGCAAAATTAAGATATATAAAACGGCTCTAAGACCCATCATAACATACGCGGCAGAAACAAGACCAGAGAACTCTACAAATGCTGAGAACAATGGAAATGAAAACATTAAGAGGTATACAAGGCAAAACTCTACACGACAGAATAAGGAATAAAGAGATCAGACAACAATGCGGGATATAGGACGTAGGAAGATGGGTTAGACAAAGGCGAAGATTCTGGAACAAACATATAGAGAGAATGGAGGACGGTAGATTCGTGAAAAGCGCAAAAATGAATAACCCAGTAGGAAAAAGATCACAGGGAAGACCACCAAAACGATGGTGAGAATGCTGGACCTTATTTTCCGGGGATGGCAATGAACAGGCAATAGCCTACTAGCATGGCTAATTGTATTAGAAAGAAGTAGAAGAAGAAGAAGCTATCAAACAAAGCGATCGACAACAGGAAATCGGTTATGCGCATGCCCATAAGTACGAGATGTTAAAAAATATAAGTGGCGCCCGATGTCTAATAACTCATTTTTTCCTCTTTGTTTCGTTTTTTTTTGCTTCAGCAGTTCACAAGAGTTGTGGTCTATTATGAAGGTCATTAGTTGAGGTTTAATTTAAAAATATTTATTTTAACTGCAGTAAAATCGTTCCACAGCGCTAAATAATAATAAAATTAAAACGGAAAAAAATGAACGATGTAATGCAGCTTTTAGATAAACTGAAATTAAAACCAGTGATGTACGTCGTAGTTTGTTCAATGTTTTATTCGTTGATGAACACACATAAATTTTAATTTTGTTAAAAGCGATGGTCTCATGCGGCGGTATTCGTATATTTGAATGCTCGTTAGCGTCAGCTCGTAAATCCGGTATAGCTACACAATATAAAAATCGGGAAAGATGAAAAATGTTTATTCGAATAGTTCGAGTTTAAAAAATGTAATATTTCAATCCGACGGTGGCAGTGTCTGTAAAATATATTGACCGCTTTGTAACGTTTCAAAACCTAGTAACATTGTTCTGCATGGAAATCCTCCCCACCAAACTAATTTGTTATTTCGATAATTTCTACTTATGAACATCAACATGTTTTCGTTGATTGCAAAATAGGCATAAGGATATATAATTTGTTATAGCATATCGGGGTATGGCATTGTCAATTCTACGTTTTATCTAAATCTAGGGAAATTGTGCACAATCTAGCAACACCTCATGGGGACATCTGGAAACGAACACCATCTACGAGGTCTCAAACCCCTAGAGCTTAAAATAACGGAGATATCCATTAAACCCCATGTATTTTAAATATCACCATACCCGTTGTCTGAGCTACTTATCGAATGACCCCTGTATACAGGAATTATGTTGTCATACTGGTACTCTCGATACCCGATGTTTCTAGAAGACACCAGATTACAAAACCGGTATATAAAGCCGCGTATAAACCAATGTAACAAATCTTCAGAAGGTTATCTGTATATACAGCCCATAAAGGCATTTTTAATTACCAATCTCAGCTCGGTCAGAATAATTCAAACTTTTTTTCTATAGAATTAAGAGAAGTTTTACAATTATTGAAGGTAACATCTTTACGAATATTAATTGCAGCGTCCCCGATCCTCGCGTCAAAACGAGAAAAACGAGATGCAAAAACATTATCTTGAATACAAAGTAAATTTATATCTACATAATCATCTTAAGTATGCTACGAACTTTCAGCGAGACTCCTTTGCATTTTGCCGATTTGTATTGTTATCGATGGCTATCGTCGGCAGGTTCCAAAGGAGGTAATAAATGCAATTGGGTCACAAGAAGTCAATTTTTTTATAGTTCTATTGTTTTTGAGTAGCTCGGCCGATACTCGCATCCATTTTCTGTCGTTTTTTTTATACGAACTCAAAGGATTTTTTTTTATGTAGTGGGACGGGTTTATGACACGTTCTTTGGAAAAAATTTACTTTACAGCAAGATTGAAGAAACGAGATTTTCTTATTTTTTTGTTAATAAAATGAAATTTATTTAGCACTTGGCATTGATTAAAAGTTGTTCATAAGTGAATATGGAGTGATGTAGAGAAAATATGTTGAATTTAGAGGAGATCTGCAAATAATTCCAAAATTTTTCAGTTAATGACAAAAGTTTTAGAAAGAAAATTTGCACAGACCAGCGACAAAATAATTTCGAGTGTGTCTGCCTTATGGAAATGGGCTGCTGAAAATATATTTTTCTTTTGGAAATGACTGCTTCTATTTTGTTTAACATATATTCAAAATGTAACCAAGAGATTTTGATTAAATTTCTGTATTATTCGCTAATATATTAAAACTATAAATTTGCTAGAAGTTTGAATCGTGACTATTTTTTATACAAGGTAGTGCGCTATTATCGCCCTTATTTTCGTTTTTGTTTAATATATTTTTTTACGGTAAAACCCCATTGCATACAACTAACAAAACTGTCGTTTATTCGTCATTGTCAGACAAAGTATGACAATTATAAGCACAAGAGATTTATTTACTTGTGAAGAGTCATAAACCAAAGACATAGCAATTCTCGGAACATATTTCAAAAATAATTCGGCTTTCCAAATTCGGATAATGTAAGGGGTAGATATTGTAAGTGTACTTAAAAGATAATTAGGTTTAAAAGTATACATCTTAATTTGGTCATTAACAATAATGACATTTTAAAGTATAATTCAGATGTGTATAAGTGTAACGCCTCGCCATGTTATTGTCTTACAACTTTCAGTGCTAGCTGTTGAAAATGTTTATTTTTACTCCAAAACTTTGTATAGGCATTTAGGAATTAAAATCCAAGACAATACTTTCAAATGGGCATAATTCACTTGTTCAACCAAGAACTCTGAATAAGGTGCGTAGTTTGTTTTCAAAATGTGCTGACATACCGGAACTTAGTGAATCTACAACTTACAAGTGAATTAAGGAAAGGAAAAGTGAAACTGTGTGCGAGCTTAAACCGTTTCCGAGAAGAAAAAAAATATATGAATGCTTCAAAAACATACTAATAGGACACGTTCACGAATTATTACTTAGAAAATAAAAAACAAGCCTTGATAAAGTTTTGAAAGTTGTGAAACAAGATGAGAATGTGCGTGGCATAGGAAAACTAATCTGTAGAAAGTGCTGATAAAAATAAATTTTTCTTAAGAAAAGTCAAAATGGAGGTTATACAGAGGAAATACTATTTTAGAGAAAACAGTATCTGCGGGACATTAGAAAATAGAACAGAGAAGGCAAAAAATTTTTTATCTGGATGTAATCTGTCTCAGTGAAGGACTCATAGTACAAAAAATGGATGAAGATAAGAATATGATAGTTTTTCGTGAAGCATTCTTAGAAGGGTTGTCGACAGGTTTAAAACCCTTACTCGGTAAGGGCCGCCAATTCATTATAACTCATATTGGCGGTGTTAATGGATTTATAGGAGTTTTGTTGCAGTTCGAATCGAAATCTATTAAACATTACCATGAATAAATGACGTCGAATATCTTTCAAAAATATTTTTCTTAAATGATCCAGTTGATTCTGGAGAGGTCTGTTATAGTTTTGGGTAACGCCAGTCATCATTCTAGATTGATGGAAAAGTTGTCAATAACATAGTTGAAAAAAGTGATATTACAGATTGGTTATCAAAAAAATATATTCCCTTTACGAACGATTTGGTAAAGAAGGAACTTTTAAAAATTGCCAACGAGAAAGAAAGACGATTTAAGAAACATGTGATAGACGAATAGGCTAAAGAACATGAAAATGTTGTGCTTTAAGCACCACCATACCACTGTTAATTAAAATCCATTGAACTTATTCTGGAAAAAGGTTCCTTCTTTGGATATAACTTGTCCTATTTTGTTTAATAAGTATTCAAAATCGGCAGGAGACATTCTGGTAAAATTTTTGTATTGTCCGCTAATATGTTGGAAATTTAAATCGGCTAAAAGTTCCGATTTTGATCGTTTTTTATACAAAGCAGTACGCCAACATCGTCGAGATTTTCGTTTTTTATTTAACAAACTTGATGATAATAAAACCCCACTGCATAAAATTAATATAGCTGCTGTTTGTTCTTCGTCGTCGCACATGGCAGGGCAGGTGCACTCTCTTCGCTCACTTTCTATTAACTAAAACGTACTTGAAAAATTTGCGTGGTCTGCTGGACTTCAACCAAAACTTAAATATATTTTTTTCTTTACCTTTTATTGGTTTACACCGCCCAGATGCTATAAATCTCTTTTAGCGCTGGGCGCCGAAGATAAGGGTTCGAACCGGCAAAGTTCAAAGAGATTCGTTGCAAGCTCGTCGCATACTCGTCACGCGCTCGTCTCGCCATATTTATACGCACCTTTAGATTTGTACCAAGTTTCAGAAATACACATAGCATGAGGAAGATTGACCGAACTAAGAAGATTTTCCACTTTTATTGTCTTCTTCTTTAAATTTCGGATGTTTAGGTGACAACACTTTATTTGATTATTATTGTTATTAATCCTGGAGAGGATAGACTTAATTATACCAACAGACTTGAATGTGTCAATTATTTTGGTGAAGGGCACTCCAGGGAAAATTTAACTTGGTCGCAGACTTTTGTCAGTAATAAAAATGTAACATTGTTTTTTTGCTGAAATGTGTTCATTTCAGCATCTTATAAAACATATTTCGATGGTAACTCTGAAAGACCTGTGCAAAAAAAATGGCGGACCAAAAATGGTCACGATTTTCGGTTTTTTTGAGTTTATCTCGAAAAGTAAAAGTTGTATCGAAAAATATTTCAAACAAAAGAGAATTAAAAAACCTATCGATTCATATAATATAAGTTATAGGTGACGCCACTAGTTATCGAGATATATTTTTTTTTCGACAAAATTTACGGATTTTCTTTTTTTTAAAAAAATACATTTTTTAACAAATTACCCATTTAAAATTTAAATTCGATGTCAAAGTTGACAATTTAACTTAAATTTTCCGCTTTCCTAATTAAGATACAATGCTTAATTTTAATGGAAATTGTTTGTATTGTTTAAAAAAAAAAATTTCTTTCCTGGGCCAAGAAATTTTGCGAAAACCAATTTTTGCATCAAAAAAAATTTTTGCATCAAAAAAAATCACCGGATGGAGATAAATTTTTTTTAATGAGTGCATTGGCTTTAGATGTATCATTTCCGATCTCAAAAAAAATTATTTAGGGTGAAAAAACGTTTTTTTTTTCAAAAATTCATAATGGCGTGGCCAATAAATATCAAGGGCTCAAATTTTCAGAAAATGCTTTTTAATACTACTTTACCTGCGAATTTTTTGGATTCAAGAAATACACTTCCATACGATCTATGGACCTTCGAAAATGGGGCCGAATCTAACCGAAAATAGCTGCTGCAGGCTGCTGTCGGCGGGTTGCCATAGTTCAGGCACATTTTTCATTGGTGCTTCAAGGAAACTTATGCATCACAAGTAATATTTATAATATTGATGTTGTTTTATTAATATATATGATAGTAACAAATCATACAAATATTCAGTTATATATTACATATTCTACTGTTTTTTCCTTTATATTATTATTACCTAATAGTTTATTTACAAAATTTTTACGAAAATTTCTATAAGTAAATCATATAATAATAATATATACATAATACGGCATATAAATATTTATTAATACATTAAAATTACGTGGGAAAATCATACAAATACAATATATCAATTATGCATTCGTCTTTCTTTTTTTTTTTTCTATTACGTCTATGCAATCGGCGTCCATCTCATCATCGCAATTATTACTCTCACTTTCATCGCACATACCATTTTCATCATTATTCTCAATTTCATTGTACATATCTTTCTCATCATTATTAACATTTTCATAGTCAAAATCATTCTCACACATATTATTAATTTCCTCTGAATTGTCATCAACATTTTCTAAATCGCAAGAAAAAGATAGAATATGTAATATATAATTGAATACTTGTACGATTTTCTCTATAATTTTTTGTAAAAATTTTGTTAATAAACAACTTAATAATTAATATTAATAAACAAACTATTACTATCATTTAAATTAATAAAACAA
Organism: Diaprepes abbreviatus; assembly: GCA_034092305.1. Lineage (NCBI taxonomy): Eukaryota > Metazoa > Arthropoda > Insecta > Coleoptera > Curculionidae > Diaprepes > Diaprepes abbreviatus. The sequence continues at coordinate 3,417,074 of JASJET010000310.1, forward strand.
CATAAATATTATAAATATTACTTGTGATGAATAAGTTTCCTTGAAGCACCAATGAATAATGCGCCTGAACTATGGCAACCCGCCGAAAGCGGCCTGCAGCAGCTATTTTCGAATAGATTCGACCCAATTTTCGAAGGTTCACAGATCGTATGAAAGTGTATTTCTTGGATCCAAAAAATTCACAGGTAATGTACAAGTATTAAAAAGCATCTTCTGCAAATTTGAGTCCTTAATATTCATTTGCCACGCCATTATGAATTTTTGAAAGAAAAAATATTTTTTTCATCCACAATTAATTTTTTTTGAGATCGGAAATGATACATCTAAATCCAATGCACGCATCAAAAAAAAAAAATTATCTCCATCCGGTTTCTGCAAAATTTCTCTGCCCACGATGGAAAAAATTTTCTTTTTAATAGATCTTCAAAATATAAAGCAATACAAACAATTTCCATTAAAATTGAGCATTGTATCTTAATTAGGAAAGCGGAAAATTAAGGTTGAATTTTCAACTTTGACATCGAATTTCCCGGAAAATAAAAAACTCACAGATTCCGGGTTTAACATACTTTTTTAGAATGATGATACCTATATATTTATGTTAAATTTTAAATCGTAAATTTTGTCGAAAAAAAAATATATCTCGATAACTAGTGGCGCTACCTATAACTTATATTATATGAATCGATAGGTTTTTTAGTTCTCCACAACTTTTGTTCGAAACATTTTTACAACTTTTACTTTTCGAGATAAACTCAAAAAACCGAAAATCGTGAGCATATTTGGGCCGCCATTTTTTTTGCACAGGTCTTTCAGAGTTACCATCGAGATATGTTTTATAGGATGCCGAAATGAACACATTCCAGCAAAAAAACCAATGTTACATTTTTGTTAATAAAACAGCTCTTTTTTGATCTAATTTCCATGAAGTATTTAGCTTCATATCGTGTCCTTCCAATACTAAATTAGTTTGAAAATCCTTTTCTTTTCTGCTATAACTATCCTTCATATAATATAATAATTTATAAATTATTTTCCCACTTTATAAAATTGATATATTTTGCCAATAATTAGTGGAAATTCATTAGTTTCTCATCCAGAATGGATTTATTATGATCGCGCAAGCGTTATCCATGCCTCACGCTCCTGGATTCAAAATCAGGACCATGGAAAAAGCGCTTCGCGTCTCACTTGTTGTCGATCCGCGCTTAAAGCTTCAAATTATCCACTCTCTGGAGCGTTTCACAAGTTTTTTAACGCTATGGTGAAGTTTTATCGGAATAGTTTTTCAACAAAATAGGATCAAATTCACTTGGAAAGTTTCAACTTATTATTTACGATAATTTCTTTAATATTTATTTTGGGATTAAATTTAGTGAACCAGCATTTTCTTTAACTTTAAAGATGAGCGCGTTTTTGTGGATTTGGTACAAAACTTTCGGTTTGAACGGTTAGAGACTGTAATAGCGATGATCAGCACTCAAAATCACGTAAGTAATAATTATTTGTTTAATTATTTTTAAATTTATTACTACAGAAAAGAATTATTTATATATAATGAAAAGAAATTGAAATAATAACTACAACCTGTCTCGCTCATATCAAAATTTTGTGAATTGAAATTATTTCTTTTAAATTTTATACAGGGTATCCATTTAATTCGCTGGTATCATTAACTGGATGAAGGGCCAATCCATTATAAATAACCGAGACCGCGTTATTAAACATTTTTGATTTTCCTATTTTTTTTTATCTTTACTCACCAATGTTAAGCGAGTTCAAAACTATGATTAAAAAGTTTTTTTATTTTTGGCGGCCATTTTACGTCTGTTTCTGAACCGTTCTTCGACTGAAAACAAGTTTTCCGCAAACGTATCTAACTCTGGCAATTTTAAAGATATCAAGACAAAATAAAAACCAAAATTTTTTGCCCTTACATAATATTACCTAAGTGGTGAGGAAAGTGAAGAAAAAAATTCACAACTATGAAGTAAAAATTAAGTTAAAATGGAATTTAATACTTGAAAATTACACTACGTAACAAATTGTAGTTTATTTGTTGTATCTTGTATGAATAGTGCATTTTTTTGTTAATTTTAGGGCGCTGAATACAAACATGACAATGAAATTAAAAACTTAGTTGCAATTTTCAAGAATAAGATTTTTTATTTTATTTTTAACATAAATAATAAAAAATACATACTTTTATATATGTAGAAACATTAAATATTCCATCTTTTTGCTTTTCTTTTGTGAATTGTTTCTGAAACATCTCTAACAAGAGTTCAACAGTAGTCAGCAAGCATGGAAGCATTCCCTTTCCCTGGTATTCTTTTCTCCATAGTTGATATATCCTAATGGAAGCGTTCACCGTACTTATCACTTACAGCTTCGCAGTTGTCAAGAAAAAAGTGAGTGAGTAAGGAAATGGATCTTTAGAGACATATTGCAACACATTTTTTGATACGATGACAGCATATTTTTAACAAAAGTAATGTAATTGTCAGTTTTTTTATTTCCGAAGAAGTTAATGACCATGAAGCGCATGTAATTTCAAGCATTCTTTTCAATATATGATAGAGTGCTGTCAAAATGTTTGTCTTTCAGAATATTTCAATCTGTGGCCCAACAGAAATATCTTTTTTAATTTTTGCTTTACTTAGCCTTGGGAATTTCTGACACAGGTATTGAAAGGCTGGCCCATTTGTATTCAGTGGTTTAACAAAGTTTTTCATTAGGCCCAATTTGATATGCAGTGGTGGCAATAGAACCTTTTTGGGGTCTATCAATGGTATATGTTGTACATTCTTTTCACCTGGCTCTAAAGTCCAGTTTTCTTGTAATGAAGTGCCTTTGCCCGACTATCCTATTCACATAAAAAACAGCAAAACTTGGCTGCAACCCAAGTAAACGTGCAATCACTTTGAAGTCGCCACAGATCTGCCATTGGTGGAAATAAACTATATATATATATATATATATATATATATATATATATATATATATATATATATATATTCCAAAAGTATTACTGGTGCGCAAGTTTCTTTGTGGTACATTAAAACTGATGACTCCCAGCAGGTCGGGGCAATCAACTTGAAAATTAATGAGTTTAAAAAGAAAACAAAGATGCAAAAACTCTCTCCTTTGTTCGAGGGGAGGTACATTTAACAGTTTCATAATATCTACATAATTAATTTCGTCAATAGGTATTCTAAGTTTGATTGCAACAAATCTTATGAATTTTCTCTGAATTGGTTCTAGCTGCTGAATATAAACTTTATAAAATGGTGACCAAACCTGACAGGCATATTCCAAAATAGATCTGTATCTATTCCACTTTGTCTAAATTTTCCTTATTAATAACATATTGAAAGTTAATGATACTTTTTCTTTAATAAAATTGCATTATTTTACATTTTTTTGTATTGAATTCCATTCGATTTTTCTGACACTGGTCCTCCAAGCAATACACATCCTCCTGAAGTTCCTTACAATCCTCGACCGATTTAATACACTTGAATATTTTCAAGTCATCCGCATAAAGAAGTACAGAAGAGTACTTAACAATATTACAGATATCATTAATAAAAACATTAAAAAGTATGGTAGATAAGTGTGCCCCTTGTGGAACTCCAGACTTTACATGAATCTGTTTTGAGTGGAAGCCCTTTATTTTTACGATCTGAGACATATTTGTAAGATAGCTACTAAACCACTTGAGTAAGTCACCAATAACGCCCACAGCATAAAGCTTATCCAATAACACCCCATGATTAACTTTATCAAATGCTTTGCTGAAGTCTGTATAAAAGCATCAATTTGATTCCTAGATTTCAAGGATTGTGCAATATTTTGTTCATACACCAGAAGATTTGTAGTCGTTGATTTGCCCTTAGTACAGCGTAAAAGCGTTACAAATTTGACACCCTGTATTTTACATTATTTCAATAAAATTACCTTTAAAAGTATAAAACACAAATAAGGTCTTTCAACTGGACCTCCAAAAGTCTCTCATGAGATGGTCTTACCGATCCACGGGGAAGTAAATTAGAGTCCCAGTCCCAGATTTACTAAATCATCCAATTTAAAATTCTTGGAAGGTAATAATAATAAATGCTATATTACTACCGAAACTAAAGCGATAACAATTAAAGCAAGATTTGAATCAACCCTTAGCCATAATTAGAAACTGAGATACAGATAGTTAAGATCGGGTCGGGCGGCCACTAAAACTCACGAATTACCCACTCTGAAGGGTTCATTTATCGTTCGAAATAATAATTTAATGGAATTATTATCGATACCATAATTAAACTAATTGTTTTAAAATAAGTTCTGTTGATTTGTAAGTTTGTTTTGCCATTTTTTCGAGTAATATACAGAGTGTTCGGTAAAAATATATATATATACAAGGGAAGACCCTTCAAATTACTTTCCAAGAAAGTTGATTAAAATGTAGTTTCGGACTTGCATTGTCTTCATTTTTAAGACGTTTCGATTGGCTTATATCCAGGGGCAGATCCAGCCTCTTTCTCTGGGGGGGGGGGGGCGGTGATATTACAAAAGTACAGTATGACAAGTAAAAAGGGGGAAAGAGACGTCAGCAACATTCCCATTTCTGGTTTAAAACAAATTGTTGACGGGAGGGGGGGAGGCGATCGCAAAAAAAGTTTTCGACGGGAGGGGGAGCCTAGTCTAAGCCAGAATCGGGTCTATTTTCCTAAACTCAAAGCTCTTGGAATGGATGGGGCGATCGCAAGAAAAAACAAGTTGTCGATGGGGAGGTGGAAGCTAGTTGCATACACATTCCTAGTATAAGAGCCAGAATCTGGTCTATTTTCCGGAACTCAGAGCTCTTAATAATAATATCCTTTATTTGCCAACAAAATTATGATCACATAACTAAGCAACGTCAGAGAAAGAAATGTTTAACGTTAAGAATTATAAATATATTGATTTAACTACAATTAAGATAAAAAGTAATTGACATTTCGATAGGAACTTTACACAAAGGAAAACGAAAGGAGAAAAAGACAGATACAAAATAATTAAAAAAAAATAGTAATAAAAGAGTCAGTTTGAACTGAACAAAGTTTTATAGCTTGGAAAATAAGATATTACAATTTAAAAAGGAATGAATTTTTACACAAAATACAAAAGCAGGAGAAAAACCCACTAAACTAAAAATATTAAGTTAAAAATATTGATATTATAAAAATTATTCATTAAAATTGAGAGAGTAAAAGCACCCATCAGACAACCATTCATTTAAGCATCTATTAAAGCAGTTTATCGACTCGATAAGCCACATTTCTCTTGGTAACATTCTTACGACTTTAATCGCCATATAGTGTGGTCTTCTGGTAGTCATAACCATGTTTCCCCCATAAAGCTGTCTGTTTAGCGGAAATAATTCCGTATTCCTTCTGGCAAGCATGACTAAAGGTCTAAAGTATAATGAGGGAACAGTAAGCAATTTAAACTGAGTAAAAAATGGTCGATATGAAGCTCTTGGATGTAAGTGGAAGATGCATCTTATTATGAGTTTTTGAATTTTAAATATATTAATAGCCTTTCTTGATGATTCCCAAAAGGAAAAAGAGATTGTATTTGCCCAAGGTCGAAAAGTGTAACAGTCTCTGCAGTGATGACGTCACAAAGCCTTCGGACTACACAAACTGCTAAGCCTAGCCCCAGGAGCTGAGATATGATGTTCCCCGTTAAAAGACGGGTCCAAATGAACACCCAACAACCTAACGTGTTCCAAAGTGGGTATAGATCCATCCCCAAGCCACACAAATAGTGACTCAGACCTTATTGCATGCTTTGAAAAAAGAATGAGACCGGTCTTATTACGTTTAGAGTGAGGCTGTTATGAGAACACCACTGCTGCATTTTCAATGCAGAGTTTGAGCACTTTTGAGAGAGTCCCGCCATAGAAGTGTCCGCCAGAATCACTGATGTGTCATCAGCAAACTGGCAAACGCTATCCGCGGCCAATCCATCTCCCAGATTGTTTACATATATTAAGAATAATATGGGTCCCAAAATGAAGCCCTGAGGTACCCCTGCAATAATTTAGTTCTATCTGAAAAGTAATGATGATTATTTTTAGTAAATTTGAAAGGGGTGACCGCAAGAAAAAAACCAGTTTGCGACGAGGGGGTGGAAGCCAGCACCATACACATTCTTAGTGTAAGATGCACAATCGGGTGTATTGTCCTGAACTCTAAGCTCATGGGGGAGGCGATCGCCCCGACCGCCCCACAAGTTAAGGATGACCAACTCTTAGTTGATAATTGATATTTGTTAATTTTTAGTTGGGACTATGAACAGATGAAAGGGTATCATTTTAATTGCAAGTGAAAGTTGATAGTAGTAGTTGATAATTTTCGGAAGTATGAACAGACAGTTCAAAATACTCGTATCTATTTATCAACACATTTGCTCACCCTGTATATTCATATTTCTATTTTTTAGTATGAATAGTTCTTGTTTGTGTAAAGTTAAATCTGAGAGGGACTATTTTTTTCCAGAACCGGGAATTTTGTGTGGGGTAAAATTTATTCAAGTAATATGTCAGTGACGCATTGGTAAAATATGAATTGCATTAAAAACTTATTCTATTTTCTAAAATAAATTGTGTTTGTGTTTCTTCTGTTCAGATATGTTCGAAAGTTGGATGGTTTACATAAAGGTCTTTTAAGGTATGTTAATTTATATTCAGACACACATATTGATCTGAGTATATACATTAAAATAAAAAAGTTTTAATAACAATATTTTCATGAAAAAATTGACATATGGTTTTAGTTAAAATTTAATTTATATATATATATATATATATATATATATATATATATATATATATATATATATATATATATATGGAAACAAAGACAATGGTGAATAATATCCTGTTATTTTTTGTAGAAAATCGATATATCATAGCAACATGGCAACAAACAAATTACGTCCCAATAAGATATAATTACCTGCACTCAATCTGCGTTCCTTGTGTGCGCTGTCTTCTTAATAACATGTATCTTAAATTACAAAGTTAAAATCTTAAGTCACAGTGTAAAAAAAAGTCCAGTTCTTTATAAATAATTGTTAGTCGCGCGTCTATTTTTGTCCATTTTCGCATATTTTCAAATGCTTGCCAAATCTGGAATTTTGACACCATATGAATTCTGAAAAAAACATCTTTTTCATCTTCAAAATACCTTTCCAATCCATTGTTTTATTATATATATTTTATTTGAATGGGCTACGACACCAGTCGTACCGATTAATTTTTATGATTTTTGGGCAAAATTGAAACCCTTGTTAAACCTCAAGTTTTGATTCTTTCTTAACTGATAAACTAAATTTTTTTCGTCTTGAAGATACCTTCAATTTCTATTTCGAAAAACTACGATTGGTTAAAAAGAACCAGAGATATCAGTCTTTAAATGGAGGTCTGATTTCGAAAATTTGAAAAATAACTTACCTTCAGGAAGCAAAAAATATATATTTCTGTTTTTCATTTGAGAGCCAAAACTTTAGACTTATAGTGCATTCGAAAATATGTGAAAACGAACAGAGTCATAAATTACATTCAGATCTTTTTGAAATTTGACGGGAGAAGCAAAAGTTATGAATCCTGAAGAATGACCCATTATCATCACCATTCTCAGCTTCATCTATCGTTTCCAACTACTATGCAGTCTCCCTTATTCAATGTTCCCTTAATTCCTTCTTTTATTTGGTGATGTAATTTATTTGGTGTCCTTGAAATGTATGGTCATTTGTGCCCATGATTTTCTGTCTTTTGCTGTCTAGGACCAAGTTGTTCCTGCCAGTTTTTTTATGTTACAATTCCATCTAAGATTTAGGCGTCTTTTTATTCGCTTGGCTTTTCTGGGATACCACGTTGTGGTCCTGGTGATCCATCTATTGCCTGTTCTTGCTATATAGGACAACTCTACAATATTATTTACAAAGTTAGAATTTAATCTAACTTATAATTATTAAGAACCACATTGGTGAGTTCTTAATAATTATAGGTAACTTTGTAATTAATATTGGAGAGATATCCTGAAGAAGAGCAAAATAAATTCTCGACAGCTTGACAGAAAAAAACAAGGGGTTTTCCTTATCAAAGCCTACAAATTTGAACAGACTGTATCCCAGTGATCCTAGTTCTGAATATATATATAAATATATATATATATATATATATATATATATATATATATATATATATATATATATATATATATATACATATATATATATATATATATATATATATATATATATATATATATATATATATATATATATATATACCACTAAAAAATTCTTAGTGATTTGTACTAATGATCTTAAATTTAAAAGAAAAATATTTATTTTCGGCGATAATTTGTCCTTCTTTTTCTTTATTTTTACAGTATGCGGAAAAAATTCGCCATGATGTTTACTTTCGTTATCTCAAAAAACTTTTCTCTTACGTTCGGTATTTTATTTAAGGTATTTCCTTAGTTATGCTTTGTTAGATATTCGTAGAGTTTCTCTAAAAATTTGTTAAGTGAAATAAGGCGAAAGTTTAAACACTTTTAGGTTTATTTGGGATATTCGAATTATCTTGTTGGCTGAAAGTCGAATTTTCTTTTGCGTTTGGCTTCTTCTTTTACGAAATACACTAGTCGTTAGTTGAAAAGTTTGTTAATAAGATTATTTGATAAGGTCAGATTAAGTAAAGAACATAGGGGTAATTATTTTTGTGAGATTATGTGTGACTTTTACCAGTTAAAGCTAAAAAACGAATTTTCGCGCAGTCACAGCAAACACAGAAATTTTCTTATACAATTTTTAAGCAAAAATATTTTATATAAGATAGTTTCATATAAAAAATATATTATACTAATAAAAAAACAACACGATAAAACTTTTACCTCGTTCTAAAAACAAATTACTTTCAGTACGAAAACACCTTCCACAAAAAACTCGATGGATGTGCTATGGGATCACCAATTTCATCTAACATTGCTCAGTTAGTAATGGAATATTTAGAGGAAAAAGTTTTAGAAAAATTAAATTTTAATATAATATTTTTCAAACGTTTTGTCGATGATTGCATAGCAGCCGTACCACAAAATAAAATAAATGAAATTCTCGAAGAGTTTAACAGTTTCAACGAAAAATTACAATTCACGTCTGAAACAGAAAATAATAATAAAATAAATTTTCTAGATATGACACTTATACGCAGAAAAAACAAAATTTGAACTGAATGGTACACCAAACCAACTTGGTCAGGTAGATATGTAAACTGTTTCTCTAATCATTCAAAAACTCAAAAAAATAGTGTTCTAATCGGTCTGTCTGATCGTGCTATCTCTCTAACGTCTCCAGAATTCCGAACAAAAATACTGCAAAGGGTAAAAAAGACACTAATAAATAATAATTTCAATGAAAAGACTATCACCAAAATAATTAATAAACGAACATACCTTACGCTAGTGAGCTGTCAGAAAAAATAAAACACATTTTAAAAAAGCATGATATTATCGTATGCCAAAAGTCACATAATAAATTAAATACACTGTTCACAAATTTAAAAAGTAAAACTCCTCTCATGAATAAATTAAATGTAATATATTTGATCCCTTGCACAAATTGTCCCAAAAAATATATAGGCATGACGAGCCAATTGCTGAAGAACAGATTAAATGGAAATAAATATACGAAAAACGCCGCAACAGCGTTAAACAAACACACACAGGACGAAAAACATACTTTTGATTATAACAGTACCATAATAAAAAACAAAGATATGAATTACCAAAAATTACAGATAAAGGAAATGATTAAAATTAAAAAAGATAAAAACACCGTTGACGACAGAACAGATATGGGAAATTTGAGCCACATTTACACAAGCCTAATTTAAACAAAAATATTAAGTATTCGATCCTGTCAAGTAAGAATCAAAAATTGAATATCCTCTTAAACATAAAAGTAAACGTATACTTTATTATGTTTTTTTTGTGCATTGTAAAATATTAAAAATATACAAAAAATAAAACACACTCGCATTCCATGTATCCTCAGTAGATGCTGTAAAGATTGAATTTCATTAGTAATAGAGTAACAAAATGTCAAGGTGTGTACTGGTAAAATTAAATATTTTTAAAAAATTTTTAAAATTTAAATACTATTTTAAAGTGTCTTGTTTGTTTTTTAAAATTGTAGATATGTTTCTTATGTCAATGTTTTAATTATATAAAAATATTTTTAGGAAGGAAAACATTTTGAAAATGCCTTAAATAAAGGACGAAACGTCAATTGTTTTGCATTTTTTTAAATAAAGAACCTAAACCCGAGAAAAGACAAAATAAAGAAAAAACGATATAATCTATGGTTCAAGAATCAAGAAAATATAATATATATATATATATATATATATATATATATATATATATATATATATATACATATATATATATATATATATATATATATATATATATATATATATATATATATAGTTTGGTGTTTTGTTTTAGGGGGTATTGAAATTTATTTAAAGTTAAAAATTATCGGATAAAAAAGTTTGAATTTGTTTTGATTGCACTTTGTTCCTTTGGGAAACGCAGTGGCATCTATATATATATATATATATATATATATATATATATATATATATATATATATATATATATATACATATACATATATATATATATATATATATATATATATATATATATATATATATATATATATATATATTATGTTTAGTTATTTTAAATACACTGCTTTGTTTCATACTAACCCAAATTTTAAAGACCGGTACCTATGGCAGGTTTTATACATATCTATGCTTTTAATGTACCATTGGAATTGCAACTCCTACTTTTTAATGCACCAGCCGACACTGACCTATGCGATATATAAATTGTTATAGCATACCGGGCTGCGACGTTGCGAAATGTACGTTTTCTCTAAGTTTAGGAAAATTGTGCCTAATATAGCAACACTGCATCAGGGCGTTTGGTGATGACCCTCCATCTACGAAGTTTAAACCACTAGGGTTTAACATAATGCAGATACCTATTAAATCCCATATAATTCCAAATTCCACCATAATATTTAAAATAATAAAACAAAACGAATTTTTATTTCCGAAGTCTTATTTTTATTTTCTTTTTAAAGAAAGTTTTAATTTAATTTTTTTTTTCGATGTTTATATGAAGAAAGAGAAGTAACTTTTTCACGCATCATTTTTTGTTTTCTAATTTAAATTACACCAATAAAAACACTAATCTTGTTTCGGAAAATTTTTTCGCACAACCTGTCGTAAACCAAAACCATTAAATGTAGTATTTTCCAATTTTCCCTTGAAAACTTCAAAGAGAAATTCCCGTATGGACTCTTTATTTCTTATTTTTAGAAATTCTTTCAGAATATAGTTCTTTGAAGAGTTTAATACGGCATTAATGCAATATAGCTACTTCAATGTATTTTTTTGTTCAGTTTTGGAAGGAAACGTTTTCTATAATATTTTAAACGCCTTTAAAAAGGCTGTATTGTTATCTAGAAAATTAATATTAACGTTTTTTTTTTATCAGAAGCGTCGAAATAAGGTGTTTTGCTGTGTTTTGAGGTCAAAGAAAGTCGTTTCTTGCTTATTTTTAGCCGACTTCAAAAAAAAAGTTATCAATTTACAACTACTACGTCACCAACTTCAAGAAATTAATAATTATATGAGTAAATTTACGATTATTAAATTATAATTTATTTTATAGTTTTAAGTGGAATTTTTTGACTTCGATTACGTTTTCTTTTTAAATAATTTATTAGAACTCAATGTGATATCTTAATCAGTTTATTTATCTGAGTAGTAATTTACTGTTTAGCATTAAGCCAATATTTTTGCTACATTTATGTAAGGAATTATATATATATATATATATATATATATATATATATATATATATATATATATATGGTTTGATTTTTCCGGGTTCAAAAACTCGTTTTCACGACGTTTCGCCAAAATCTCATACATAAATAAATACATACACACAAAACTACTTTCAAGATTTAAAATAAATATACCAGCTCTTTTGAAGAAGCTCACAATGTAGAGCGAAACGTCAGAAAAATTGTTGTCCTTTGTTTCTCTAATGGAAAAACCTATTCCCAAGAAAATATTACAAATATATATATATATATATATATATATATATATATATATATATATATATATATATATATTATATTTTGTTTGGATATTTTCTTGGGTAATAAATGATAACAAAATTCAAAAGTTTATTTTTCACTCCTGTTTTATATTTTATTACGTTTCGCACATTATATCGTGATATTTCAAGTTTTTTTCTAAAACAGAAGATTTACATTATATATGTTAATAAGAAAAACATTTAAAAACACACTTGAGCAACATCAAATAATTAAAAGTTTTGTGTAATATTTTACATTGCATTTTAAAATCACATTTTTTAGATAGATTACCCTGGAGTTTGTCGGTTCAAATAGTATTAAAATTATGATTTACAAGCCAAATGGCTTCGCACTCCCTCCAGGGATTATTCATTCATACCAGGCATACAAAGACACCAAAAGTATGAAGCTTTGTGGAAACCCTTTCCATGTTATCGGGTCCTAGGTGACGTTGTCTGCTGTATTTCCTACGAACTTTCGGACGGTTCTCGCGGTAGCAAGGAGAACTGCTTTCTGCATAGGTTTATACAGATGCTCACTAAGGCCCAGTTCCTTGATATTCTGCAGGAGGTTCTTTGGTATCACTTCAGTTGTTGACAGTATTATGGGAATCGTTTGGACACTGTTCATTTCCCATTGTCTTCGGATCTGGACCTCCAGATCTCTGTATTTGGCGATCTTCTCGTTGTATTTTGGCCTTAGGTTGTTGTTGTTCGGTACAGCAATATCGATTAGTGTAGTTCGCCTAGAAATTTTATCTATTAGTATAATATCTGGTCTATTATGAGCTACTGTCTGATCCGTCAGAACCGTTCGGTCCCAATATAACTTGAACTGGTTGTTCTCAAGAATAGGCTCCGGATTGTACTTGTAATAATGCACTCTTCCTTACTGTAATAGGTTTAACTTTTCTGCTAACTCTTGGTGGAGTATCTTAGCGGCTGAGTCGTGTCTTTCCTTATACTCGGTTGCGGCAAACGCTTGGCATCCTCCAGTTATGTGCTGAATTGTTTCCGATGTTCGACAGCCATATCTGCATTGGTCATTTTCTACTGAGGGATCTGTAATGATGAACTTCCGATAGTTCTTCGTCGGAATAACCTGGTCTTGGATAGCTAACAAGAAGCCCTCTGTTTCCGGAAATATGTGTCCTGAAATCCACTAGTAGTTCGACGCTGAGTTGTCGACATTGTCCTGATTGACCACATTCGGATGCCGTCCATGAAGTGGCTTCTGTAGCCAGGTTTGTAACTTCTCTTGGTCTGTTTGGTGGTGAGAAGTAATATCTTGTTGCCTCAACTGTAGCGGCGTTGAATCGTCTGCCTCGCATATTACTCGATGTAGTGTGGAAGGGTCCGCTAACCTGGGGAAATATGAACGTAAGTTTATTATTTGTTGATCGAGCTGCTTACCAATATCGATCAATCCTCTTCCTCCTTGGTGTCTTGGAAGCATTGTACGTTCAATAGCACTCCGAGGGTGATATTTTTATGCTTTTATTAGGAGTGTCCTTATTCTTCTTTGTTTGTTTTGTTACAATTCCAAAAGAGTAGCTTAGCGCAGAGCAAGCATACGTGTTAACGTATTAAAATTATTAATTATATCTTAAATTGATGTGGTGGGATTTATTTTTTATGACCTATTTCTTTGGATAGTTCTGTTGTTTTTAAAAATTTTAAAAAATTTACTCTGTACAGTGTCTGGATTATTTTATAGATTTGTACAGGGTTTAAAATAAGTTAATGTATTTATTTGTTCATGTATTTATTTATTTATTTTTGAAATTTTAGCACTGGTTCATTAGCATGTACTAAATCTGACTGTGACTACTTATATCTTTTTTATCGTTAAGGGCGTTTTTTTCTTTTTTAATTTCTATCATTTCTTTTATTGTTAATTTATGATAATTTTGATCTTGAGTTAATATTTTGGTACTGTTAAAATCGAATTAATTTTTGTTTTGATTTCGGGCTTGTGTAATACAGTTGAAACGTTCTTTATATATTTATGGCTGTTCAATCTTTTAAGTACTGCGTTGTCATTCCAATATAAGTTTTAGGACAGGCATACTAATGCACTTATTATTTTCTTTTTGGTTTTTATTTTTTGCTTTTTCTGCTTTGTTATAAAACAAATATGTTATTTTAGATATTATTTTTTTTTAGAAAATGATTGTTTATAAGAGTTGTTTGTCTCTTTTTATGGTTTTAACCCCCGCAAAATATCATTATATAACCATAAAATAGGTACAAACAACTCTTATAAACAATCACTTTTCAAAAAAATAATAACAGTAAACAACAACAGTACCGATTCATCTTTAAGCCAAAAAAATCACTTCTCAGTTTTGTTTGATGCTGCTAGCAGTGCACCATCTCACAGGAGCCGATTATAACAGTAAAATTAGTGGAAAACTTAGTACCTTGAGATTTGATCCGATAAAATATCTTACTAGTTTTGCAGAAGGTATGGTTATTTACGCATATGAAAATGATATTTGAGGGTTCATCTAAAGAGAAGATAGATAAGTCTACTAAGGAAACCGAAAAATATTTTGTACTTACAAGTTATTTAAAAAATTTTTTTTTTCGACATTCGATGAATTGAGATATTGGTTGTATCACTATGGCAATGCGACTTCCATTTTAGAACTTCCTCCGACAAGGAAATCAGTAAAACTGTGAAAGCGATATATTAAATCCGGAAGGGTATGGTTATATATTGCAGGAAGATTGTTTACTGCCAAGGAAAATAACCATAATATATCCCCCTATCGACGAATTACAATCAAATTACAATTATAAAAATTCTCAGACTAAATTATGCAGTTGCAGGGCGATGTGTTTACCTTGTTTTTCATTTTGTACTTATCGTTTTAATAATTTTTGTTAAAATCCACACGATTTCACATTATAGAGCTGGAATAAATTAAATGTAAATATAATCAAAATGTATTACATTATATATATATATATATATATATATATATATACATATACGAAATTCGGGACCTTGTACATCAAAATATTTCTAAAGAAATGACGTAATCAGTAGTGAAAATTGGAACAAAAATTTTTCAAAAATTTTCGGAAGTAGCTGAAATATACAAATAAAACTGGCGAATTTTCTTTTATACTATACTTGTAAAATAAATTTAAAAATATTAAATGTTCCTAAAGCCCTCGATTTTATCACATTATGTTGTGGCGTTGCGTGTCAGGCACCGAACTGTTAATTAAAAGAAATCCTCCTTCCCAAGCGTATTAGTAGAAAACAATTAATTCAATTGTTTCGTTTAGAATAATGACAACCCTTATTCGGAGATAAGTTCATCAAAACTGCGCATGTGAATGGAAAGATAAGGTGGCATTAGAAATGGGGCGTAATAAATTTATAAAAGGATGACGATAAATATAATATATGAGGGGTATTTCTATTACTCACTTGGTTCTTTGCATAATTGTGGAAAAACAGAAACCGAGCAATATAATACAGGGTGTTTTCAAATAAGTGTCAAACTATACATACATGCATATATATATATATATATATATATATATATATATATATATATACCGGGTGTCAACGAATCTATTAGACAAGTCATAATTTCTAGAGTATTATGTGTATCAAAATGAGAAATGGTACAGGTAAATGTTATGTGAAGAGGAGAGTTTTCGCATATTTTCCACTTTCCGGTCACTTCCGGTTTCACCGGAAATGGCCCTGGTTTTGAATTCTTAAATAGAACACCCTGTATATTTTAACATTTTTGGATTTCTGAGACAATTCTAGATCAGAATGTAACATTTTAAAAACTTTTTACGTCTACTTCATTTTTTTAGAGCCACTTTTATAATTGCATCTAGGTGGCCATGATCGGACGCAAACTAATCTAAGGGCCTTAGGTGATGTCAAAAAATACAATCGCAAAGTTTTAGTTACTAGTATGAAAGACAGGAATAAGACAAGTTGACAAAATTACGTTTTCATTTCTAACTATTAATTTTCAAATGGCGACCCCTTTTTGACAACTACTTTTCGAAAAAAGCATTCTTTGATGAATCTAACGGTACTAATTTATTTGCGATTGGATTAGACATAAGAACAGAAATTAAATATTATTAAGCAAAATACTAGATAATTTATTTACTTATGACAAGTGCGCCATGGACAACCATGATGTATAATAATTTGCAACTGTTTTTATCAAGTCTTCTTTGGAAAACCAAGCACTCACTTAAGTAGATAATGACAGTGAATTTCTATGACACTCTCCAAATATTAATATCATATCCACTTTTTCACTTTGAGTATACATTATTTTAACGAAAATTTAAACTAAACTTAACGAAAATTAAGAAACTTTTACGTCTGTTCTTAGAGCGTATGTCACTGTCATTATCTACTTAAGTGAGTGCTTTGTTTTCCAAAGAAGACTTGATAAAAACAGTTGCAAATTATTATGCATCATGACTGTCCATGGCGCACTTGTCATAAGTAAATAAATTATCCAGTATTTTGCTTAATAATATTTAATTTTTGTTCTTATGTCTAATCCAATCGCAAATAAATTAGTACCGTTAGATTCGTCAAAGAATGCTTTTTTCGAAAAGTAGTTGTCAAAAAGGGGTCGCCATTTGAAAATCAATAGTTAGAAATGAAAACGTAATTTTGTTAACTTGTCTTATTCCTGTCTTTCATACCAGTAACTAAAACTTTGCGATTGTATTTTTTTGACATCACCTAAGGCCCTTAGATTAGTTTGCGTCCGATCATGGCCACCTAGATGCAATTTTAAAAGTGGCTCTAAAAAAATGAAGTAGACCTAAAAAGTTTTTAAAATTTCACATTCTGATCTAGAATTGTCTCAGAAATCCAAAAATGTTAAAATATACAGGGTGTTCCATTTAAAAATTCAAAACCGGGGCCATTTTCGGTGAAACCGGAAGTAGCTGGAAAGTGAAAAATATACGAAAACTCTCCCCTTCATATACCATTTACCTGTACCAATTCTCATTTTGATACACATAATACTCTAGAAATTATGACTTGTCTAATAGATTCGTTGACACCCGGTATATATATATATATATATATATATATATATATATATATATATATATATATATATATATATATTTGACATTCCATGTCAAAAGACTTTCCCTCTATCCAATTTTGAGTTCAGAATGATTAGAAGTGGGAGAGAATTACATCTTCTTATAATGCTGACTTGACTTGGCTGTACGCATGTCTGTCTTGTACTACGGAATATCAATCAATTTACAGTAATGATTCAGATAACGCACTAGCTTCAAGCAGATACTAAAACAATAATCCCTCGTATTATCTAATGGTAGCAGAAAAATCTGCTCTCACACCGAACTATTTAAAATATCCACTGTAATATCTTATTCCAATTTATTGTATGTTTTGGTAATTCGGTTTAAAAAACGCTTATGAAAATTTATGTAATTATTTATTGGGAATTCTCAAGGGCGATACGGTAGACCGAGACTAGCACTCAATAACCTCAACTAATAAGCTATGTTTGGACGTTAACATGAATCTTAAAAACACATGTAGATCGGGGGGTCTATTCTTCGATCAAGTTTACCGAATGTCGCAAACAACACAAAAATTAACGCTAAAAAATAATTTTTTTTCAGAATTCAGGCAACTTTGCTTTTCTATGTCTGCATTGGAAAAATAGAGTAGATCAGATATCTAAAATGACCAGAAAAATTAAAGACTAATTTTTTCAAAAATTAATTTAATAAAAATTACATGCGACAACACAAGTACCGCACGATGTTTTATATTCGGGAGATTTCCCACCTCATTTAGCGAATTTTGGTAAATTTCCAAAAAATTTTGTCCGCTAAAAACTCCCTATTGTCATTTTTTCATTTATCCAGTTCTTCCGGAAAAATACATATTTTTTTCTGAATTTTTACGCGGTTATAGAGGTTGCGTATAATTCCCCGTTTTGTTACAACAGAATGATTAGAACTATGATTAAGATATTGTCCAGTATGTGTTGGCGTTCTGTATACTGA
Source organism: Diaprepes abbreviatus (assembly GCA_034092305.1). Classification (NCBI taxonomy): domain Eukaryota; kingdom Metazoa; phylum Arthropoda; class Insecta; order Coleoptera; family Curculionidae; genus Diaprepes; species Diaprepes abbreviatus. Next base: position 3,435,373 of record JASJET010000310.1, read on the forward strand.
AGTTTTAACAGTTTCGTTTGAACGGTTCACCATAACATCTAGGAAGGGCAATTGATCATTTACCTCTTTATCCATGGTAAACTTAATTGTAGGTCGAATGGTATTTATATATTTCAAGAAATCATTAAGTTCTTAATTATTGTCTTTCCATACGATAAAGGTATCATCGACATATCTCAACCAGACTTTTGGTTTTACTGTTGCCGTTTCTATGGCATGAGTTTCGAACCATTCCATATATTGGCGACCTCTATAATCGCGCTATATCTATATGCAATAATGCCGATTCATTGGAAAAAGAGGTAGCAAATATTAAATCCTATTTACAACAGAATGGTTATCCTTTAAAATTAATTGACGATGTCATAAATAACTTTAGAACAACTAACACTCGACAGCAAGAAACACATTCCTTCTTCACAATTCCGTACATTAAGGGAACTTCGGAGAAAATAAGACGAATTTCCAGTAGTTATCATATAAAAACAACCTTTAAATCAGGAAAACTACAGACCAGTCTGTATAACAAATAATTTTTCTAAATGTTTTGAAATGTTTCTGCATGAACATCTATTTTTCAAGCTGAAACACCTATTTAGTGGTTTCCAACATGGCTTTATAAAGGGTAGGTCCACAGCGTCTAATTTATTCTGCTTTACTCAGTTTGTGGCCGATGTCTTGGACAGGGGAGGTCAAGTAGACACAATATACACAGGCTTTTCAAAGGCGTTTGATAGACTTGATCACGGCATTCTGCTTGATAAACTGCATTGTTTTGGACTTTCGCAAAAATTAATTCTATTTTGTTAAATCATATCTCTGCGATAGGCAGCAAATAGTAGAATGCTGTGGTCAGTCCTTGGAACCCCTGTGTCAGACTTCGGGAGTTCCTCAAGGGTCAATACTCGGTCCTTTATTATTTAATATATTTATTAATGGAATTGTGAGTGACTGTACAATGCTACTCTATGCGGATGACGCTAAAATTTTTACTTCTGTAAAAAACGATGCTGATTGTCAAAGACTACAAATAGCAATAAATACCGTCACCGATTGGTGTAGCGAAAACAGACTGCCTCTAAACGTTGATAAATGCAAAGTCATGACTTTCACATTAAAGAAAAATGTGCTGGTGTAGGATTATAAAATTGATGGAACATGTGTTCCACGAGTAGAATGCATTATAGATCTGGCTGTGACATTTGATAGCAGACTTTCATTTGTTCCTCATATAAATGATCTTATACAGGTGTGTTTTAAATCATTAGGCTTTATTATTAGAAACTCAAAAACATTTTTTAATCAAAGTACGTTCATTTTACTTTATTACGCTTTTGTAAGATCTAAATTGGAATATGCTTCCATAATATGGTCTTCTTATTATCAAAACCATATTAATGACCTTGAGAGAGTTCAGCGGCGTTTCTTGAAATACCTAAGCTTTCTGATTGATGGACATTATCCTGAAACAGGGTTTCCGCTTGAAATCTTACTTCAGCGGTATTCTTTTTGTTCCCTAGAACATAGACGTATCGTCACAGACTTCAAATTTCTTTATAAAGTTTTGCATAATAGAGTGGAATGTAGTGATATACTGGAAAAAATAAGTTTTCTTGTACCTAGGACTTCAGCTCGCCAATCTGCCACATTCTATTGTCCTACACCTCGTACAAATGTGTGTAACTACTCTCCTTTATATAGGATGTGTAGAAACTACAACGAAAATCAAAATAAATTCGACATATTTAGCTGCAGAATGGCCCAAATAAAAAAAAATTAAGTATGTAATATTTTGTAGTTTTGTTTCTAGTAATTTGTGTATGCTTGCTTTGTCATTGTAAATATTTAAGTTTTTTTTTCTGTTGTACCCATTTTTTAATTGGTTTTTTTTGAACTGTGAAATGGGTTTAAATAAATAAATAAATATACTTAGAGCTCATTTAACAAAAACAAAACCAAAAACTACCGATAAGAAAGAATGTGTTTACAAAGTTCCATGTATGTACCGTGAAATGTATATTGGAGAAACCAAACGACCACTAGAAATTAGAATTGAGGAACACAAAACTCATACATAAAAAGGGGAAACGTCGAGTTCAGGTATTGCAGAACACGCCTGGGATAAACAACACCATATAAAATGGTCTGAGGCTGCGGCAATATATATGGAACCCAATATGAAAAAAAGAATATTTATAGAAGCAGCTTACATTAAAAACAATAATGGAATCTTTAGTAAACCAAGTGTTGAGATACCTAATCTTTAGCAACCACTAATTTGTAACATCAAATCATTGTGGTGTGTACAGTGACGCGAAACTTTGCACTTCAATGGACACAGTCCCTATATAAGCTCGTAGTCTTAAGTCAAAACATTCAGTTTGTACTTGATAACGATTAGAGATACAACTTAATCGAAACGTCGTAAAAATAAATAGAAATAAAGACAATGCAATTTCGGCAACCACATTTTAGTCAGATTAAATCTTATGGCATGTGAAACATTTCTGGAGGGAAAAATAGTGTAAGATTTGGAGAAAATATTTGTCCTTCGCTTTTTAAGAAAATGCGATCATTAAGGAAAATAAATATAAAGAAATTTGCTTAGAAAATCGAGCACCAGCCGTTTAAAATAATACCTTATTTCCATTACCTATTTTTTTATTGTGTTTCTGGTTCTTGTCTAATTAGCTAATCGCTTGACGTCAAATACTTGTGGCGATGAAATGATAAATTTGAATTTAATTATTATAGCCATGATAATGATATATGATATTTCCTAGCCAAGTCATGCTAAAATTAACGTAATTTGATTACACAAAAGTGCCTTTAAATATTTCAACAAAGCACTTTAAAAAAATTGCATAAATTTAAGAAACAGCTCAAAAGCAGTGCTGGATTTAACCGTTCACTTTTTATGTAAATGAAAAAGTATGACATTTTCCGCTGCAATAATTTTAATAATATATCAATATCCTGGAGAAATTTAGAAATAACGAATAAAACATTTTATGCAAATCGAAGTTCTCTTGTCCAGGGTTGTACAGGGTGAGTCAACGATTGGATGAAGTAGGTTTGTGCCTTTTCGGTGAAATTAACAAAGAAACTATATTTATTGTTTGATACAGTTTATTTTTACGCAGATTTTAAAAATATTTAGGACTCTACAGGGTGAGCCGAAAATCTAGGACAGCATAAAGTTGTATTTTTTTAAATAGAACACCCTATATACGAATCGTATTTTCGATTTAGCTTATAATTTTAAATCTTTTTTATTAAGGGTTTACTATAACAAAACTTTATAGTTTCTGAGATAATTAAGTTTAAAGAAAAAAAGTCACATTTTCAAGCATCAATTCAATCCTAAATAACGTTTTCAATTTTGTGACAAATATATTCAAATTTGGAATTTAGCAAGGCCAAGGACAAGTTAACATAATTTTTACCTAATATTTGCAATAAAAGCTACAGGGTGTTGAACACATCGGCTCAAATTTGAACAAGTTTAAATGAATAAATATCTTTTTTTTTAAATGGTACACCCTGTATATTTTCATGTTATTTAATAGAGTAATAAAAACCCTAAAAGTTTTGTTCAATATATCTTATACCTATTTATAATAGTTTTTGAGATATTTCAGTTTTTCTTATTTTCCATACTTTTTTACAGAAATAGTCTTCTTTATCATAGTAGTCATGGCAAAAACAATGTAAAAGAACATTTTTCTGTGTGTCAAATTTATAACCGCAATCGCTTCTTTTGGTTTTTATGTAGTGTAGTTTGGTTTTTTTGCATTCATCTTATATTGTAAAATGAATTTTCCAAAGAATGAGTTAATAGATATGATTTATACAATAGGAGAGGCTCAAAAAAATTGCCTTCTTGCTCAAAGAATTTACAAAATGAAGTATCCTGATCGACGCCAGCCTAATACCCATACTTTTCAAAACTTAATGCAAAGATTTGATTCTTCTGGTACTGTTGATTATCCAAAACGTAAAGTGGTCAATAAACCAGTAACTAATGAAGAAAAAGAACTATAAGTATTGTTAAATGTTCAGGAAAATCCTTATATTGGTAGCCGTCAGTTAGCAGCATTATGTGAAACATCACAATCCACCGCTAATCATACTACCAAGAAATATAGGTATCATCCATATCACATGGAATTACACCAAGAATTGCATGGACAGGATTTTGAAAGTCGTGTAAACTTTTGTCGTACAATAAATACGGAGATTCAATTAAATCCAAATTTATTATGCAAGGTAATGTTATTGATGAAGCTACTTTTAGAACTAACGGTGCCGTAAATAGACGCAACATGCATTATTATGCCACAGAAAACCCATTTTGGATTAGAGAGGTGCAACATCAAAACCACTGGTCATTAAATGTTTGGTGTGGTATTCATCATAATCGAATTATTGGACCCCACTTTTTTAATGAACCACTAAATGGCAATAGTTACCTGAACTTTCTACAAGAAGAACTACCCCAACTGCTTCAAGGTCTCGATAGGGATGAGCTCGACAGTATATGGTTCCAGCACGATGGTACGCCTCCGCATTACCATCGTGAAGTTCGTGCGTTTTTGGACCAACGATATCCGCAAAAATGGATTGGACGTGGGGGTTTCATTGAGTGGCCACCAAGGTCTTGCGACATCACCCCATTAGATTTCTTCCTATGGGGTTATATTAAAAATAAGGTGTATGTTAATCCACCAACAACAGTGGAAGATATGCGAAACAGGATTAGGGATACCTGTAGAACAATAACGCCACTAATTTTGTCCAGGGTCCGAGAAAATCTGCAAAAAAGACTAAATTTGTGCATTGCACAAGAGGGTCGTTTATTCGAACACTTCTTAAAAAGAAATAATTAATCTCAGTATTTAATAGGTAATTTTTTTGTTTCAATTTAGTATAAAAGTAAATATGTATTTGCCTTGTCGTTATTGTTGTGTTAATTTTTTCACATTATGTTTAATTAAACTATTGCCATTGTAATATAACGAATAATGTATTTCATCATATTTAACCACATTCTGTTTGTTTCTGTAGTTTCTTTTTATTATTTTACATGGCTACGATGATAATGAAGACTATTTCTGTAAAAAAGTATGGAAAATAAGAAAAACTGAAATATCTCAAAAACTATTATAAATAGGTATAGGATATATTGAACAAAACTTTTAGGGTTTTTATTACTCTATTAAATAACATGAAAATATACAGGGTGTACCATTTAAAAAAAAAGATATTTATTCATTTAAACTTATTCAAATTTGAGCCGATGTGTTCAACACCCTGTAGCTTTTATTGCAAATATTAGGTAAAAATTATGTTAACTTGTTCTTGGCCTTGCTAAATTCCAAATTTGAATATATTTGTCACAAAATTGAAAACGTTATTTAGGATTGAATTGATGCTTGAAAATGTGACTTTTTTTCTTTAAACTTAATTATCTCAGAAACTATAAAGTTTTGTTATAGTAAACCCTTAATAAAAAAAATTTAAAATTATAAGCTAAATCGAAAATACGATTCGTATATAGGGTGTTCTATTTAAAAAAATACAACTTTATGCTGTCCTAGTTTTTTGGCTCGCCCTGTAGAGTCCTAAATATTTTTAAAATCTGCGTAAAAATAAACCGTATCAAACAATAAATATAGTTTCTTTGTTAATTTCACCGAAAAGGCACAAACCTACTTCATCCAATCGTTGACTCACCCTGTACTGAGCAAAGTGACAATGGGGTAGCTGTTGCCGAGCAAAGTGCAAAATTTACCGATGACGGGTATGTTAACGATATTAAAAAAAAGTTAAATTTACCACAATTTTCAAAAATAAATATCATCGTTAAAAAGATAATTTTTGTAATGATATAAAAAGGTGTACGGGTTCATCAATAGGAATTAAAATACAATAGTTCTATTTTAAACTAAAAAGGTGTAAGTATTCTTTGAATAACTAACCATTTGTTCGGGAATTTGCTAAAATTTAACATAATTTTAATGAAAATAATGTGAAAATTAAAACGAAAAATTAAACTCCAGTTATAAGAAAATTATAATCTTTGATTGGATTCGAATTTACATGATTTAGTTCACGAAATAAATTTGAATTAGATTATTAAAATGGAAATTATTTACAAAAAAAATTCTATAGAAAATAACTTACTCGTAAATACAGGGTGGTAAGTTCGACCCGCAGCATTAACAACTCTTTTTTTTTATCGATTCTGAGTCGTGTGCTGAGTATTTGGTTATTATTATCCTGTGGATCAAGTTGGATTCGTGCTTTTTTGAAAAATTCTTAGGAACGTGCTGAAAATCGCATTAAAATATCTGAATGCGTGAACAAAAACTAATATATATTTATATATATATATATATATATATATATATATATATATATATATATATATATATATATATATATATATATATTCTTCTCGGTATGGTGGTACAGGTAGGCCATCATCTCGATGGTGGTGGAATAGGATAAATTGTGTTATTTAGCAATTTGTTCTAACTGTGCAATCTCTAACACGGAAAGAATATGGTTGGAACGAAGTTTGCATGTACTGTTCGCATTTTACTTCATTCATATACGGAGCTGCATATAGTTGTCCTTTGCTGAATGTGATTTCAGCACTACAACGGCATAATGTGGATATATCCGCTGCTATTGCATCTCACACGGAGGAATCCATGAAAGCTGCATAAATATATATATATATATATATATATATATATATATATATATATATATATATATATATATGATACTTATTAAATTGTTGGGCGCCAGGCACAAATAACTGTACCTAAGTATAATTGATTTGTATCAAAACTTTTGATTTTCAATAAAAAATTACTCAGTTACACATGTGCCGTATTTCCGAATATATCCCGTTTTTAGTAATTTGAAGTTTAAAACATTGATGTCAGTTTTCTCTTTCTCAGGTGAGTTCAGATGAAAATATAATTATTATTTTAGAAAAAGTCACACCAATGATTCTAAAACACAAATACAAACTTTATTTCAAATAATACAAGCATTTCAGTGAGTGCAGTTCTTATGTAAAATTTATAAATCACCTAATTGAATTTTAAATATTATTCAATATGCACTGTATTCTTTTATGGGAAAAATTTAAAAAAAAATCCTTTTTCCTTTGCGAAATACTGTAACATTTAAATATTTTTCTCAGCTATTTGCTTATTGATATAATTTATTTACTAATTTATTAAACTTCTTTTCCTTCCTTTAAAATTGACTTTCAATCTCTAGATATTTTTTATATCCAAGCTCTATGTTTCTTCTTTTTTTTTTAATTTAATGAATGAAACCAGCAATGTTATTTCTATCACAGATTAATCTGCATTGTTTCCCTTTAATTTTTTTTTATATAATAATAAATGAAAAATTTTGAGGTTATGGTTCCGTTAATAAAAAGACTAGCGATTTTTTACACTATAACTGATTAATATCCACTCCTTCTTTTACTTTTCAAAATAACAACTGAAAATTTTGAGATTATGTTACTTTTTTACGAATCAGACTAACGATGTTTACTGTACAACTGATGGACCTGTACTCCACAAAAAAAATGAATTTTGGCTTTTATAATAAGTGGTGACGCAGTAGAAATTTTTGTTTTAATTTTTTTCTGGTCGGTCGGCCATCTGACGTGAACTGGCAACTAGATGGAATTTTAAGCTTTGAAATACAAAACCAAAATGGATTCCTAATTGTCAATTTATGAAGAAATTTTGATATTTTATTGATATTATGAACTAAATATTATATTTGATGAAAATAAATTATGATTTATGTAAATTTTGAACTTTTCCTGACATTTTGATATATCTACACTTTACTTTTGGTTATTATTCAGCACCTAAAATTGATAAATAAAATTTGATTACATCCAAAAAAATTTTACACATACATTTAAATTTTAATTGTAACTTGCTGAAATTGATAATTCTTGTTTTATTAATATTATAATCATATTTAACAATGTTTTAACTATAAATAGGTACTATTTTATTCTAGTTTCTTTTTAAAATTAACTTATAATCTACATTTTCTTATACTATTCTTACAATTTACAATATTTTTTTAACAAAGTTTTTATAAATATTGTTGTTGAAATAAGTTGAAACTAAAATATTATAAATAATTTTTGATAAATAGTGTCTATATTTCACTAAATTATTATTATTTGACCTTTATTCTCACTAATATTATATTTACCCGCACTATTTATAAAATGGGAGATCAAGATCTCTTCTTTGTGTACTTCACTATTTTGCTTTAAAATTCCTTTTTTAGTCACTGTCTCTAGGCAATAACACTTCACACATTATTAAAAATATCTATTGTTTATTAATTTATTTGATTCATGTCTTTTAGAGTGAAATATGTTTATTATTCTTACTTTAAATGCACTAATGTCCAACATTTCCCTCTAATTTTTATACATTTTATCATGTCATTACACAATTATAGGCATTTAATGTTTTTTTAAAACATAATTCATATACAAATTCTTACATACTATAACTAATATCTACACCTACCACATAAATGCATTAATTAATTATTTATGTTCTTTTTTGTTTGACATTTTCATAGTTAAAACTTATCACAAAATTATTTTACAGTCTTTGTACTTGGTTGTCGTATCTCTTTAGGGCCACAAAGATAGGGGATAGACAGTTTATTCTCTGCCATTTTCTCTCTTCATACTAGTCTCTACCACCTAATGATCTCGTCAGTAGATATGTAATTTACCAAGAGCGATATTCACAGAAAGCAACTGTCTATTTAAAATCCTGATTCCTTAAATATTGAGAGGATATTACCACACGGGGTAAATAAGTTGTGTATAAAGTTTTTCATTTTCTTTCTGAAATATCTTTTAACGCAATAGGGTAGGAAAAACACAGTTTTATGTAGTATTCGTTTTTTCTTTTTAATACTCTATAGTTGAGTTATCTACATCTATTTTCAAAAAGTCTTAAAATTTCAAGATGAATTACCAACCTACTCTATGTTTACTGAAAGAATTGTGACTTTTAATCGTGTCTTGTTTAGTAGCATAAAAAAGGGGTCAAAATTTTAAGAAAATTTTACTTAATCTTCAAAATTAATTGCCTCAGCATGCATGATAACTTTATAAAAGTAAAATGTTTTACTGATGTAATAATTATTTTATATTTTTTTTCTGATTATCAAAACTCAAATTTCTATTTATTTTTACATTTACTTTACTGATTTTAAACAAATTCTACAAACCGTTAGGAGATCTAACTCCGTAACAATTTATTTACTTTTCCCAAATGATTTTCAACGCAATGGCGTTTAAAAAAGACTTGCCTGGTTAATTTAGCATTAAATTATGCGGTTTATTAAAAGTGATGCACTTGTAAGTGGATTTATTATATCCCGATAGTAAATTAATGCACTGCAACCAACTTCCCACTCCCACGGCATAATATCGTTTTCATTAGCCCATAGGCAAATCTGCTTACACCAGATTAGGTTGGCGAGCCCATGTTAAACCCCGAATTATCCGAAATTACGTCTTGCCACTACCGGTGCCCTACAAATTTGCTTATTTTAATGAGAAATGCCTATGGGGATTCTATAAGTTATTAAAAACTAATTGGTTTATCTAGGATCGTGTGTCAACTACCGGTTATCAGTATTTTATATCAGTTACAATCGATTGATTGCCTAATTTGTGCTCCCTTAATTTGAAAGGTTATAAAACAAAAACAATAATTTTTCAACATACAGTGAATTTGTAAACAGAAAATACAATACTTATAAAAACGAACTAAAATATTCAAGACCCGTTCTAATAGAAGAATGAACTAAATGTAACAGTAGATTTACGTAATTACTACCGTACTTAACCAACTCGTCATTATAATCGGCCTGTTTAATCATAGTAGGCCTAACCTTCCGCATGCGGAACGAATAACGTAATTCGAGAATATTCAAATAGTTATTCGTGTACAGTTCATTAATTCCACAAGATGCGAAGCAATTGGGTCATCGGTTGTTCTAGGAGTAATTGAGAGATTTGTAGAAATATTGTATGGTGATCTAAAATTGAAAATTTTTATTTCCTAAAATTTATTATCCTTAAATTGTAATTAAATTTGTTAAAACACCTTATAAAGGGTGTTTTTTATAGAGGTATAGAACTTTAAGTTGGCAACACTTTTTTAACTGGCGGCCATTTTGTCAGCTGTCAAGTGATTTATGTTTAGTTTGGTTTGGCATTTCAACATGAATAGACTGACGCCTGAACAACGCTTCCAAATTGTGCAAATTTATTTTGAAAATCATGGTTCTGTTCGAAATACGTATCGCGCACTACGTCCATTTTACGGTCAACATAATCGTCCATCAGAGCAATTAATTCGATTAACTATGGAACGTTTTCGCACCACGTTTACTCTAAATGATAATATGCATCCACAGAGACGTCGTACAGTGCGTACGGAAGAAGTCATTGCTGCTGTAGAGCGTAGCGTAGAGGAAGACCCGAATCAGTCTATCCGCCATCGTGCACAGGAATTGGATATGTGTCCATTCACTTTATGGAAGATTTTGCGAAAAGATCTTGGTTTGCGTGCTTACAAAATCCAACTCGTGCAAGAATTGAAGCCACACGATCACCTAGCAAGGCGTAGATTCGGTGAATGGGCCCAAAACAAGATTGCCGTTGATCCCAATTTTCATAAGCGAATTTTGTTTAGCGATGAAGCTCACTTTTGTGTGAATGGATACGTCAATAAACAAAACTGCCGTATTTGGAGTGATGATAATCCTCAAGTGTATGTTGAGACACCGTTACATCCAGAAAAACTGACTGTTTGGTGTGCTTTCTGGGCTGATGGAATCATTGGTCCGTACTTCTTTAAAAACGATGCTGGTCAGAACGTTACAGTCAATGGTGACCGCTATAGAGCCATGATTACTGACTTTTTCGTTCATCAAATGAACAACCATGATGTGCAGGAGCTGTAGTTTCAACAAGACGGCGCAACATGTCACACAGCTCGTACCACAATTGATTTATTGAAGGAAACGTTTGGTAACCGCATAGTTTCACGTTTCGGACCCGTGAATTGGCCTCCAAGATCGTGTGATTTAACGCCGCTAGACTATTTTCTGTGGGGATATGTGAAGTTGCTAGTCTACGCCGATAAGCCCGAAACAATTGATCACTTGGAGGACAACATTCGCCGCGTTATTGCCAATATACGACCACAAATGTTGGAAAAAGTCATCGAAAATTGGACCTCCAGATTAGACTACGTCCGAGCCAGCCGTGGCGGTCATATTCCAGAAGTCATATTTAAATTATAATGCCAGAAGGTTATCTTTCGAATAAAGTAAATTTCATGTCAATTTAAAAAATTCATCTTTGTTTTATTTCATTTAAAAGTTCTATACCTCTATAAAAACACCCTTTATATGACATATTTTGGTAAAAAGACTATTTAGTTTCGAAAATTCGATAGGAATGTTAGAATATAATAATCGTGGATACTATTCATTATACGTTAATTTATTTAACAAAGTTTACCTACTAACAAAGTTTCACGGGTAAATTTGCAAAACCTAATCCGGGTACCTACCCATATCTCCGTAACTTCATAAACTGGAATTTATTTGCGAATATTTCTAATTCCCCCTTAAAATACAAAACATATTATTGTTTGTAACACTAATGAGCAGAAGTTCTGGTGCGTGCAAATTAGTAAAAACTGGATAAAATTTTTGCCGAGGTTATGCTGAATGTCAGGTATTTTAAAATACCAGGTTGTTCAGTAAGTTTAGTTGTTCGATAAGAGATGGGGCTATTAGGTTCATCGTTTTATTTTTCTAAAAATGTCACTACTGTTTGGTGAACACGTGTGACTTGGATGTAAATCTGTTAATTCATTCCTATATTTACAGCTGTTCAAAATTGACGTGTCCGAGTATTTTTTACAATGAAACAAATTGAATATCGTGCAGCGATAAAATTTTTATTTTGGAAGGTGTAGCATCAAAACAAATTCACGATTGATTGTTAAAAGTCTATAGGGACCCTTCACCTTCAATTAGAACAGTAGAAATTCGAGAATACCCTTTGTGACATGGTTCAAAGCTTGAATACACTAGAGAATGATGCCAGATGATGGGACTAAACATCAACCCCACCAAAACCACTCTAATAGCCTTCACAAGGAATAGAAACCTCAACCTGAAAACCATCAAAATGGACGGAAATGTTATTGAGTGGAAGTCGGAGATCAAATATCTGGGATTGATCTTAGATAACAAGCTGCTCTGGAATAAGCTTGAAAAAGAAGTAATCAATAAGGCTACAAAAACCTTGATGGTCTGTAGAAACTTTGCGGGAAAAAGATGAGGTACAATCCCAAAAATCCTGCAGTGAATGCTTAAAAATATCGAATTTGAAAAAGTCTGTATATAAAATAGAACCAAACTATAAAGTCATAGCGGCTAATAAAACGATTTTTAATAACAAAACAAAAACATACACCGATGTAGAAAAATAAAAATTATTTAAATATCTCCGTATGTATACATTTTTTTAAATCGCCAAGTGTAAACAAAACAAACACGAACACCAAAATAAAATACTAAGTTATCTGCAACCCGATATCAAGTGTGTTCTTTATTCGATTTCTTTAATAGCGTTTCATCATTTAGAGTCTGGCACATATTTTTTTCAACTTTAAACATAATACGGATAATATGAGTTAAGTTTTATCTTTCTTCCTCACAAATAAGCCATTTTAAATCTTCGTCTTTCTTGTGTACCGTATCAATAAATGGCACTAATTTATGTTGTCGATTATAGAGAATCCGCGCGTGTTAAGCTGTTACTCTATATCCAAATATCAATAATATGGGGAAAGAAAGAGTATTCAGACAAGTGTAAAGTAAGAATAATATTAAAAAAATGTTTTAGGAAGAACTAAGTAGTGTCGTAGCACTATTGCACTAACCAACTGTGACAGCATTTGATCGTAGACTCCTATACGGAATATTTTGGGTAGCGTATGGCCGTTCCGTCTACAATCATATTGCTGTCTTATCTTTATAGCTATTCTAAAAATCTATAAATATAACAATGACAAAGGCACTCTGGAAGTCTGGTTGTTTCTCTTGGTTCTTGCAGTTCATAATACGAAACAACTACAGGTTATTTAGGGTTTACCAGTATGAACAAACACAAGTTCAGGACTCAGAAAAAGCTACTGTTTAGCTGATCAGACGACATCTCTTGATTTGAAGCTCTCACAATAGCGCGCCCGCGAGGTAATTCGCGTGAACGTTTTTAATAAATTGAACCAAACAAGTTTCTCAAAACACTTAAATCTATTAACAAAGATAAACAGAAAACGAAATATTTACAATGACAAACTTATGGTTAATATCGAATAACAGTTCCAAAGTAACTAACATAATTTATTCTTATTGGCCTTTCGATTAATTAAAATGTAAAACCCAATTTTGAAGATAAAACGTACAAAAAATAGCTTATCAAAATATAAATTAAGGAAAGAATAAAGTGCGAAAACGGCTATTTAAACTGTTTAAACAAACAGTAGCAAGTCGTCCTTTTTCCCAAATGAAATAAAATAGGATTTTCCCCAAAATGGATGAAAAATCAGAAATAAGAACCTTATCACTGGTTAATCGCGTCACGTAATTTTTTTAGAATCTGTTCTCAAAACCGTACCAACTCTAACGAATTCCAGATCGTAACTGAAGTTTATTATTTCTTAAAGGCCAACTGTAAATTTTATTCCTCAAAGTTCGAGTAATTTCGATCTTTTCATCCGCAGAGGGCATTAGCCTCTATATGTCGGTTATTTTATTCCCGCATTTACTTAGATCGGAGCATCTTAATCTTATTTTTTATACAAAAGGTTAATAAAACTATTCTATGTCTTTCTAAAACTAAAAAAAATAAGATAGCCACTGACAAAAAAAAAATATGAATGATATTTTATTCATTTTGCTGGTATATAAATCTTTCCTTATTGCAATCAGGAAGACAGTAGCTATATGAATTCTTTGTACATACTGTCAAACAATATATTACATTATAGTGAGTTTATCTGATTATTCTTTTGTTTCTTAATAATGGAAAAATTATTCAATATTTTAACATATTCTATTATCTGCCATTACCACATGTTAAGACCTCCCTCGGCACTTGTTTCTCTTTACAAACATTAAAAGAGGGTTCTTTCTAGTTTATGTCGTCATAACTTGTCTGAGTTTATATATTTTTAAGAAAACATTTAAATTACTCAAAAGTAATAAAATTGAGTTTAGGCTTAAGTACGATAATTGATATATTTTTCCTTTAGACTTTCTTGGGTGGTAACATAAGCTATTTAATATCTCAGGTCCCATGGTTAAAATCTATCTACTGGGTGATTATGTAATTCCTCGTTTTAGTGAAATATACTTCATGTTAAATAGTATAAAATAATTAATATTTATCCAATTACACTACGAGTCGCCACTGATCGACACAAAACTTAAAATACAAAAATTTCTACTTCTTCAAGACATGAGAGTTTCAAAAACCCCTAATTTTATTATTTACAGAAATCGATTTTGATCCATTTTTAAAGAATTGTCCCTAAATCCACCTGTATCAGACAGAAACTGAAACTGGAGAAAATATTAATAAACACGTCTATTATAAGCGCATTATTTTGATAAAATGTATTTTTTGTGCGTTTATGGATTTAGGTTATAATTGATTGTCATTTTTGCGGAGATAGATGAGGGATACGTGACATATTAAATTGTAGGTCATGTGAGCGAAAAATAAACCTATATTAACGTTTAGCTACTCCAAAAAATCCATATATCATGTTAGAATAACGTTGTTTGGTAATTAAGCGAATAAAAATAAATTTACGAGAAAATCTTTTCAGTTCGATATCTTTTTAAGCAAGTTTAATTTTATTACGATAACATGAAAATCTGAAAGCACAAAAAGTTTTATAACTTCAGAAATGGCCACAGCGTAAAAATTCCAACGGTATCGTAAAATTTATGTATAAATCTTCAAAAAACCGTTTCATTTATCTTCAAAACCCAATAAACATAGGTATTAAACAATATCATAAAAAAAATTAAAATATTTTGATGATATTTGTACTGTTATAATTTCAAATGCAAATATTGCAGAATAAAAAACCAAGACAGTTTGAAAGAGTATTGCTTCACCTTTAAAATGAGCACAGATACAACAAGAACAAAAATTTAAATAACAAATTGTGTTTACACTGATAAACATTACGTATCTAATTCGTAATCAAAGTCAGTGAAGCTATCTTCGCTCAAATTAATTATAATTGGTTCCTCTATTTCACCGATTCTTTTATTATAAGAATTTTTCTCAATTTTCTGCAGTAACTTTATTCAAAAAATATTTCAAAAGTTCAGTTAAATTACTAATTTTGTAAGTTGTATTATTTCTAGCAACTCTACCTTTTACTTGAGAGAGATATTTCCTTCTCCAAGGAACATTTTCCGGACGATCTATAAGAACAGATTTCCTATCCGGTTTTGCCTAGCAAAAATTAAATTCTCTGAACAATTTCCAGAGCTCAGTTCTTTTAATTTCAGGTAAATCCTGATCTTCATTGATTTTAATTAGAATTTTGTCGACGGTTGGGATCTGCTTCTCATAATAAAATGTATGTACAACTCCTCTTCTTCCAACGAGGTTTTTCGTCTACCTGTGATCGAATGTGGCTTGGAAGTACTAACAATTCCAGTCGTTGTTTTCTCCTTCAGTATTCGGTACATAGTAGATTTTCCCATTCCTGTCATGTTGAAACACATCTATACAGAGCTTTTAACATTATTATCTAGATATTGATATCTTAAGGCATCATAAACATTCATCGTAATAAGTTTTTCGTTGAGGAAAAAACGCCCCTGTTTAAGGATTTTGGAATAAATATAGAGAATAATATAAAAATAAGCACAAACAAGATAAATCACCAAGGACACCCTATAAGGTGTACTTTGTTCACTGACAGAAATTAAATTGAATTATCAGTAATTTTATTGTTGTAGTAAATTTATAAAAGCTTACAATATTTAAATATAATTAGATTTTCGGCAGTCTTCAATTACCTGCGACACTGGAGCAGGTACGTTGGAGGTTTCGGTAACAGTTTTATTTCTCTCTCTAGTTCTTGAATAGAGTATAGGAATGTGTATGCTTGCGATCGCCCCTCCCCTTCTCAAGAGCTTTGAGTTCAGGAAAATAGAACTAATTCTGCCTTTTATATTAGAAACGTGTATGCTGTTGGCACTCTCCCCCCCCCCTCCCGTTGGTAACTTGTGTTTCTTGCGATAGTTCCTCTCCCAAGAGCTTTGAGTTCAGAAAATAGACCCGATTTGGCCTCTTATACTAGGAATGTGTATGCTGCTCGCATCCTCCCCCCTTGTCGGCAACTTGTTTTTCTTGTGAGCGCCCTCCCATATCTCCAAGAGCTTCAAATTCAGAAAAATAGACTCGACCCTGCCTTTTACACTAGAAATGGGAATGTTCCTGGTATCTCCCCCCCACCGTCGACAGCTTGCTTTTGCTTGTCATACTGTACTCTTGTAATATCACTCCCCCCCCCCCCCAAAGAGAGAGGCTGGATCCGCTCCTGGGTCCAGATAGACCAATTTGCACGATGTTCTGCTCATTTTAAAGGTGAAGCAATACTCTTTCAAACTGTCTTGGTTTTTGTATCCTGCAATATTTGCACTTGAAATTGTAACAGTACAAATGTCATCAAAATTTTTTCAGTTTTTTTACTTTTTTATAATATTGTTTAATACCTATGTTTATGGGTCTTGGAGATAAATGTAACGGTTTTTTGAAGATTTATACCTAAATTCCAACGGTATCTCAAACCGTTGGAATTTTTACGCTGCGGCCATTTCTTTTGAAGTTATAAAACATTTTGTGTTTTCAGATTTTCATCTAAGTATGACAAAAACAAGTGTAGGGGAGTGAACGTAAACTTCGATGTTCTCTCTTAAAACTGATCATGAGAGACTTCACGTGCAAATTATGATAAAATATCTAGCGATAATTATTAAACATTTTTATCAAAACGTAAAGTTAATTATCCTTGTTATAAAAGAAAACGATTTTTTACGAAGAGCTTTAAAAAACTTTCAACAGCTTTTTAAACTCAACGTGTTGAAGGCCCCGTAATGATGGCGTTTATTAACTTTTAAAGTGGATCTTTTTATTTTCTTAATGAGTTTTACAGAAAGTTTGGTGTTTTGTTTTAGGGGGTATTAAAATTTATTTAAAGTTAAAAGTTATCGGATTAAAAAGTTTGAATTTGTTTTGATTGCACTTTGTTCCTTTGGGAAAACGCAGTGGCATCTATCTATCGATATATATATATATATATATATATATATATATATATATATATATATATATATATATATATATATATATATATATTGTTGCGTAGTGTTTCACGGATGGGAACATGTGATTCAGTATTAATCCGGGAATACATCCGTTCGTTCATTTGGTTTCCTGTAGACGTTTCGCCAAAATCTCATTTGGCATCTTCTGTGGTTGGTGGTTGAAGATCAACTGAAAGAAAAGTCAACGTGCTGCGTGCTTTATACGCGGTCGCAGATAGTAACGGTTGGTTGACGTTGGCGTTGGCGTTGACTCCGCCTCCCTCTCGAGCGCCACCGTTGGTGTTAGTTTAAGCGTGGTATGCGTGTCGGTACAGTGGTCCCGCTTGAAGAGAGTTTTCCAAGTTGAAGGCAGATTAAGTGTTTCGTCTCTCTTGTTCAGAGTACCGTTCTTTTCAATTTCGATGGATCCACCCATGAAGAGTTCCTGCTTAGGTGCGAAAAATGTTTGGAAGTTCAAGGGCGTCAATTTTAACATTTACTCAAATCATTTTTGTAACTTTTTTTTATTAACAACTGGTTTATTTCTATTCCTTTTAGCGTTTATAGATCCAAAGTTCTTGAAGTTTTTTAAAATCTTTTTAACAGTTTTGTTGGTTTCGGTTTCTTCGGATATTGGATCGCGAATGTATCGCATGTTCTTGAAATAACTCTATCACATTCTCCATAAATAATAAATAAGTTTAAACAATCTTCGTGTGTATAATTTAATCGCCCCTGCATGATTATTATTAATGAATGTCAAATGGCAAGAAATAGTGATAATTCTGTAGGGTTAGATTGTTTTATTTTCGCCACGCCTCGCCGTCATGGCCAACTAATAACAAAACTTAAAAGCCGTATAGCATTTTTACAATAGAAAAATGTTGAATTGCCAATATTTTGAAAACTACAAATAATCTTATACAAAATTACCCTTATTTTTAATGATTAATATAAAATTATAAAAATAGGTGCTTTCTATTTGAAAAAATTTACTTTTGACGATTTTTAAAACATAATTTTTATTCTTCTTGTTTGACCACTCTGTACAAATAATTTTCAAAATATCATAAAAATATTACTAAAGTCGATCTTCGTCTACAAGAAAACTAATCCAAATTAAATAATAAAGACTTCCTTATAGGAAAAATTTATAGTTAAGTTTTGGTCCGCAACCGTCATTTATGACATAAAAATTTAAATATGTCCAAAACGGTGAGATTTAAGTATAGAATATTATATATGAAATATGTCGAGAATTTTACGTAAAAATCAAAAATGCAATAATATGTAGGGTATTCCATTTAAAATAAGCAAGTTGACATCTACTTTCGGTATAACTGGAAGTGCCGCCATCTTGAAAATATTTTAGTCGGCTGTCCCCTATGCACATTAGTACACTGTAAAGTTTTCAGATTTTAGTTTTCCCACAATCGATCCATAAAGTTCTCGGAGAACCACCCGGTATAATCGCTTACCTTTCCAATTTCTTTTTCATTTATTTTATAGTTCCTTCTCCAGTAAGCATAACTTTTGCTTGATTATAGTTTATTCTTGGACCCACTTTTATGATTCTACATTTAGTTTCTGCATTATTTCTTTTAGTTCTTTTAGAGTGCAGTATCTCAGACTCGTGATATATTATGCATTTGTGTTTATTAAAATATCTCAAAATCTATGACCCTAACTAACATTTTTTGAGGAGAAAAGAGTTCAAAAAATGTTCAGTTTATTATTAAAAATGGGTATTCGGTGTCAATTAGTTAGAATTCTGGTTTGAGGTGTTGTATTTAAAATAATATAATCGTACAATAAATAGAATCTCTTTATAAAATGGAAAATACTGCATTCCCAAAATAAAAATAAATTAGTTTATTGGACTTTTAAGGTTTCGTCACCAGCTAGGGATCCTTATAGTTATGATCATCTAATTATCATTGCCTTGTAATTTCGTTAGTTGTTCATTTTTCGCAATGAAATTTGTAGGCACATACTTTCAGTTAACTCAAAAATAAACAGTCAATTTTAAAAATCTAAAAAAGGATTGGTATAATGTAATTTACTAAGTATATTTACATTATTACGTTTAAGTTAGATTCACTAATTTATGAGATATAAAAAAACCGTTTATAATTTAAGGCTGTGAGAATTTGGTAAAGGCGTTGGATATACAGTGGTGAAATTTTTACATGTAAATGTATGTTTCTTATTTTGTCTAAATATCTTCTTTTCTGAATAACATGCTAATTTAATAATTGCTATAAAATTTTTTTATTATTTGTACATTTTTAATTATTTGTGAAGAAGTTTATAAAAGAAATTCAGAGAAAAATTAAGTAAATATCAAACGACAAGATTATGCCACTTTCATCTAGCCCTTGTATAAATCATGCCAAAGAAACTTAAAGCATCGCGAAAGGAAAAATGGCGGATTGTGACCGATTATAGACAGTTCAACGAAAAACCTGCTGCCAAATATCTCAGATATCCCAGATAAACTAGAAAGAAATCAATATTTTACTACTCTAGATTTAGCATCAGGCTTTCATCAAATTGAAATACATCCAAATTTTATACTAATATCCGTTTTTAACGTCAAGAACATACATGATGAATATATCAGAATACCATTCGGATAAAAAACGCTCCTACAATTTTCCAACGCGTAATTAACTATGAATAAAATATTTCTTGTCTCGATCGACGACATATTTTTATTTTCCACCTCCCTACGAAAACATGCGTCTCTTAACACAAGTTTTTAAAATGCATTACTTTCTTGCTATTATCGAATAAAAAATCCCATCAAATATTAAATAGTTAAATTTCTAATAAAAATGTTGTGCTTTTTTTAAAAATTATAATAATTATGTACCAAATGTGTACCCAACATTCACTTGACTGTTTTTTTTTATTTATCCGTAATGATGTGGAATGACTCGGCTTACGCCACTGATAAAGTTATATAAATAAAATTAAATATGTTTATTAATTAGTGCTAATTTTAAATATGACACAATTACAAATCGTTTAGAATAATTTTAATGAAATTTTTATAAAAGCATTATTAAGCTATAAAATTTTAATTAAAATTACTGTTTTTCAGAATATTGAAATTTTAATTAAAACCTACATAAAATATAAATTATCATTTCTCATTATTAAATTAATTTACCGTTGGTATTATTTGAACAAACAAGAGTTTCTTATATTTAAGCGCTATCTCAGGAAAGTTAAGTTTTTAAGTATACTTTACTAGTATACTTAAAGTTCGTAAAGTAAATACAGCAGTATTTACTTTAAGATGGGGGCGAATAATCCGTTCTGAAAATTAGGAATATGGAAAAGAGTAAAAATCGGAACAGGTGAAATATTTCCACTAAAGACATTTCTGAAGAACATACATGGACTTCATTACATACTTTTTTTCCGGGATAATAAAAAACAGGGAAAGGAAAACCGCTTAATAAAGTAAAATTTGCAACAATATATGTACAAAATACCTGCAAATATCTTGTGCCTGCTTCAGTTCTTTAACAACTTCACATAGGGCATAAGTTAAGAACCTGCATTTTGACAGTATCACTTAGGGTAGGCTGGTCTAGGAGTACGCACTTAAGATACAAATTGTTCTAAAATAAAAATATGCAATTGTAGATAATCAGCTTGAACTTTATTTTATACTGAATAATTACATCTTTCATAAAGTAACATCAATTGTAACGAAAATATGCCATATCTTTGCAAAAATAAAAAAAATAACAAAAGTGAGGATTGCGTACTCTTACCATAGCTATTCGCAAGAGTACGCAAGTGAGTCTGTAAGAGTACGCAGAAAAAATTATCTCCAAACTTGTAGTTGTCACAAATGAAGATATTTTGACCCTCATAGCTAGTACAGGCTTCATGCCACCACTCCTTGCATTTGGAACACCCAATCCAGTCTTCTATGGGGAGGTCTCTGTATACTTCACCACATGGCGGACATTTCCACATTTCCTTTTTGGTTGCTTTCTTTAGAACTTAGAAATATTTTTTAGACCCTTTAGTATCTAGTTTTGGTTTTTTCTTTGGTAGTTGTTTTGAAGCTGAACCCTCTTCGAGAGCCAACTTATAAGGAGACCCACTCAAAATGTCTGATTTTGCTCTTTTGCAGTTCGATCTTAAGATCACTCTAACTCGTGGTAGTGGAAATATACCTTTAAGCGAGACGTAAGGCGATTTAACGTTCATGGCAGCAAGTGGTGTCCAGGCTCCTCTCAAAATATTTTGACTCTCTGTAAGAGGCATATTCACACCCTGTGATTTATACGCCCTTGAACAAATCGATAAATTAGATTTGTAGATATGAGTTTCATTTGGAAAATGGGGCTTCGATGGAACGTCAGGTCAGAGCCAGTACAAAATGAAATTCACTGATCCGACTATTTCTGATACAAACTTATTCCGAACCTCTCTTAGTCCACTTCAATTAGCAGGTATTAACACGCAAACTCAACAAGAATAGATTGTGTTGTACAATTCCAAACCCTCGTCTACTAGGAATTGCGGGCCTCTGAAATTTGAATTTATTAAGAAAACCGAACAAAAGTCTTTAACGAAAATAGAAAATTATGAACTCGAACCAGACAACTTGCACCATATAATAGAGTTTTCTTTGCCACCCGAGCTTCAGTACAGCACAACTTATCTATGACGATGATAGATGGCTAGGTGAATGCTTTGGCTGGAGCGAAATCGGTCCAACGTTGTTACCTCCGCCAAACAACATCTCAGTTCAACAACATTGATACTGTGTCTCAGTAAATACAGAGTATTTCAAGCTACAGCCATTATAACAAGAGTCAAGCGAAAACTGATCCTCCGGTTTCCCGTCATTTTGCAAACTATTGGAAGCGGACATTAAACTACAATAGAGAAGTTTTGGGAATACAAACTTCAAACAGCAAGATTATTCTTCAAAGGATATTCTTGGTACAACAGTCCAACAGGAATCCACAAATGACTTACTTCATTGACCAGACATCATTTGCAATATTACCGATAGGTAAACTATCGAAAGATGCACAAAAATCAACGGACAAGTTGATAAGAAACTATCGTCTAGACTTTGCCCGAAAATCTTCTCAAAAAAAATATGGAGGATATGTTCCAAGACTTTTGGCGTCGATGGATCCTTACACTGTTTTTGACAAAGTAAGGATTCGGATAACAATTCATATGTATTGGAGAATGAGAAAAGAGCTGTTAACAAAGAAGGCAGTGATTAAAAAGTTCTTTTTATTATTTTTATTACAGTCGTATTATTTATTCATTTATGTGAATCAATAAATATTATATTACTTACAAATTATTTGCATTGGTATTTATTAAGAAGTCTTTAGCATAGAGGAAAAAGTACTTTCGCCTTTTTAACGATTATCGAAATCCATTATTAAAGTATTATATTTAAAATGTACCTTGAAGTCAGGCGCAATATTTTATTCATGGAAATACAATTATTCTTTTTATTTTGTTTTTAAAGCGTTGAACCATATTAGACGTTTTTGGAATTTATTTTCATGATTTTAAAGTTTCAGTCTGCGATTTTTATTTTTAATATCAAATCCGTGCTGTGTTTTGACGACCCGAAATCAGCGAAAAGTCCTTGCCCGACGCCATTTTTGCTAGAAATCAGGAAGCAAGCTACGATACAACAGTATGCTTTATTTCACTTCTTCAACATGGCTAAAGGGGTTGTCCGTCGCTTTTCGTTACGTTCCCTTTTTTTAAGAGGTTCTGTTCTCGACTTTCCATACCTATATATATATATATATATATATATATATATATATATATATATATATATATATATATATATATATAAATATATGAGGTTGAACTTTAATTTTTTACTATACTTCTGCATCATTAAAACATTCTATGACGAGATATGTTCACGGCATGGTTTCCGTTATATGAAATATTTAACAAACAAAAACAATAAAATATTGTTTATTCAATTGATGCAGCCGGCTCGCTTGTTAAATAAACTAGAATAGCGCTCTCTTTTTCAAGTAACGTATCCGTACGAAATTTAAATTAAAATTCATATTTCCCATTGCATAAATTTAAATAAATTTAATAAATATTTGCCTGCTTGCAATAATTTCGATATTGTCATTTTATAAATTGTATGTCCTACTTTTTAATTTATTAAAATATAATTATGCCGAGCAATGATATAATGCTCGCTTATATTAAATTCGGGCAATTTTAGCATCAAATTTAACCCGTCTGTATGTCTATAAAAAGATTTCCAAAATCCCTAAAACTCTTTTATTTAATAATATAATAATAATAAATTTTATTTAGCACTAGGCTAGTTAAATTCTTTACAAAAAATATACAAATATATGGATCTCATAATCCATTCCTTACAAATTAATTTCTGCGAAATATTTTTTAAAAATTATTTTACGCAACACACGAAATCATAAATATACATCATTATGTTGGATTCTCATTATAGTGCGGCTCTCGATACGCTCTCACTTCGCTCTCGATTCGATAAAATATTTTTAAATGAAAGAGGGTCTACGATATCGAAATCTCCGCGAAATCGATAGTGTAAATAGGTTCATTGTTTCTCCTGTAAGAATATTTTACCGTACCGAGAGCGTATCGAGAGCGGTCCTATATGCTGTTGTTCTTACCATAGGAATATTATATTTTTGACTAGACCTCACATTATAATCATGAAAACTAGACCGCTTTTGAAGGTAACATTTTAGGTTTTCCAGAAGAACTGATAATTTTTGCAAAAAATTTAGATAAATATAACCAAAAGTGGATAATATACTTGTAGTTGGGTGTATAAAATACAATTGTATAAGAGAAACTTAGCTCTCAACCAACTGAAAAAACCTTATACTATAAGGACAAACGTACTCTGTTCTAACACAGTTAGAGACAAAGCCAGGGCTGTCAATTTGCCAGTAATTCCTGGCATTTGCCAGGAATAATTAGCTGTGCCAGTAATTTTGCCAGGAATACTATCATGCCAGGGATTTGCCAGGATCGATGTCTTGTACTCACAAATTGATAAAATATTAAGGCGACATGTATATACAATTGATGGAAAGTGAATGAAAATCGATAAGATGCCCCATCTTTAAAATTAAATATCACTACTATCTCTTTTTGCTTCTAACATGAAGTTATTTTTTTCTTTATTTATGGTTTTGCAGTCAAAAATTTAAAGGATGGACATTCTTATTATCATCTGTCTTTCTCTAATATTCATTTTAATTGAGCAATATCAGCTTTTTCTTATCACACGCATTTTGCCAGGAATTGTCAGGAATAAATATAAAACTTACAAGTATTTTTCTGTGGAACATTTGATAGCACTGGACAAAGCACTATCTCAGATTGCAAGAATACCAGGAAAGAGTGGAAGCCTTTTCTATGGTAGTTTACCGCTATCTGTAGACCGGTTTCGAACTTGTTAGTTCTCGTCAGTACAGAATAGGCCAGCGCACTTCAGCGTCGGAAAAGTAAATCCTTTAAGCAATTTACATTAGACAAAATATAAAATCTAATACAAGCGGCGCCATCTCCCAGCATTCCACGCAATCTGAATATATAATCTCGTAGAGATCTGTATATATAAACCAAAAGTGGATAATATACTTGCAGTGGGGTGTATAAAATAGAATTATTAGATTTCATATTTTGTCTTATATAAGTTGCTTAAAGCATTTACTTTTCCGATGCTGCAGTGCGCTGGCCTATTCGGTACTGACGAGAACTAACAAATTAGAAACCGGTCTACAGATGGCGGTGCACTACCATAGGAAACGCTTCCACCCTTTCCTGGTATTCTTGCAATTTGAGATAATGCTTTTGTGACAGTATTCAATTGTGAACTACTGCAAATGGATTGTTCTAGGCAGCGTGTGGCCGTTCCGCTCACAATTTACTACTGTCCATATTATTTAGTAACTATCCTAAAACCTAAGAGAAAGAAAAAAAATAGTTCTAAAGGTCTACCGTTAGTTATCGCTTACCAATACCAGGAACACAACTGCAGGTTTCAGGAAAACTGCTGTCAGCTGGCCAAAGCAGGATTCTTCTTATGCTTCTTGGTACAGAAGTGCACGCCCGTGTGTTTACCCACAAAAAGGTTTTTATCGATAAAAGAAAGACTAGTTTCTCAAAACACTTATCTTTATTTAACAAAAATAAAAGAAAAATAAAACAGTATTTACAAATGAGAAACTTAAGAGTAAATTTGGAGTATAATTAAAAAAACTTAAAACTACAAGCTCTCTAGGCCGTTCTAATATTCCCCTTAATGAAATAAACCCAAATTTGAACTAATAATATTAATAAATTTTGATAAGTTCGAAAAAATAAAACTACCTTTTAGAAATAAAAGAAATATCCCAAATTAAATTGTTTAATTAAAAGTTAAATGGATGGTTGACTCCCTTCCCCGGTAGAAAATAAAGTTAATTTCCCCTTATTATTTGAAATGCTGTCTGGAAGAATAAAAAGAAAAGTATAAGACAAAAATAGCAGAAATGACAGCAGAGAAAAACTTTCTTACATTGGTACAACACTAAAACACACGCCAAACTGACTTGGACGGATTCTAAATCGTAACTGCCTTTAATTAATTTCTCAGAATCAAACTCAAATTTCATCCCTTAAAATCTCCCTTCTCCCTATTAGATGCGTTGGTTCCGACATGCGTGCTTTTCCACCAATAGAACGCACTTACGCGATGCATCCTCGCGCGCGAAAGGTAGTTTTCGTTCCCGAGTGTCGGTATGTTTTCGGTTTCCTGGTTCACAGATGACATAAGTCATCCATGCGTCGAATTTAATTTAATTTAATTTTACAACTGACCAGAGCTCAAAACTGATAAATACTTTATATAAATGTGATCAATATCTATTCTACAATTACACTAAAAGATTGTGAAAGAACCCATGAAAAAACCCCAAGGTTTTTAACCATTTTCTCACTTTCTTATTCTTATTTTCGTCAATTGGGGAAAAATGGGTAACAGTCGCGAACTTTGTACATAATAACAAATACTAATATTGCATTTTAGTGATTTTATTTGAATATTCTTTTGTTTTCTTATAATGGGAAAATTTGCTCAGTTTAAGTAAAAAAAAAACTCTCTCACGGTCGGCCATTTAGTAGAATTTAATTTAGAGTTAATAAATGTGAAAATTAGTAAAAATCACAATAAATTTTTGTTCCCTTACACTTTATCTCTAACTATGTTAGAACAGAGTACGTTTGTCCTTATAGTATAAGGTTTTTTCAGTTAGTTGAGAGCTAAGTTTCTCTTATATAAATGTATAAATATACCATTTGTCCTGTCTGGAACCACAACGGGATCTGTAAGGTAGCGATCAAAAATACCTGCTTAAACATTTATTTTAATTTTAAGGCGGATGGGACGATCAATCGGTAAAAGTTCCTGAATATTTTTGACGTTATATGGATGTCACAAGTGCTCTTTTAAAGTGTCACGTAGAACTCATGTTCTAAGCGGCGGGTGGGTATTAACACTTGGTTCTTCTTCAACTCTTTCCAAAATTTTCGCTTCTTGTTCGACTATTCGAGTTGTTCGGATAAGACCCCTACTTTAAGATTTTTTTCTTACAGCTGCTCGTTTCTCGGAGGTGACGCTCAGTATTGGCAAATGTTTGATAGTTTAATATTCGGCGGTTAGGAAATCTCTCCATATACGCCCTAACATTTCGTTGCTCATTTCTTTCACAAAACCCATACACCAGGAGCATGTCAACCTTCTCGGAATACGTGTAGTTTAATAGTAAAATAGGCTTAGAAATTTGAAATGTTGATCTTACTTTAGTCGACAAAAGAAATAATAGAAAATGTAGCCTCGTCAACAAAATTCTTTTCATATCAATCGCTGCTTTATTTGGAATTCATTTTAATTTATCTTATCTCAGCTCAATAGGAAGTTTGTTTAATAACTTGCATGTAAAACGACATTATCTGAATGCATATTCAAATAAAAAATCTTAAACCTGGAAAATGCATTAGGACGGTAACACAATATTATTCTGAAAACCAAATAATCTGTCACAGCAATGTTATAGCTGTGATTTATTACTGTTTGGATTGCTTAAATAGGGGAATTAAATTTATTTTGTAATAAAATACAGCGTGTACCCAAATTACATACCGTAATGATTAAAAGATTTTGTAATAATTTCTTGTACTTGTATTGTCTTTATTTGTATTGCTACACCACGTTCCAGTTATCAACTTCACTGATGAAACCGTAACATGATCGAAACGCATTTGAAAATTAACAAAATATAAAATAATTACAAAGGACAACAAGAGTCAAGTAACAGAAACTGTAAAATACTTTCCCGAAGGATTTTGGTGCGTTGGATCCAAATCTGGCTTGGGAATTGCTCCATCATGTCCGGTTTTTGTGATACCCTAACTTAGAAGTGCAAAAACACTGTTTTTCGCCATATTTGATGTGATGTAAAATTACAAGAAAATTCTTTTCACAAAACTAGTAGAAACACCTGAAAATCAATTTCGAAATGTCTAAATATCTTTTTTCACCAGGATATTCTCGTGAATTTTAAGACAATAGTTTGTAAATAAATATGGTTTTATTTCAAACAAACAAAAATGTTATGTAATAAAAAGTTATATCTTGATGACTAGTGGCACCACCTATAACTTTATCGATAGGCAATTGAATTATCTACATCTTTTGTTTGGAACTTTTTTTCATAGAGTATTTACTTTTCGAGATAAACTGGAAAAACCAAAAAAAGTTATCATTTTTGGTCCGCCATTTGGTAAGCACAGGGTTGCCAATGTTAACATCGAGATATATTTTTTAAGATGTCAAGATACACGCTTTCAAATAATAAAATTGCAGATTACATTTTTTCTAAAAAGCGGTTTGTTTTTGTCTAGTTTCCACGGACTATATATATATATATATATATATATATATATATATATATATATATATATATATATATATATATATATATATATATTTGCTAAATTTTTCTTAAACCATCTTTCTCTATAAACGTCAACCACCGAATAGCAGTATTAATCTGAAAGCTAATCCAAAGAAGGTACCATACATTTATATAGAAAGATGATTTAATTTAGCAAATATATATATGAAGTAAAATGCGAACAGTAAATGCAAACTTCTCTCCATCATATCCTTTCTGTGTTAGAGGTTGCACAGTTAGAATAAATTGTTATAAAACGCAATTCATCTTATTTCATCACCATGGGGATGATGGCCTACCTGTACCACTATTGCGAGAAGAAAGTCAAAACTTACCCTCCCCGCCACAGTGATACGGCAGAGGTACATCATTCGACTCATCAGGGTACCGACATGCACCTGACTGGGCAAAGGACGGATCGGTAGGAAGCATGCAAATACTGAACGCGGCTTCGCCGACCTCCTGCTGGATGGCGTATATATGTTTATGCGGCTTTCACGGATTCCTCCGTGTGAGATGCAATAGCAGTGGATATATCCACATTATGCTGCTGTAGTGCTGAAATCACATTCAGCAAACGTACAACTATATGCAGCTCTGCGTATGAATGAAGTAAAATGCGAACAGTAAATGCAAACTTCTCTCCATCATATCCCTTCTGTGTTAGAGGTTGCATAGTTAGAACAAATTGTTATAAAACTCAATTCATCCTATTCCACTACCATCGAGATGGTGGCCTACCTGTACCACCATACCGAGAAGATAGTCAAAACTTACTCTCCCCGCGAGAGTGATACGGTTCCCTGATGAGTCTAGTAGAGACGAAACATGTACCTCTGCCGTATCACTGTGGCGGGGAGGGTAATATATATACATATATGGTGACGTTAAATTTAGCCTGGCAATGACCTTTATAGTTAATTAAAGATCATCGGTTTTTTAAAATAAACTCTTTCTTTTTGACGTAGTTAATCGATAAATCAAGAAATTTTAAGACTCAGATTCAATATAACTGATAAATTTCTGACCTGTTTATATTTTCAAAATCTGGATTTGGTGGATTCGCAATCAGCAATCTGGTAAATACTAATTTACACAAATTTTCACTAAAATTAAAAACTTTTTGAAACTTTCGACCGCCATATTGGATTCGCCATTTTGAATTTTTAAAATTTGGCTTTGGATTTTGTAATCAGTGACTCCTAGAATGTTTTTACAGTTATTTTCCTCAAAATAACAAAAATTTAGAAAATTTCACTCAAAGACGTAGTTTGTACTATGTTTTTTGCTTGCATTCGAGTACATTGGTGAGACACAAAATTCAAATTAGCATATCTCGGTGAAAAAAAAAGATATATGGACGTTTCAAAATTGATTTTAAAGAGAAAGGATCATTTTTTCAGGTGATACTATTAGTTTTGTGAAAAAAAATTGTGATTTACATAACTTCAAATATGTCGAAAAATAGTGTTGTCTCAAATTGTATGGACCACCAAAAAACGACCACAATTAATCCGACACTGTTCAAATCGCCCGGCAAAAAAAATCGAAGCAAGCCTCGATATTTTATATAACGTCACAGTGAAGTATATATAATAACACTTCTAAGGATTCTTGCAACATTTTTTTGTTTTCAAAAGTTATACATACAATTCTTCACAAAGTTTAAATAAAGTGATCATTATGATGATCAACATGAGAATTGTTCGGAAAATTTTACTTTTGAGGGTATTGACCTAGGGAGTGATCATAAAGATGATGAATAAAATAATGAATATGAGAATGACATGAACAATGAGGACGAAAATAAAGTTAATAACGAATTTGATTATTTAATAAGCAATGAATTGGCAAAAAGAGAAGGTTAAATAATGATTGATTTATGTATTATTATATTTTATATTACACTTTACAACAATAAAATCGCAAGTCGCATTTTTTCCCGACTACATTCTGATTTCCATGGGCACATTTTTTGCGAACCTAGGTCGAACTGCAATTCACAAAGTTAGGCGTTTTTATTTAACTAAAGAGATAAACTCTATTTTTGGATCGAATTTTTTTTATTATAAGGTTGGAGGTTGAACATTTGATAGGAACAAAGATGTATCTCTTATCGAAATACGCCAAATGATGTAAATAAAAAGACGTTTTTTCGAAAACGGTTAGCATTAGCGATATGAAGGAAGAGTGCTTAATTTTTAATCGATTCTTAAAGGTATGTAAAGAACGTTGTCCAAAATTCTTATCATCCAGGGCGTAAAAAAAATGGGATCATGAGTGTCACAGCTAGTCCGTCCCTGCAGCTTTGATTAATTCACAACACTTTCTTGGATAGTAATTTGAAGGGTCTTACCTGGTATACAACATATTAAAAAAAATTGAAATATACCTGTGTGTTCAGTATTTATGTGTTAAAACTTTACTCTATTGCAGCTCTTTGGGAGCCCATACCTCCGAAGAGGAGGCCTATACGAAAAAAGTTTATATGAATTTGTAGTATTTTTTTCATATCCGTTAAATTTACAACATTTTCCCGGACAGTCTTTATCTGTGCCAGTGTTGAAACTTTTCGAACCACCTGTTAGTTGCACTACTGAAAAGTTTTGTATATTATCATATAGGGTAAAAACTGAAATTCTCCTGATATAATTTTGTAGAATGTTTATTTTACATCTACGCATGCAATAAACTACTAGAAATGCATAAAT
Source organism: Diaprepes abbreviatus (assembly GCA_034092305.1). Taxonomy (NCBI): domain Eukaryota; kingdom Metazoa; phylum Arthropoda; class Insecta; order Coleoptera; family Curculionidae; genus Diaprepes; species Diaprepes abbreviatus. The sequence goes on from JASJET010000310.1 coordinate 3,466,628, forward strand.
AAGTATTTAAAAATATATATTCTTGCTCTGGCTTCTTTCACCGGATATCAGAAAAATTTATTCAAGGCGATGTATTTTCTAAAATAACTTGGACTAACCCAAACCCGAGTGAAAAAATACCAAACAGACCCAAAACTTTTAAGCCCACTCTTGTTTTCGTGTCAGTTGTATAAAAAGTTGTATAGGAAAAGAACCTAAACTGCTTTATGATTGATTAGAATTATTTCTTAAAGTTAGTTTTAAAAGACCGCTTAAATGGTATGGAAAAATACTGGATATTTTCTAGACCCGTAATTACTGAAGTGTTATACAATACGAGAAGCCAAATATAATGTTAAGAATACTCATTTTTTATCAATCTATATTAATATATATATATATATATATATATATATATATATATATATATATATATATATATATATATATATATATATATATATAATGTTAGATCGTGGATGAGTGCTAAGGCTTTTTTTTAAATCGCTTTATTTGTAGCAGCTGGACTAGCAATAATTTATTTTGAATTTCTTTTGACAATTTTACATACATTTTTACTTTTTGAGTAACACTGTGATTAGTTTTTGAAATGCTGACTCATTGTTATGGCTTTGCTCACTACTCTGAGGAGCGCAGACCGAGTGCAAGTATTTATATCTTTGTTGGAACGCAGTTTGTTCGTTTTCACGCTACATCGATTTTCTGTGGAGGTAACTTGTCTGTTCTCATGCTGTATCAGCTTTATATGGAAAAAAGGAGATATTATTATTTGAGAGTAGTGTTATTTTTATTTGAGTAGAGTCAGCGTTTTAACTAAACACCTGCGTCCGTTAGGATAAACAAATATTATGTTCTGTGGAAAATTCTGAGCAAATTTTCTACGACATATCCTATACCTAGCCTTGACCATTTTTCAGATATTAATTTTTTTTTTAAATTTCGATGGTAAAAACGGATTTATTATGTATATATATATATATATATATATATATATATATATATATATATATATATGACCGTCAAACAAACCATATTTTAATTTATTGTTGTGAATTAATTATCCTAAAGCCTCATTAATGCTTAACGTGTATTTTTTCAATCAAAACTTTTCTGTTAAATTTTAATTAAATATTCCTGATTATGTAAATTTCTAGGTTATTCGGAACCGTTTTGTGCACAGTAGATATTAAATGCAAATAAAAACTTTTCTCGGTTACTTTATTAAACCGAATTAAACTTGGTATTATATTTGTTTAAGAAATATCGAACTTTTATAATTTACATTAAATCGTATACATATATATATATATATATATATATATATATATATATATATATATATATATATATATATATATATATATATATATATATATATATATATATACGCTTTCATGCTGGACACTTTAATTATATTTATAAATTGGGGAAAAACAGACCATAACCCAATAAAATATCCATATTTGTGTTATTGACATTATCCCAGATTTATAATGAGTTGAGGTCACTAGTATTTGGAATAATATATATATATATATATATATATATATATATATATATATATATATATATATATATATGTATCTTCTTCTTTTTTCTCAGCCCATTGACGTCCACTCCTGGACATAAGCCTCTCCGATGGTCCTCCACTGGGATCTGTCTCTCGACTTCTGGAGCCAGTCCTTTCCAGCAAACTGTCTTATATCATTTACCCATCTGCGTTGTGGCCTGCCACGATTGCGGTTCATTTCTCGCGGTCGCCATTGCAGTAATTTATTCGTCCACCTATCGGGCTATTGTCTAGCTATGTGCCCCGTCCATTGTCACTTTAGTCGTGATATGCGTTCAATGACGTCAACTACTTTGGTTCTTGATCTTACTACTTGATTTCGTATTTTATCCCGTAACGAGATTCCAAACATTTGTCTCTCCATAGAGCGTTGAGTGACTCGGAGTCTATTTGCGTTTTGTTTGGTTAGTGTTATCGTTTCTATGCTGTAAGTAGCAACAGGCAAGACACACGTGTTATACACTTTCCGTTTAAGGTTGATTGGTGTGTTTCTATCTCTTAATACGCACTGCATCCCTCCAAAGGCAGCCCATGCCAGCCCTATTCTCCTTGTTATTTCCGCCGTTTGATTTTCTTTGCTCAGTTTCATGACGTGGCCTAAATAGATGTACTTTTGGACATTCTCTATGATTTCATTTTGAATCTCTATTTGTACATTTGCGTCAGGCTCATTAACTTAGTTTTCCCCAAGTTCATCTTAAATCCCACTTTTCTCTCCTCTTCATTGAAATCTTGAAGCATTTGTTTTAGCTCTTCTGGGTTGCTAGACATGACAACAACATCATCGGCGAAACGAAGATGACTAAGATAAGAACCGTCGACTCTCAAACCTTTCTCATCCCAATTTAGTTTTTTAAAGACATCCTCCAAAGCTAGCGTAAATAGTTTCGTAGAGTCTCCCTGACGCACACCTCTCATAACGTTGCGTTTTTATATATGTTCTGTATGATAGCTGTACTACCATACAGAACATATATCATACAATATATATATATATATATATATATATATATATATATATATATATATATATATATATATGTTATATATAGCTTAAGTACAAAGACAGTGTTCGTAAATAGAACTCTAGAAGAGAAATTTTCTGTATTTTTAAAATATTTGATTGTCCCCTTTCGCATGCATAGTATAAAGTAAATTTCGCGTATGAAAAAGAAAACAAATAATATAAATGGTACTCCATTACCTAACTCCAGTCATATCTTCGATCAATTGGCAAAGTTTCTGACTCCAAATTATGCCTCGAATACCTTAAAATTACGAAATTACAGAGTTATAAGCATATCTGCACATGTCAATCGTTCGTGCGGAATATGCCATCTGATTTCCGAAAGTTCGCGTGCAATTCGATAATGAGTCTTTTCGCATTGCTAGAAGTGGATTTCCGATTATTGGCTTTGAATAGGCAAGTCACGGCTAAAAATGATAAAAAAAAACAATTTAGCCAATTGTTATAAGATGAATTAATTGAATCAAGGAGTCCTCAATTAGATCAAAAAATCTATACCAAAACACTTACTAATTGCCTATATGTATTCTCCTTTCAATGCTTAATAGTATATTAACGGATCAAATAAATACAATCCATTTTAAAAATATAAACATTGTTAAAAACAGAATCAGAATTAAAGAACTTATAAATCGAAGAGTGCATAAAAGTGCTTCAAAAGACAAGTATTGACGGTTGACAGTAGTAACTAATTTTTCAAGAATTGCAATATTTTTAATTTAAAGACATTAACTGGCAAATGGAAAACATCAATCTCAGTAGGAGCTGAATTCATTTCCCTACATATTCGAGAAATAGGACTGTTAATTCCATAATTCGTTCGGTGATATATCAGCTCAAACAAATTATACGCTCTAAAAGCTCGTTGAGGAACTGATAAAAAAAATTATTAAGTAGTTCAGGAGAATCAATACAAAAGTTAACAATCTTATAAAGTAGAACGAGGTCAAGATATTTGCGCATCATACACAATGGTAGCAACCTCAAAGCATCGGAAATATTATATACAGGCCGCTCCCGCTGCATTCCCTTTTTAAAGGCCATGAAACTTAAAATCTGTCTTTGTACTCTTTCTACTTTTTCTTTGATGTAAAATTATGAGATGATCAAACTTGGGACGCATATTCTAAGACTGATCGGACTACAGAGCAGTATATCACTTTAAAACAGTCGACATTATTAAAATCTGTAAGCATTCTCTTCACAAACTCGAACAACTTCAAACCTCTGTTCGCAATATTATTAATATGTGTGTCGAAGCGAAAGGCCCTATGAAATGTGACACCCAGATCCTTCACACATTCAACACGATTAATCATGTTATTATCAAGAAAATAATCAAAAGTTATCCAATCCTTTTTACGATAAAAACTTATAATGCAGCATTTATTAACATTGAGGTGCAAAAAATTTAACTTACACCATTCAGAGAATCGAGCTAGATCCTGCTGAATGCCCTCGCAATCGTTGCTACTCCCGACAACCCGAAATATATTTAAATCATCTGCATAAAGAAGACATCTACTGAAAGTTATGATGTCCTCAGTATCGTTAATAAAACAGTTAAAAAGGAGCGGAGCGAGGTGACCATCCTGAGGAACACCAAAGGTAACACATATATCAGATGATTCACAGTTATTAATTTTTACTCGCTGTACTCTATCAAACAGGTAACTATGTATCCATTGTAAAAATGATCCATTGATGCCCAAGCCTTCCAGCTTGTAAATAAGAAGTTGATGGTTAACCTTGTCGAAAACCTTGAAGAAGCCAGTGTAAATAGCATCCTGTTGACACCTTCCCTCCAAAGCCTCCACCAAGTACTGCTCATAAACAAGCAGATTAGTAGTAGTCGATCGACTTGCCCTAAAGCCATGCTGTGAAGTCGCTAACACATGCCTAAAAAGAGAACACATCTTTTGGTAAACAATACCCTCAAAAATCTTACTAAATAATAAAAATTTCGAAATTTCACGATAATTTTCGACGTTAGCTCTGTCTCCATTCTTATGAATTGGCGTAATGTAAGTAGTTTTCCATACTTTTGGAAAAACACCTGTTGGTAAAGAGATATTAAAAATCTGAGCCAGTACTTCAGACAAAACACCCTGACAATTCTTAACAAATATGACTGGTATCCTGTCGGGTCCGGTACCCAATTTACAATTTTTTATTTAATTAAAAATAAGAGTGTCACAATGTTCATGCGTGTAGACTGTGGGGAAAAAAGCTCTAAAGAGCTCTGTTATAGAGCTTGGGTCTTCCGCTCTAACATTATTATGTGACATACGACTAGGAAGAGAAAATTTCGAATTCTTGGCATTAACATAGCTCCAAAAAAACCTACTATCAGACTTCTTGTCTTCAATGCAATGTATATCATTTTGATAATTGTATTTATATGTATATTTACATAACTTACGTAACTCTGAAAATAAAATGTAATCAGAATTGGAATTGGAAATTTTATATTGTTTATGGGCTTTCTATTTTTCAAAAATCAGGGACTTCAGTTCTGGACTGAACCATGGCGGAAACTTTTTATTTTTTATTTTTTGCTTTTTTCTTTCAAGCAAATACAGGAAAGAATATATACAAATAGTTTATTTCCTGGAAATACAACTACATATAGGGTAATTATTTAAATACAGTAGATTTATTTTATTTCTTACTGAAATTTTGGTTTCGGTGAATATACATGTCGTTTGACTGACGATATTTTTCAGTCTGACATCGAAGTCGACAGGTTTTTAATATCCTACTTATCTGTATGTTTTGTTTATAAGGTAATATTCTACTTTAAACAAAAGAAGAAACGGGTGTCATATAACAATAAATGCAATGATATCGAATCAGAAAATGAGAATCATAATCTATTCAAGTGTGAAAAAGGTATTTGCAAAAATTTTTTTAATCATTTTTATCCTAAAGAGTAAATAATAACTTTTTATAACTTTCATAGTTATCAAGATAAAGTGCAAAATCTCTAATAAAATCTGTAGTAGTATAAAATCTAATTGATAATTTTTTATAATCTGTACAAAGCGTCTTGTGTGTTGCAATAATGTTGTTGAAATTGAGGCATGTTGTATTTATAACCGAAGAACACTTACGAATCTGGGCCATAAGAAACCTATATCATTACCAAGGAAGTCAGGAACAGACCCTACTAGACTCTTAGAACCAAAATTTTTACCAATACTAGTTTTCAAAACTAAAACTCAATTTTTTGATACTTTGAACAATTATCTGAAAAAAAGATGCTCTATAATTATTTTGATAAATACGACATTTTGATATATATATGAAAAGCATATTAGAAATCAATAAACTTCATTTCCACAGAAAAATAAGATGCTAACTCTTCTGCAAGGGCTGAAACAGTACTTTGTGGCTTTCAAATAATAATTTTTAATACAGTTGATAAGAATCTGTCAGTGTTGGGACTGTTTATAGATATATTCAGAGATAGTGTGGCTTTTCTGGCTACGAACAAACTGAAGAATTCATTGTATCTGCGTCTGCGTGCTAGCCAGACCTGACGTATGCCTCTAAAAATTTGGTAGTTTCGTCCTCGGTAACGGGCGGTCGACTCTTCAGTGAGTCCGACGACACCTTCTCCAGATACCCGTCGTCGTACTATCTATAATTCGGAACTTGTATTTCAACTCGATTTGGGTCAAAACATACCGGTGAGAACTTCATTCTACGATATGTCTAAGACTCCCAATTTACATGGAAATGCATGGAAACTTGGGTGTCTGATAATTTTGTAGAACGAACATTCGTGGTCGTGAATCCAGCGCTAGAACCAGCGCTCTATGTAGACTCCCGTGTCCTCAACGTTCCCCACCAGGGATGCCATGTCGTAATCTCACTTAACGCCCTTGCATTGCAAGAATTACGAACAATCTGAAGAATTCATTGTATCAGCGTCTGCTTGCTAGCTAGACCTGATGCATCCTCTAAACATTTGGATAATTCGTCCTCGGTGGGTTCGCCGGCATCTTTCCCAGGTACCCGTCGTAGTACTCTCTATAAATCGAAATTTGTATTTTAACTGAATTTGGGTCGGAACATGTCGGTGAGAAGTTCGTTCTATGACTATATATATATATATATATATATATATATATATATATATATATATATATATATATATATATATATATATATATATATATATTACTGTCTTAAACCTTTTTTTTACTTCATAAAATTTACTTTTGTACGACTTTTTAACTGACGAAATAAATTATTTTGACTTTGATATAATTTTGAACGTTAATTTGGCGATAAAATATGTACTTTTAATTACCACGATATTGACCATAACATTTTTAACAGTCCAAAATAATTTCCCCTTAACGATCATTAATACAAGTCATTTCCACTCCTTCAAACTGTTAACATAACCCTCAAATAACTCGCTCCCGTTATGTTAAACTGTAAAACGCCGAGAAAACAAATCAGAGGCTTTGAATTTTATTCAGAGATTTGTACACGCCTTTTCCTCGCCTGCGTTAACGGCTCCGAGCTTTTATTAAAGGCCCGTTGCTTTTATTTAGTTTTGTTCTCACTCGAAACTAACTGGCAACTTGTTTAATTTCGTTAGCAACAGTTCGAGATGCGAGAAGTTGCGGGGATTGTTTCACTCTGAGGATCTGGCGGGTTATAAAGAGAATTTTGACACCGCAGAATAAATGTGTGTTTTATTTGCTGTCGCGCGATATATACGGCAAGAATTATCAAATGGGGGTTTTGTATTATACTTTATACGGTGTGTGTCAAAAAGTTGGGTCCTAACATAATTATAACGCCTTGTATTTATTACATTTTTGATTTACGCCATTATAGAAAAAAAGAAGAGGATTTTTATTTGTTATAGATAACCGAGAAACTTACTTACCCAAGAGGGACCAAATTTTAACTTGTGTTTCTTGTCATAACTAGCAAGGTTTAGAGCTATATTTTATCTCGAATAAACATTAACTTCCACTAAAAATAAAGTTTAAAAGAGTACACTTTAAAGCGAAGTATGTTGGCATTCTCTTCACAAACCCGAACAACTTCAAACTTCTGTTCACAATCTTATTAATATGTGTGTCGAAGCGAAGGGCCCTATGAAATTTAACACCCAGATCCTTTACACATTCAGCACGATTAATCGTGTTATTATCAAGAAAGTAGTGAAAAATTATCTAATCCCTTTTACGATAAAAACTTATAATGGAGCATTTATTAATATTGAGGTGCATAAAATTTAATTTACACCATTCAGAGAATCGAGCTAGATCCCGCTGAATGCCCGCGTGGTCATTGCTACCCCTGACAACCCGAAATATCTTTAAATCATCTGCATAAAGAAGACATCTACTGAAAGTATGATGTCCTCAATATTGTTAGTAAAGTAGTTAAAAAGGAGCGGGGCGAGATGAGCACCTTGAGGAACACCAGAGGTAACATGTATATGAGATGATTTATAAATGTTAATTTTTACTCGCTGTACTCAGACAAGTAACTATTTATCCATTGTAGAAATGATCCATGTATGCTCAAGCCTTCCAGCTTGTAAATAAGAAGTTAATGGTTAATATTGTCGAAAGCTTTGGAAAAGTCAGTGTAAATAGCATCCAATTGACACCTTTCCTACACCAAGTACTGCTCATAAACAAGCAAAATAGTAGTAGTTGATCGACGTTTCATAAAGCCATGCTGTGAAGTCGTCTGAAAAGAGAACATATCATTTGGTAAACAATATCCTCAAAAATCTTACAAAATAGTGAAAATTTCGAAATTCCACGATAATATTCGGCATCCATTCTTATGGATTGATGTAATGCAAGTAGTTTTCCAATTCCAATCCTGTCAAACCTGAAACGGTGAACTAAAAACCCCACACCTATAAACCCTCAAACTCCAAATCTATGAACCCCATACCGATAAAGCCTAGATACGCAAAGGCTAATCTGACAAACCCCAATTTCGTTAAACGAAATGAAAATTCGATGACTACCAGGTCTATAGATTAAGGGTTCATGGATTAGGTTATTGTCGCAGGTGTACCGTTAGGATACATTGTCCTAAGTAATTAAAAATAAAGGGTCTAGCCGATAAAAAGAGGTCGACACTGCCCCCTCGGTAATAAAAAAATAAAAAACATTCGGTTGTTCGACATAAAAAAGTACCCACACATAAAAAATTTTAGCTCTTTTTATCGTCACATAACCTAAAAAAAAGTAAAAAGGAAATGTTTAAAAAAGAACTAATATGTTTTAAACCACTAAATTTATTTAGAAAACAGTGACTGCAGTTTCAACTCACAGAGTCATTTTCAAACTGAATTACAAAGGTAGATTAAGTATTCAATACAGAAACATGAGAAAATTTAACAATAAATAAAAACTACCTGAGAAATTACATTATTACAAAGGGGAGGTACTAAATTTTGGGAACTAATTATTATTTGGCGACAAAAAATAACGGTGAAAACCCAAGTTCTGTCTGGTCATTAAGCAAATTTACATTTTTATTTTTACTATGTTTATATATTTCTAAAGATTCAAGGATATTTAACTTTTGGCCCTTTGTTGAATAATGTAATATGTCAGTGTTGCTTAAATCAGGAAAACTGTGGCTGTGTTCTAAGCAATGGTTGGCAAAGCTCGAGTCTCTTTTTTGTAGTCTATATGATCGGTGGTGTTCTGAAAAGCGAGTTTTAAAGCTTCTACCACTTTGTCCAATATACAAGCTATCACACTCTGAACATGTTAACTTTTAAACTCCTGACTTATCAAATTTATTAATTTTATCTTTAGCAATGTAAAGGATAGTGGACAGATTGTGTTGAGATTTAAAGGCTACTTCTATGTTATGTTTGGAAAGAGTATTAGCTATGTTTTCTGATAGGGTACCACAATATGACAAAGATGTATAAGATGAACTATCTTTATCATTTTTTATTTTGGGATATATTGAATTAAAAGCTAGTTGTTTTTGTTTTTTAGTTATTAATTTATTTAAGGTTTGTTGGGAGAAATTGTTTGATATTGCAATCCTTTCAATGATATTTAGTTCCTCTTGAAGATCTTCTTCAGAGAGAGGCAAAGAGAATGCTCTATGTATCATTGAGTTGTATGCAGCCATTTTGTGTTGTAAAGGGTGAAATTTGATAAGTCAGGAGTTTAAAAGTTAACATGTTCAGAGTGTGATAGCTTGTATATTGGACAAAGTGGTAGAAGCTTTAAAACTCGCTTTTCAGAACACCACCGATCATATAGACTACAAAAAACAGACTCGAGCTTTGCCAACCATTGCTTAGAACACAGCCACAGTTTTCCTGATTTAAGCAACACTGATATATTACATTATTCAACAAAGGGCCAAAAGTTAAATATTCTTGAATCTTTAGAAAATTATAAACATAGTAAAAATAAAAATGTAAATTTGCTTAATGACCAAACAAAACTTGGGTTATACCCGTTATTTGTTATCGCCAAATAATAATTAGTTCCCAAAATTTAGTACCTCCCCTTTGTAATAATGTAATTTCTCAGGTAGTTTTTATTTATTGTTAAATTTTCTCATGTTTCTGTATTGAATACTTAGTCTACCTTTGTAATTCAGTTTTAAAAATGACTCTGTGAGTTGAAACTGCAGTCACTGTTTTTCTAAATAAATTTAGTGGTATAAAACATAGTAGTTCCTTTTTAAACATTTCCCGAAGATGATTAACTACCTAACGGCTACCAGCATCAACTTTTTAAAAATTAAAAGGTTTTTTTTTTCGTTTTTTGACGATATCTTCGGTTCTATAATCACCGTAGAAACTTTTTTTTCTTTTTGTAGGTTTTTTTTATTATTTGCAATAAGATATTTTATAAAAAAAATTTTGGCGCGAAATTTAAATTTTTGAAATCAGTAAAATAAAAACTAAGACAATAGCAAGGCCGAAAAAAAATATATTATTTTTAGACGGCATGAAGCATGGAATTTTCTTATAAATCCTCAGTTGTCAATAAAACTATGTATATATATATATATATATATATATATATATATATATATATATATATATATATATATATATATTCTTAAAGAATTACATCCCTCTGGACACCCTGCGTATGAAAGTACATTTTACTTAGCAAAACGCTATATCGCTAATTTTTTAAAAAGTTTCACTCTAAATCCCATAGGGAATCTTAAAATAAAACACACTACATTCAATTAAAACAATACATAAGCGTCGACTTAAGAACTTCTTTTTAAAGTCAGCAAAAAACCTAAACAATAACCCTCTGTTAAAAAAATTAACTTTGTCACCCTAAAAATCAATGTACACGTTAAATTAATAATGTGTGAAACGACCTGGGTCATTATAAACCCATCAAGAAGTCAGTATGGTAGTTTCAATTTTACTCCAAAGACACGCTGATCATATCGATGCAAAATGTATGTTTATGAAAAGGAGAAAAATGACTCTATCGCTCGTTTGAAATCTTATTTTTAAGGCGATACGTTTATGCATATGTATACATTTTAATAAAGCCTGGAAAATTATTGCATGTTGATGGTTTTTATTATCCTCAAAAATATTTAAATTTGCTTTGATGGTCTTTATTTTTAAAAGTATATAATCTTATTTTCAAAAGTATATAATCTAAGAATGCTTTCAACTAAAGTTACTTAAAATACGATGTTGGGATTGAAAGTTTTCAGACTTCCCTAGATGTGGCCCGAAGCATTTTTATTTAAATAGTTTCTATCAGTATTTGCTTCGCCGAGTTATTTTAAAGTTGCCATTCACCACATTTTTTAATGAATTATAAGAAAAGAGCTGCTGAGGAATATTATTACGAGTAGCAGTGACGCGAGAGTAATCTTACTCCACCTAAAGTTTAAATTCAAAATTAGAAAATATAGAATATTTGGTTTAATGACCGATAAAAAATAAATCTATGAAGAAGGTTGTAAATTCAATTTTATGTATGTACGTCGATCGATTCGATTTAAATGAAACAAATAATTACCAATACGAGATACCTGCATGCCATGGTAAGAAGGCAATTACATATTTGTACCGTATTTATCAATCCCTTTATGTGAATTACTTTTTGTAACGTATTAATTTGGCGTCGATTTCAAAAAATAGAGGAAAGAATATATACAAATAGTTTATTTCCTGCATATGCTACTTTAGTTCTCTCTCTGTACGCGTTTCAACCACCTAATGCTCTCGTCAGTGAAGCTGTATCGAACCGAGAGCAACAGTAGCAGAAAACAATAGGCATGATGACTGTAATGAAGAATCACTGAAATTATTACTTGAAGTAATTATATAGGATAGGCAGATTCTAAAAAACACATTTATTTTAAGATTACCAGTGAGATTATATTTATTTTAGTAAAAATAAACACACAAAATATGGAAATCGGCTATATTAGATCGAACACCAATCAGATGCGCGTGACGTCACACTTTCGTAAACATCACATCAGTCCTAATTGTTTATCACCTTTATCCGTCGAATTTGTCTTTATTTACATCGTTAATTGGCTATTTTATGGATAAAACTATCAAGTGTGTCAGTTTCGTGCCACCAAAAGTACAACAACGTCATGGAACAAGGATTTGTCAAGGCCAATAGCTCAAATTTGCCAAGAATCGACTCCTTAATGCTGAAAGCGAGGCTAACTGGTGCACTGTTTTAATTTCAGTCTGGACAGCTCTACTTCTCAATTTGTATAATATATATACTTGTACTGATTTATCAGCTGATTTTGGAAAAGTGGTAGGTGCTTCTAGATCTTCAACTGTGTGCAAAGCTAAAAAAATAAAAATAAGTACTTGCGAATAAACTGTAACTATTTACATATTATTATGTACTATAATTTTTACAACAGACTATAATAATAATATAATAATAATAATAATAATAAGTAGCACCAGCTGAGGGAACGGGATATTGCTTCTCACCACCGAACAGACCAAGAGAAGTTACAAGCTTAGCTACAGAAGCCACTTCATGGACGGCATCCAAATGAGGTCAACCAGGACAATGTCGACAACTTAGCGTCGAACTACTGGTTGATTTCAGGAGAGATGTTTTCGGAAACGGAGGGCTTCTTGTTAGCTATCCAAGACCAGGTTATTCCGATGAAGAACTATCGGAAATTCATTATCAAAGATCCCTCAATAGAAAATGACCAATGTAGATATGGCTGTCGAACATCAGAGACGATCCAGCACATAACTGGAGGATGCCAAGCGTTTGCCGCAACCGAGTATAAGGAAAGACACGATTCAGCCGCTAAGATACTACACCAAGAGTTAGCAGATAAGTTAAAACTATTGCAGGTAGGAAAGGTGCCTTACTACAAATATAATCCAGAGCCTATTCTTGAAAACAACGAGTTCAAGTTATACTGGGATCGAACGGTCCTAACAGATCAAACAGTTGCTCATAACAGGCCAGACATTATACTAACAGATAAAATTTCCAGGCGAACTACACTAATCGACATCGTTGTGCCTAACAACAACAACCTAAGGTTAAAGTACAACGAGAAAATCGCCAAATACAGAGATCTGGAGGTGCAAATCCGCAGACAGTGGACAATGAACAGCGTCCACACGATTCCTATAATACTGTCAACAACTGGAGTGATACCAAAGAACCTCTTGCAGAACATCAAGGGACTGGGCCTTAGTGAACATCTGTATAAACCGATTCAGAAAGCGGTTCTCCTTGCAACCGCGCGAACCGTCCGAAAGTTTGTAGGAAGTGCAGAAGACCACGCCACCTAGGACCTGATAACATGGAAAGGGTCCCCACAGAGCTTCATACTTTTGGTGTCTTTTCATACCTGGTATGAGTGAATAATCCCTGGATGGAGTGCGAAGCCGTTTGGCTTGTAAGTCTAAATAAGTAGCACAATGATTGTGTGAAATCATAACTACCTATAATGTTATGATTAAACCGAGAAACAGAAAAGATATACACTTGAATTTACTAAAACAGGTTACCAGTATAAAAAAGCAATGGGTACATAGCTGAACTTTCTGATAAAGTGCCTGTGAGTTCTAAATGTTCTCTAGGTGGTTTTGTTTATGCTACATCTTTGTCACTTTCTTCAATTAGACACCTTCTTTGTTTTTTGATAGCATAGGGACGCTCAGCGGTGTCAGAAGTTCGTTTGCTTCTGCCTGGTTAGCATTCAAATTTTGCGGGTATACACCCTGACTTTATGCGCACTTGTAAAACTGAACCCATTACATTGTACTGTATATAATTTTCCATATCATTTGGTAACTGGAAAAAGAAAAAACTTTTAATTAGGAACTTTAAATATAATACAGTAATAAAGAAATGAAACCTAACCTCAAACGGGATCGATAGTGTTATTGACAAATATTTACCTTACATATATTTGGTTTACGAGCTTCGCCACTTATTTATATAAAATAAATACTTAAATCAAAATGATCTTCGCAGAAATAAATTACTGACTTAACAGACACAGAAGCTGGGTCTCGCCTTGCACGATTTAGCCATGTATTTTTGATATTTTTCTTCATTGGTACGTTAATAAATAACTTATTTGGAGTTTTTTTCGATGTATTATTACATCGAGGTACTACACACCATCGATACACATTAGAATTCATGATTATCGCACAAAATAATGGAAAATATGAATCGAAACAAGCAATAAGATACAACTTGTCAAGTGTTTACGAAAGGGTGACGTCACAGACGGACGCCATTACTATTCTAGCGTTTTGGTGCGAAATTTAAATTGTATTTTAAAATGGTCAATTTTTCCTTCAAAACATAAATTTTTTGCGGAAATAAGATTTATTTTGTATAAGTAAAAACATCAAGGAGTATTTTTCCAAGATCAGTCATCATGCCTATTATCTATATAGGGTAATTCTCCGGGAAATTTGTTGATCGATGGTGAGAAAACTATGATTAGGAAGAATTCGAAAATTTGACAGTGTACTAAAATCGAACCGTACAAAAATGTCACTATTTCTTGCCATTTGACATTCATTAATAATAATCATGCCGGGGCGATTAAATTACACGCACGAAGATTATTTAAACTTATTTAATATTTATGGAAAATGTGATAGAGTTATTTCAAGAACATGCGATACATTCGCGATCCGATATCCGCTCAAACATCAGTTTTAAAGATTTTATGGAAACACAATTTTCATCCCTATGTATATTCTATAGTACATTTAAAAGACACTGATTTTCCATGAAGAGGAGAGTTCTGTCTGCTTGTTTTTTTGGATAATATTATTTAGTCGGACGAAGTCAAATTCACAAAAAATGGATTGTTTAATCGACGCAATTCCCACTATTGGTACGACTGAAATGTACATTCTAGAGAATGAAATTTTTAAGAGTCTTGGCAGTTTAACGTGTATTGTGCTATAAGAAATTACGGCGTCGTCGCCCAAGAATTCTACCAAGATAATCTGAATGGTAAGTTAGCCATTTTTGAAGACTTCTAGATACAAAATACGGTTTTTAACTTATAGATTAGCGCTACTTCGATATCTTGAGAAATTTGGAAGTGAACTATTTAGATAACTTGCCGCTGGCTTGATTATAGAAATCTATTTTATCAACATGATGGGGTACCTCCACATAATCGTCATTTAGTTAACAATCATTTGCAAAACTTGTTTTATGATCAATGGATAGCTAAGTATGGGCCACATCTTTGGCCATCTTTCTCCCCCGACCTAACAGTACTTGATTTTTTTATTTGGGGAACAATCAAAAATAAAGTATACAACACCGCATTAACGACTATGGAAGATTGCATGCAGCGCGTCAGAATAGCATTTGAAGAACTTAATCCTCAGTCAATAAGAAGAGCCACCCATGAAGAATTTAGGTGTTTAGGTGCGAAAAATGTTTGGAAGTTCAAGGGCGTCAATTTGAACATTTAGTCAAATAAGTTTTGTAACTTTATTTTATTAACAACTGATTTATTTCAATTTCTTTTAGCTTTTATAGATCCAAAGTTCTTGAAGTTTTTTATAATCTTTTTAACAGTTGGTAGTGTTGGTTTCTATTTCTTCGGATATCGGATCAAGAATGTATCGCATGTTCTTGAAATAACTCTATCACATTCTCCATAAATAATAAATAAGTTTAAAAAATCGTCGTGTGTGTAATTTACTCGTCCCGGCATGATTATTATTAATGAATGTCAGATGACAAGAAATAGTGACAATTCTGTAGGGTTCGATTGTTTAATTTTCACCATCCCTCGTCGTCATTGAATTGCCAATATTTTAAAAACTAGAAATTTTTGGAATAGACAACCTTATACAAAGTTACTCTTATTTTTAATGCTTAATATGAGAAAATTATAAAAATAGGTACTTTCTATTTGAAAAAATTGACTTTTGACGATTTTTTAACCGACTTCTAAAAGAAGGAGGTTCTCTATTCGACTATGTATTTTTTTTATGTATGTACACCGATTACTCCGGAACGGCTGCACCGATTTAAATGAAATTTTTTACGTTATGTAAAGGAAGTTGCTGCGGTGGTCCCATATTTTTTTAGATGAAATTGGTGCAGTAAAATCCAAGATGGCGCTTACAATATGGCGGCCAAAAAAATTAATTTTGTGCGATTTTCTCCAAAATTGGTATAGAGAAATCATCGGAGTTGTACCCAACGAATCTGAAAATATTTTTAAAAAATTCAAAATGGCGGATCCAATATGGCGGACAAAATTTTTTTATTTAGTCCGATTTTCTCCAAAATTGGTACGAGAGAGTTTTTGAGGTTACACATAACGAATCTGATATTATTTTTAAAAAATTCAATATGGCGGATCTAATATGGCGGATCAAAAAATCAATTTTGTTCGATTTTTACCAAAATTGGTAAGGGGGAGTTTACGGGATCGCATATGACGAATCTAAAATAATTTTAAAAAAATTCAATATGGCGGATCTAATATGGCGGACGAAAAAATCGTTTTCGTCCGATTTTCTGCAAAATTGGTACGGGGGAGTTTTCGGAGTCGCATATGACAAATCTAAAATAATTTAAAAAAAATTCAATATGGCGGATCCAATATGGCGAACGAAAAAATCAGTTTTGTCCTGTTTTCTACAAAATTGGTATGGGGAAGTTTTCAGGGCTTCGCATTAATAAACTGAAATTATTTTTAAAAAACTCAATATGGCGGACAAAAAAAATCAATTTTGTCCGATTTTCACCAAAATTGGTACGGGAGAGTTTTCGGGGTCACATATGACGAATCTAAAATTATTTTAAAAAAATTCAATATGGCGTATCCAATATGGTGGATAAAAAATTAATTTATTTTCTTTAAATATCGATATTGGAAGGTTTTGGGGCCTATATTTCCAATCTAAAATTAATTTTAAATTTAAGATAGTGGATTTTCAATGACAGACTAAATATTCGTTTGACCCAATTTGATTGGTATTTGGAAAACTCTAAGAACTAAAGAATTTTTAGTGGTTCATTTTAGGGTGATTTACAACTTTGGATAAAATGAGTACTTTTTTGCCAGTTTGGAATCATTGCGAGGTACACTAATCTCGATTAGTACTTAGTTCAAATAATTTATGAATGTCATAATGAATTCGAAAACTAAAAATAGAAAAATAAAATTTTTATTAAAAAATTGAACCGACTTCTAAAAGTGCGCTAAAAAGTGAAAAATAACCATAAATTTTTATATGAAATTGAACTTTTTGAAGTCGGCGCCAAATTATTTGTACACTAAATAAATAACTACTAATATATACAAATTATGGTAAGAAAGTAAATACAAATAAAGTATTTTTAATCTGTTTATGCAAATCACATTTTGTTAGGTATTAGTTTGGCGCCGACTTCAAAAAGTTCAATTTCATATAAAAATTTATGGTTATTTTTCACTTTTTAGCGCACTTTTAGAAGTCGGTTCAATTTTTTAATAAAAATTTTACTAAATATAATTTTTATTTTTCTTTTTTGACTACTCTGTACTAATACTTTTCAACATATCATTAAAAGACTACTAAAGTCGACCTTCGCCTATAAGAAAACTAACCCAAATTAAATAATAAAGACTTTCTTATAGGAAAAATTTATAGTTAAGTTTTGGTCCGCAAACGTCATTTTCGTCTCAGTAAATTAGAATGTTAAAATTTGTTTTCCACTTTAGTTAGGCTGGGAATTTAGAAAGCTGCCCATGTAGATCACATAAAGCAAAAACAGATTTTCATAACCGCAACATTTAAGAGCAAAGCATAGTTATTTAGATTCATTCCTCCTGTCTAGGTTGCTTTTGATGACGATTAAGTGCGTTCGTACGCTTAGCGGTTCGTTATGTAGCAGTAATTGGCTCATTTAAAGCCCTGAATTTAGAGTTTAAGAGGGTTATGTTGCTGTTGTGCCCTTTTAGCTCCTATTTAATAACCTGGAGAGGGAGGCTTTTCTGCAGTTACGTAATTTGTTAGGATTTATGGCTTTAGTATCCACTGATGCACTCGGCATCGTTTCGTATACAGGGTGTTCAGATAATGCATCAGGATACTTGATGAGGTGATTCTGTATGGTACAGGCGCGGATCCAAGGGAAGGGCGGTGGGGGCGATTGCCCCCCCCCCAATAGCTTTGAGTTCAGGAAAATATATCCGATTTTACATCTTATACTATAGTTTATTCAAGAACTAGAGAGAGTAATAAATCATTTGTGACCCTTTTTTTCTTGGCAAATTACCTGTGTTCTTTAGTCCGGTGTGGAAAAATCTGTTAGATACATATATTTTTCATAGGAATGGATTAGAAATTTTATAATCAAAACTACCGATCTATAATTTAGGACATGTGACGTTTCAGTTTATTTATTTTTTAAACCATCTGCACAGTTACAATTAAACACTAAAAATGGATTCAAATGTAATTAATTTTTGTATGTTACAGTTAAAATTAGACCTACTTATTTTTATTTCTATTGCACTGACATCTTAATTTAATCTACTTTAGTATATGGAAATCCGATAGCCCCAAAAAAATAAAATAGACGTGTTAATTCTACACGCTTAAGAAAAAGACACAAAAACAATAATAAAATAATAAAAAAATTAAGGCTAAAAATTATGGTTAATTGGAATTAAATATATATAAAATTAAAGAGTGGGACACACTAAAATAAAAATATATAAAAAAAATATATATAAACAAACATTCAACAATAAAATACAACAAAAACAAAAATTTAAATAATAAATTGTGTTCGCACTGGTAAACATTAAGTATCTAATTCGTAATCAAAGTCAGTGAAGCTATCTTCGCTCAAATTAATTAAAATTGGTTCCTCTATTCCAATGATCATGAGATCGAGTTGCCACATTTTGATTTATTCTTTTATTATATGGATTTTTCCCAATTTTCCGCAGTAACTTTATTAAAAAAATCTTTCAGAAGTTCAGTTAAATTACTAATTTTATAAGTTGTTTTATTTCTAGCAACTCTACCTTTTATTTGAGAGGTAATTCCCTCTCCAACGGACAGTTTCCGGACGATCTATAAAAATAGATTTCCTATCTGGTTTTTCCCAGCAAAAATTAAGTTCTCTGAGCAATTTCCGAAGCTCAGTTCTTTTAATTTCAGGTAAATCCCGATCTGCATTGATTGTAATTAGAATTTTGTCGATGGTTGGGATCTGCTTCTCATAACAAAATGTATGTACAACTTCTTTTATTGCAGTTTTCATTTCTTCTTGCAACGAGGTTTTTCGTCAGCCTTTGATCGAGTGTGGCTTGGGAGTACTAACAATTCCAGTCGTTTTTTCCTCCTTCAGTATTCGGTACATAGTAGATATTCCAACTCCTGTCATGTTGGAACACATCTCAACATTATTATCTAGATATTGATATCTTAAGGCATCATAAACATTCATCGTAATAAGTTTTTCGTTGAGGAAAAAATGCCTTGGTTTAACGATTTTGAAGTACATATAGAGGTGGAAACCATATCTTTTGGGTATCTTACTAATCTCAAATAATATATAAAAACCAGCGCAAACAGGATAAATCACTAAGGACACACAGTAAGGTATACTTTGCTCACTGACAAAAATTAAATTGAACTATCAGAAATTTTATTGTTGGAGTAAATTTATGAAAACTTATAATATTTAAATATAATTAAATATAATTAGATTTACGTCAGTCCTCAGTTACCTGCGGCACTGGTACAGGTACGTTGGAGGTTTCGGTAACAGTTTGATTACTCTCTTTAGTTCTTGAATAGAGTATAGGAATGTGTATGCTTGCGATCGCCCCCCCCCCTCCCAAGAGCTCAGAGGTAAGATTCTGCCTTTTATATTAGGAATGTGTATGCTGCTGGCACTCCCCTCCCCGTTGACAACTTGTTTTTCTTGCGATAGCCGCCCCCCAAGAGCTTTGAGTTCAGGAAAATAGACCCGCTTCTGTCTCTTACACTAGGAATGTGTATGCTGCTCGCATCCTCCGCCCCTGTCGGCAACTTGTTTTTTTCTTGTGATCGCCCCCCCCCCCAATAGCTTCAAATTCAGAAAAATAGCCTTTTACACTAGAAATGGGAATGTTGCCTTCCCCCGTCGACAACTTGCTTTCACTTGCCATACTGTACTTTTGTGATATCACAATTAGCTTCATGGAGTTATTTTAAAACAATTGTTTCGGAGTTTTTAGAAAACGAAAAAGTAAAAAACGATGAAAAACTTGTAGAAGAACTACTTGAAAGCGATTGCAAAATGGGCTGTCGCATGTCTCTTGCACTCCCATTAAAATTTTTCCCCAGAAAAATTAGGTGCGATTAGTGACGAGCAAGGAGAAAAATTCCACCAAAATATATTAACAATGGAGCAACCCTATCAAGGCAAATGGGATCCAGCCACGAACTTGAGATATAAAACTGGACTGCTCGTGTTCCATATCTCCCTTATAAAAAAATGATCCCACCGTGTTCCGTGCCATTAGGTGCAAATAATTGCTTTGGCAACAATCAATTCCTTAAGTTTTTATGATATTGGTGAAAGTGTATTTTTGACATTGACTGACACTTTTCATTTTGACAAAAATTTATTTTTGATTTTGCTGTTTTATGGATTTTATCACATTTTATGTAACGTTTTCCTGAAAATTTCAAACAGGAATGTGAACTTTAAGGTTTTTTTTTGTATTTTAAAAAATGTGATTCTTCATCGTAAGACGTGCAAATATCTCATCTGGTAAATTGGAATTTATTTAGTTGGTAAGTTATAAAGCATTCAATAATAATTATATAAAATTTTACCTTAGAATCAAATTGTAAATCTAAGGGTAACAAGTTCAATCTTATGAATATGATATATGATAATTATTAAATGCTATCAATATTTTAGTTTTCTAAGAGAAAAGAATCTTCAAATTCAAGAGCTGAAGCAAATTGGTCATGATCATAATTCTTTTATAGATCAGATAAATAACTCTGTTCAGAGCATTTTTCTGGAAATTGTTTTATACAAGAAGATGAGCAAAAAGTGTGTGTTGTGCTTCTTACAAATAAACTGCCTGAAAAAACTACGAAGCACTGTTTGATGTAAACATTTTGAAGCAACTAAACTTGGACTTAATAACATACACTGGCTCTACAAAAAAAAGTCCTGAATTAGGTGTGCATTAACCAACAACAATATGGTTTTATCATAAAGTTAATGTTCCACTGACATATAAAGCTGAATATCGAAATTGGTATGGTATTAAAATTTAAAATGATTATACGTTTAAAAACCAATATGCCATATTAAAATAGAAATAAATGATTGCATATAATATGAAATTTTTCAATATTATTAAGGATGTTTGGAAATTACATAAATTTTACTTTTATGTATTTGTTTTGCCTAGAAAAAAAATAATAACGTTTTGTTTGAATATGTTATTAATTAATAAAACAAAAATTCTTGATTTTACCTCAGATAGGAAATTTGTGTCATGAAAATGCTTTGTCAAAGTAGTGAGAAGCTGCGATTGATTACCATTTCAAAAATTCAACTCTAGAAAAAGTCAATTCCAGATCCTTAAACAGTTAAGTAAATTGAACGTTTGGCCTAGTGTAAAAATTAAAAGTTGCTAGTAAATCTTTATGTATATATTTAGATTAAAAATGATTGTATTAATGTAAGAATTCTCTTGTATTTGCAAGCTTCTTTATATTTAAAGTGTCTTAATAAATATTGTTTTGTTTACAATTAAATATAAACTGCTTTAACACTATCCCGTTTAGAGTTATTTTTTTTTTTATAAAAATGGTTTAGTACATAATGTTACTTTACTTCATTTAAATTAAAGCTCCGTTTTTATGAAGGAAATGTCAACATTATTATGAATGTTGTTAACCCTATATAAATACCTAACATATCAGTTCCCTAAAAGCATCGAGGAGAAAATAATTTTAACAAAGACCTAATCGAAGCTATTTTTAAATGATGAAACTATCTTACTTTGCAATAGATTATGTGGACATTTCGATATCTTACATTAAACAATATACTATATTAATTCATGATATAAAATTTCTAAAAATAAATATCTTAATACTTTTTTTCGTTACCTTCTTATACTCTACGTCCGAATAAGGATGTTTCTAAAAACAGATATTTCAAAAAAAAAAATTAGTCTCGATTTGTTTTTGGCGCATATTTCACATTTTAGCTATTTTGCTAAATAACAGTTTTATTGTAAAAAATAAAATATGTAAACAGTCATAAAAAAAACATTTTCATTTATTTATAAAAACTGATTTTTCATGCTTGTTATCTAAAAATAATAAAATTGTTACATATTTACGCTGTTCCAAAGAGTTAAAAAATGTGCTTTATTGGAGTTGCTTTAAACAGAAAAATTATAATTTTGGGGGAACTAAAAGTAGAAATTCAAGTTAAATATTGTTTTACAGAAACAATTATTCTGGGCTGCGATTCTATAAGAGTAAAGGGAAAGAGAATGTCATAATAAGGATCTTCTATCTTTGTTCAGTTTGTGTTAACACATAAGTTTATCACTGTCCTAAAAGAGATAAGGAAAGAGAATGTCAAAAAATATGCTTACAGAATCGGAGTTTCGGTCTTTTTTATTGAATATACTTGATTAACCTGTCAAGTAAAACAAGGAAGAGCAATTTATTGTTTAAGATATAGTATAGAAAGAGATAGTTATTGTCTAAACCTGTTAGTTACAATAATAGAATTGACATTCATACACGACACATTCACGCCACTGTAAGAAACTAGCAGGGAACTCAATGTTACCATACAAATCATTGCACCGAATGGCGACCAATAAGGAGGGGTCAAAAATTATTTTCGTGAGCAGTCCAGTTTTATATCTCAAGTTCGTGTATCCAGCAATGATGGGAGATTATTGTTGGTTGATTTTTTATGAGAGAAGGCGATCAAGAATATAAACGAAAGTCAACATTTGCTAAAAAGTTATGTACAAAAGACTTACTGTAAATGTATTTTCATGTGTATTTTTGTAAATAAATCCTGTTACCCTTAAAATGTCTTGTGTTTTTTTAATTGTTTTGGACTTATATATAAATATTGTATAAAAATGTTTGTATTAAATAAAAATAACTGATACATTCTATAACTCAAAATATATACGTGGTGGAAAATTTTCGTTGTTGAATTTGCAGTTAGGAAGCTTTAAACTCCCACGGACAGCCATTATAATATCAGTCGCAATTTTTTTTTGTATTTGTTAATTAGTGTTATCTTATGTTAGGCTAACAAACTTTCAAAAAATGAAAATTTATATTGAATAATCAAACCATTCAATACCTGTAGGCAATCAATATTCACATTTGCTTTTTTCCAAATTTCCAAAGTTAATGAAAGTCTACTAGAAAGAAAACAAATTTACAAAGTGTTTTTATGTCGTAACTTTTAACGTAAAATGTCTACTTTTCGTCTCGTCTTCACGGAGAAATTCCTCGGGCAAAGGTACGAAATTGATTTTCCAGAAGCTGCTGTTTACGTTATTTAAGCTTGATTTAGATGAAACGTTTCCCAAACATAAATGTTTAAATTGGGCCACTTTCGACCTATTTTTAGACTTTTAACCCTTAGGGGTGATATCGATATCTACATCTATGACGTAGGGTACAGTCGCGATGACCTAAAAAATAATTAATTAAATAAATATAATAAAAGGTTCAGTATCTGGCTTACCAGGTATTGGTTTGTTTATAAACAAAACGGAATGTGATAACATTTAGGACAATTTTATAAGTGGAAATCGCATAGTTTTATTGAAAAACGTTGAAATTCCGAATGATAAGAAATTACAATGGGAAAAATTGTTAAAATTAGAAAAATATCACGATAATACTGATACTTCTTCTTCCTGTGGCGTGTTAAGGCCCCCTGACGTTGGCAATTGCAATGGCGAGATGATCACAGTTCTCTGTTATTCTAAATTGCTGTTCAGCACTGTTTATTCCATCCATTCACGGATGTTTCTGAGCCTCAGGAGATCTAATTGATTTCAACACCTCTATGATCCTCGATCTTACCCTTCATTTTTAATTGAAGAATTTTCTACAGATCCTTTCTGAGAACATGGCCAAGATGTGCTAGTTTTCTGCATTTTACAGTTGTCAGCAACTCATGAGTGACATCTGCACGATCTAAAATCGCTATATTAATCTGCATAGCTACCCAGGGTATTCGAGGCAGTCGGCTATGCAACCACATCTCAAATGCCTTCCCAACGATTGATGGTGGCAGCCCACTCCATATTTGCAATTACACTGACCAGATGTAACATTTAACCAACCTTTGACGAAGTTTTAAATTCAGACTTTCATTGCAGACAAAAGATATCATTTTTAGGAAAGTTGTGCGAGCTGATCTGATCCTACATCTAATTTCTTTATCTGGGTCAAGCTATTCAGTAATATAACATGCAAAATATTTAAAGCAGGAGACTCTCAATGATTTTTTCGTTTATTAGTAACGAAGTCTAGTAGTCTACTGAAAACCATAAATTCAATTTTAGCCATTCAGGTTGAGTCTCATTTCATTCCCAGCTCTATTGACATGATCTAATAATTGATGTAAACCTTGCAGGCTATCGCTTATGATAGCTGTATCATCGGCATAACGAATCGTGTTTATTAGTTTGCCATTGATTTTAACCCCAGATACTGTGTTATGTAGGACTTCAGTAAAAATTTTGTGTAAATAAAAATTGAACAACATTGAAGAGAGAATACATTCCTGTCTGATACTTCGTTGAATTTGGAATTCTTTGGTGTCTTGGACCACTGCCCCTTGACGCCAATATAGATTCTTTGTGATCCGCACCTCCTTGCCATCAACACCAGCATTCTTCAATATATCGATGAGCTTCACATGTTGTATTCTGTCAAATACTTTCTGGTAATCGATAGCATACGAAAATGTCTTTACATTGGTATCGATACTTTTGGAGAAGTATATTTAGAGCAACCAGCGCTCCTCTAGTACCAAGGGCATTTGTAGACCCAACCTGCGTCTCATCTAGGTCGCTTTTACATACTTAGGAAACTTCGAGCTGTGACTCATGGGACTTCTTAACCTGTATTCGTCACAATTTTTGGTATATTACTTACATGGAGATTTTCACATTTCCAAATTCGGCAGAGCAAAAGTTACTGTTTATTGGGAAGAAATTTACCATCGTAAAACAATCAATTCTGCGCAAATTCGAACTATTGGCCTTAATAAATCCACTTTCTAACAAGCGAAAACTTCTTAGAATTGTTTTGAAAATGGGTAGTAAGCGAATTTCGAAGAAATTGCACGGAAATCACTATAAAATAATGTTAATTAAACACCGTAGCCTTTGACAGCGACGATGTTTGCGAACTAGTGAGGTCATGCATTTTGATTGGTATTTGTTGTCACGTGACTTGAAGTTGATTTAATTATATTTTAATAATTAAATAAAAAAATCCTCAAAAATAAAGAAAAATATTATTTTTTACGATTTCTATTATAGAAACTACCGTTTTGTGGCAAATTTATATTTTCATTTAAAAACAGTCAACATCCCTATTGCTATTAACATTTCTAGGTAAGAGGCAATGTCGGATCTAATTTTTAAATGCAAACCTATTGGGGGCGAGGCGATCGAAAGCGAATGTGAATTGTCGACGGGGGAGGGAAGATATCAACAGCATTCATATTCCTAATGTAAGAGGCAGAGTCAGGTCTATTTTCTTGAATTCTAAGCTTTTTGGGGAGGGGGCGATCTTTCCCACCGCCCCCCCTTGTATCCGCCACTGATAAAATTACGTGTAAATGTAGCTTCATCGGTGAATGAGGTTACTTTAATCAACTGATAATTTTGTTTATATTTATTTAAAATTTAATTGCATATGTTTGGTAACAAATGTTCACCTTTATAGAGAACTTGTATCTTTTGTACATGGAAAGAGTAAAGACGTTTCTCATGAAGGACTTCCTAAGCCGTAGAATTGGCATTTTCCTCTTGTAAACCAATATTTCTAATACTAATACCTAGATCAGCTCCTATACTTTCAAAAATCATTTCTATCAACGCTTTTAACTGATCTTTGTGTTCCTTTAGCGTCAAAATTATTTTTGAAAGCTCCGATTTTGCCCAACTTTAGATGGACTTTGGTGGAAGTTTGGGCATATGTATTGAGTTTTCGACATATTATGTGACTTACTACCTTTATTTTATCATGTAGAATCATTTCTTCAAGTATCCCGATGCATTATACGAATACCTTGTATATGATAAGATGATATTCAACAAGAAATCCATTATATGATATACAGATGGCTCCGAAACAATGAAAGGAAATGGAATAAAAGTGTATGAATTTGGTATCAGATACTACGAAAGCTTGGATAAGTCACGAAGCATTTTCAAGGCAGAAATACAAGCCATTAGGAAATTTATTCAATTCAACAAAGGAAAAACTATCACGGTCAAGCGATTATAATCATGGCGGATAGTCAAGATGTCATCAGTACGCTGAGCTCTCAAGTTATCAGCTCCAAGATCGCCTGTGAATGATTTGAAGAATAATAAAGTCACCCTCATGTGGGTACCGGGACACACCGGGATAGAGGGGAATGAAATAGTAGACAGGGGAAAGGGGCTGAGACACTATTTCTGGGGTTAGACCCTTTCTGTGGAATCAGTAGCAGCGTAATGCTGGAAGAACTAGAGGTAGAAAAAGAAAGCAGGAGATCCAATTATTTGATGGAGCTGCAAGAATTGAGATAAGCAGAGTTACTTCTGGGGCACAACGACCAGAAGAGATTCAAAGAATGCATAAGCCCAAGTAAAAATCAACTCAAAGTTCTGACAAAGATCCTGATGGGACATTGCTACCTGAAAGGACACCTCAAGAAACTCGAACTGCTAGAAGGAGAAGAGTGCAGATTTTGTGAGAAGGAGGAAGAAACCTCTATTCATATCCTTTCAGAGTGCAGCGCTCTAGAAAACTCTAGGATGTGGTTCTTGGGAACATACAAAATCGAAGAAAGGGAGCTATCCACCTTGAAGTCGTCCAACATCCTAAGGTTCCTGAGGGAAATAGGACTGGAGGATCTGCTCTAGCCGATAATGTAACTCTTATGACTGGGCAGCAGTAGGGGGGCACAATATATCTACTAGGTCGCAGTGTACAGACCACCAACTCTACGCACATACCTACATACATCACCTGATAATTTTGTTCATATTTATTTAAAAGTTGATTGCATATGTTTAGTAGTAATTGTTCATCACCCTCATTGAAGACTAGTACCTTTTTTATATGAAAAGGGTAAAGAAGTTTTTCATGAAGGACTTCCTAAGCCGTAGAATTGGCATTTTCCCCTTTTAAACCAATATTCCTAGTACTAGTATCTAGGTCGGTTTCTATTCTTCCAAGAATCATTTCTTCCATTTTAACACTTGTAACCGATGGTCTTGTTCATTTAGCGTCAAAATTATTTTTGAATGCTCCCATTTTGCCCACCTTCAGATGGGTTTTGATGAACGTTTGGGCATATGTATTGAGTTTTCGACATAATCTTTTATTTATTTCAATTATTAAGTAGTTCTAATAAGCTAAATAATTTAGTTGAAAATTTTGTTTTCTGAAAGTGTCAAAAAAGGGTAATTCATTAATAATATTCAATAGTTTTTAATTAACAAAAAACCATTATTAAACATACTGTAAAAGTCAATCGATATCTATAGAAATGGAACATATTGAGAATTTTTTCACAGAAATTTAAATTGTTGAAGTAATAATCGTCAAGTTCAATATGAAATACTATAACACAACGCTGAAAAATTACCCGTGCGTATCTACTTTATGAAAGTATCAAAGACGAATTTTTATTTATCTTTATTTTTAGAAATTCAAGATTCGAAGGAAATAAATCATTTTAGACTATATTAAAGTATTTTATTTCTTACTAATTTGACAAATAAGAGGATGAGAACTATCACGTACGGCCAGTCGTTTCAGCATGCAATTCAAAATAAAAATTTCCTTTTGTCGTATTGGAACACGAAAAAATTAATTTAAATCTCGCAGGGAAGTTGTTATATTTCAACGTATTTATACACGAAAGAAGGCGTTAAATATATCAGTAAATTCATACTCTTCTCTCGGTAAAACCGCAATCACCTGTCTTTTGCATTCGCCACATTTTTTTACCAACAATTCTCAATAATTTTTGTCTAAATTATCTCTGACAATTTAGGTTGCTCTGCTTATACAAATTCTAAACGAATTTGTGCGCAAATTGTTCTAAAATCATACATCGTACTTTTTGTCATAACTAGCAATAATCTGTTTGAATAATTAAAGTTGTTATGAGGTTTTACGACTAACTCTTACGCTCCAAAATAATAAAATACAATCCACTAAACTCATGTATTTGGAGTAGACATGGTGTATAGATGTTTCCTTAAGCTGCAGTGTCCTGTTATTAGTTCTGTCATCAGCTTAATAGGTTGTATGCTTAAAAACAGGATTTGGCGGCTTAAGTTGCCAGGTGGTTTACTCAGCAATAGATTACTGTGTCTGTGATTCGCAGTGCGATCCCCAAGGGTCTAGTGTTGATGGTGTATCATTACTCATGCAAATACTGGTTTCGGTCCAGTAAATATGGTCGCAGACCCTTGCCTTCCAATTTGGTTCGCATATTTATTGCCTAGGATGCCCTTGTGTTCTAGTACCCGAGCAATAGTAACTGTGCTGTAGTTTGATAAGGTTTTACAGACATTCCCAGATCCACTTTGATGTTATTCGATGACATGCGAGCGCTTTCAGCACTGCCTGACTGTCGGGGAAAATGACAACGGTTCTGCCCCTGTCAGATTTTCTCGAAGACATGTGTCAAAAGCCTGTTTTGCTGTCTGTCTGTATATGGCTTCGTGCATTGCAGCTCCTGTGCCATAGTCAATTTTGAACCCGTCTGTAAACCATAGGAAGCTTCCTGGCTGATACAGTGATCATTCACATGCCGCTTTCCAGTCAGTCCGAACGGTGTAGCGCATATCAAAGTTATAGGCTGACGATACTACTCATTTTCAATAATGCGTGTGTATCCTAGGGCATGTCCAATCCACCAGACCTTGTTTAGTTCCAACCTGTATTCCCTAACCTCAGCCCTGGTTATTATATTAAGAAGAAAGGATGTTTAGTGCGGTTTGTGTTGCTGTTACCGGGGTGCTTCTCATAGCTTCTTTGATGCAAGGACAGGCCAATTTTTGGAATTTGGAGAGCTCCAGTGTGACCTGCCTCTGAATGATTGTTGTCCACCATACAACCAAGTTATACGTTATCATTGGTTAGTACCTACAATCAGAATACAAAGTGTGGTTTTAATACCCACGTTTTGCCCAGTGCCTCTTTGAAAACCATTTTACCTTAAGTAATAGCTTTCCACAAGTGTGAGATCTAAGGAAGCTTTACATCCAGGATTAAATCTAGATATTCAACCTCTTGGTTCATCTACAATGGAGTATTAAAGAAAGCTGATGGATTTAATTTGCCAAACTTTCTTCTTTTTTTGTAGGGTATGAGTGTGGCTTTTCCAGGCTTTGCCCCAAGATACTGTTTAGTATACTACACCTCCACTATAATCAGAACTACTTGCATGAGTTCAGATAATGTTTTGCCATGCTTCTCCACGATGATTGTGATTAGATCGTTAGAATACCAATGAGTATAATATCCTTGGTCGCTGAGGTTTATTAGAAATTACCTCCTTCATGGTTTCCTCCGACAGGCTTGATTTTACTCGTCTGATTTGGAGCATGTTTTGTATCTACCTACATAAGGTGACCTCAGTGCTATTTATTTAGGCGGACGTTATCATAGAAATAAAGAAGGTATGATAAAATGCTTCTTCAATATCAAGGTTATTTATGGCAGACGTTATTTTCCTTACTAGGTGATATAGTGCTGACCCATATGATTTTCCTGACTATTCGGCATCTTGATTGATGTCTAGCGTAGTAGTAGTAGTTTTAGGGGGTTTTCCGTATTTACCTTTCAACTGGTTTCTCTGTCAGCTTCAACAAAAATGGTGATAGGGTAATGGGGCTAAAGGACTTTGCCTGAGAGTAATCTCTCCCAGGTTTTAGTATAAAAATAATTTTAGACCTTTTCCAAGCCGAGGGTAAGTATCCAGTAGCTATGCTTGTTTTTACGATTCTGCAGTGCACCGGAGCGATGAGCTCTTTGCCCTACGTTAGAAGCATAGAGATGATCTCACCGGGTCTCAATGCCTTGTAGCTCTCAAACGATTTTATAGCCCATAATATTCTGTTGTGGGTTACTACATCGTTTTCAATTTGCCAATTTCTTTTTAATGCGATATGAGATTGGACAAAAACTCAATCAAGAATTGTAACACTTGTTAAGCAGATGCGGTTCAATCATCAGATTAATCATTTTTTGTTTTATTGATGAAATATTGCGGTTGGGTCAGTGGGATTGAGAAAATTTTTAAAAAATCGAAAAAGGGTCGCAATTGGAAGAAAGTTGAGAACTACTTTTTTAAATTAAAGATTAAGTTCCGAAGCGGTTTCACTTCGGTGGCCAAGCAATTTCACATCTAATTACTGAAATAAACCGGTACTGATTATGGTTATTACTTGGATGGGTGTCCGCTTGGGAAGACCGCGTGACCGTAGTTCGTAACCAATGTTAACTGAAGGTCCAAGCGCCAAATGGTCTCCGTTATAGACGCGACTTTAATCCAAAATAAACAACCATATATAAGCTAAACAAATTTTCTATTTTTTTACCTAAAATTCTATATTTATTTTGTTAAATTTTATTGCACCAAAAAATCACCTTGTAAAATTGTTTTTAATAGGAAAAGTTCCCTAAGAAAGTTCGTTTGGAAGGCCGAATACAGCTGCCGTAATGAGCGGTTGCTTTCGCATATAAATATTTACTGGATTTCAGAAAAGACCCAAATAATTAAGATGCTATGGAGGCGGCAGTGCAAAGTCTGTTCAAACTTTGATGAACATTAAAAAAAAATGTTTTATTTTCTATTATTCTGTGCCCTCATAAAAAGCTTGTACATCGACATACATAGTACTTATATCTTTGTATATTGTTAAAAAGTTTTAATGGTGGCGCAAAGAGAGATTTGAGGGGATATAAGTAAATTTTGTTTTTTAGTAATGCGTAAGGCAACTTTATAGTGATTTGGATAATATAATTTTTCAATTTCCGTAAAGTTTTGAACTGAATTTTATACTAAGTTCCTTTATGTATATATATATATATATATATATATATATATATATATATATATATATATATATATATATATATATGTATATATATATATATATATATATATATATATATATATATATATATATATATGTATATATTTGTATCGCTCTCATTTCCAGAATTTCTCTTCTTCTTGAGTGATTTTCAGTTTTTAAAATTTTGACTCTCTCAAAATCAAAGAAAGGTGGTCTTTAGTGCTATGTATTATTAAAAACGTTTTATTTTTTTGTCGTCGCTGAATTGGAATCCAGGATCCATTAAAACCCATCACATCAAGGTTTTGCCATAACCTCAAAAAACCTCAAACTTAAGACCATTAAGCATTATTGAACACTTTTAACCCACAGCCAATGCTGTAAAACCCCTAATAACCCCATGACACAAAGACTCCATAACTAATAATCACATAACCCCATGTCTTCATAACTGCAAGACTCTATAACCCTATAATCATGGTACTGAAATCATTACACTCAATCTCTCATTGCGGCACAGGGACTTGTATTCGTCTCAATTTCTTTAAACTACAGCTGTTGAACTCCATGACTCAATAACCCTATAACCCCATGACCCCATGAACTCTTGACTCTGTAACCCCATAACCATGTTATTAAAATCATTACATTCAGTCTCCCATAGCGGAAAAACGTGTCGTGGCCATCATTTCTTCAAACCATGGTTTTTAAACCTCATTATCTCATAACTCCAATAATGTCAGTAACATATTATGATTTTATGGAGTAATGGAGTTACGAGGTTATCGAATTATAAGGTCTTTAGGTCATGGGATTATTGGGATTTAATGGCATTGGTTTTGGGTTAACAGCGTTCAATAATACTTAATAGCTTGAGTTTTGGAGTTTTCTGAGGTTATTGGAAAACCGTGATGTGATGGGGTTTAAGAGACTACAGATTGGGATTCAGCGACCCCGAAATCTTATAATAGATATAGTCAGAACCCCAGACCAATCCTGTGTACAGCCACACAATAAAATTCCGGATTAAGTGTAATGATTTCAGTAACATGATTATGGGGTTATAGAGTTCTGGGGTTATGGGATTATTGGATCATGGAGTTCAATAGCCATAGTTTAAAGGAATTGAGGCCACGCTCTTCCGCTATAGGAGAATTAGTGTAATATTGTCATGGGGTTATAGAGTCA
This sequence comes from Diaprepes abbreviatus, assembly GCA_034092305.1. Lineage (NCBI taxonomy): Eukaryota > Metazoa > Arthropoda > Insecta > Coleoptera > Curculionidae > Diaprepes > Diaprepes abbreviatus. The sequence goes on from JASJET010000310.1 coordinate 3,499,261, forward strand.
TGGGGTTATAGAGTTTTTAGGTCATGGAGCTCAATAACTATAGTTTAAAGAAACTCAGGTGACTACAAGTTCTTCTGATATCAGAGATTGAGTGTAATGATTTTAGTATCATGATAATGGGGTTATAGAGTCGTAGGGTAATGGAGTCATGAGGTTATGGGGTTGTTGGGTTTTCGGGTTTTTGTATCATTGTCTTTGAGTCATGGGACTATTAGGGGTTTAACAGTTTTGGGTTAAAAGCGTTCAATAATGCCTAATAGTCTTAATTTTGTGTTTTTTTGAGGTTATGACAAAACTTTTTTTTGTGTGGTTGTGTAATTAGTACCCGTGCAGGCAGCTACTATAAACCTAAAAAAAATTAATATTACTTAATATAGACTTAGGATCTTATAGGAGAAAGTTGGTTGACGATTAGAAAAAGACATTTTTTAGGAGTTATACCTCGTTTTCTAATTTTCATCAGGTGGCAGGGGTATCCAATAACGTTTGGAGTATCGTGCTTAGCTCTACCATAAGAAACGTAGGTACTACCCCGAAGCGTGAGCCAACTGTGTTTTATAGGATCCGCAGTCTATATTAAGTAATATTAATTTCTCTAACTTTTATGGCAGCTACCTAGATGTGAAGTTATGAAAGCATTTGCAGGATATTTTTTCTCCGCAGTAATATTTGCTCATATTCTTGTATTTGATACTGCGGATCTAATTATGATTAAAATACTGATCTAACACTTTATATGATGAAAATATGATTGTAAATAACATTAGATGGTATTATTATAGAACAAATCGAAATATTCACAAAATAATCTTGTTCCATTGTAAAAAAAGCTTTCTTTTAAAATCCATAGTATTTGGGGCGTCCGCAGTAATATCACCGCTTACCCTATAACTAGGCTATTTTTTTAGTATCTCTTGCGTTTTTTTTTGTTTCATTCAATCCTGCATAAAAATGTCGTTCCCGATTGTTAGTCTTTATATTTATTCTCACACTTTATATTTCGTGTTTTGTTAACATTTTTTGTGAAGGGACTTCACACGAAAAAAAGCTGCTATTTTTCTGGCATTTCTATGGTTTGTATGTATCGTCATTTTCACACAACTTCCGTTTTCACCGGAAAGGACGTCAGCTTTATTCATTCGAAATTGAAGTTCTTAATAAGAAATTTTGTGTGTCATTTACGAAATCAAATACTAAATGTATTTAATAAAAAAAATGTGGAGCACAAGGCCGTGCTCCAGTCTTTAGCGAATGTTACTGAAAGATATTTGGCCAGAACAGATATATTAATAAAAATAAATAGAGTCAATAGAAGTCACTTTATTATTTATATTTTCGACAGGAAGGTAAACAAGTTAGTGGAGGTAATATATTGGTAGGTTGTCAGTAATGAGTTACAAGCAAGCATATTTGTATCTAACGTAAAATAGCACATCATTTAAAATTTTGTATATATATATATATATATATATATATATATATATATATATATATATATATATATATATATATATATTGTGATGATTTTTATCGGTGTATGGTCGCGCTATTAGGCTCTCGCACGTGCGAACCTTTTAGCGCTACACGCACCCGCACAAAAATTTTTACCCGATAAAAAAAATAATAATTTGATATGGTAGGAAAATATTTTATTATTATTATTATTATTTAATTTTTTTGAATTTTAAAATTAAAAAAAAAAATTGCCGAAATTTAATCAAGAGTACCTAATGTCCTTTTGTTGGGCGCCAGGTAAAAAATAATTATAAAAATTACAATTATTTCTTACCAAATTTCCAAAATTTTATATATTCAAGATGTTCCACAAATATATATATATATATATATATATATATATATATATATATATATATATATATATATATATATATATATATATATATATATTCCTACCTGTTAATACTACTCAATTCTCAGGTGAGTTCAGTTATTTTAAAAGATCACCCCCAGATAATAAATACACACAGATTAAAAACAATATAAATATTTTATTCAAAAAAATTCATAAATATGGGACAATTTCAATATTTTTGGATGAAATTGTGATCACAATATTATAAAATTTCGTGCAACTGTTTTTTTTTATCAGTTTATCATTTATTTATTAATATTTGCCATGCATTATCCCTTAACAACAACCTGTATCACACCTTGGCAACGTTTTAATATTTCAGTTTTGCAACCTACTACTAGATGGCGTGACTGGGACTTAATCTTTTAAACCTATTTAATTTATCAACATGTTGTTAATTTTTAAAAAATTTCGTATGCAGTGATGTGATATAAGTAGTTATTTATTATTATAATAACACCTATTATTGATGATTAATATTTTTTATAATATCAGGTTAGTCTGACAAGCTACTATTCATTAGTATAATTTTATATTATTTTGTTAAAATTCAGACTCTAATTGATGCTAGTGTTTTTTTTTTTTAATTTTCTACAAACAGCTAATAGCATTCACCTTCTTAGAATTATAAATACCTTTGATGTTGTTTTCTCTGCCTTGGTTTATTTTCTAAACATTGGTTTTGCTATCAGTACCTTGGTCCAAATTCATTAAACACAAACCCAGTATATTAATTGATTATTTTTCTTCTTCAAAAGTCTTTTACATATAGTCAAAATATTTTGTAAAAGTTTCCTATGAAGTAAGGAACTTACAAATATTTTTCCCAACACTTGAACATATGTTTTCTTGTTTAAAAATATGACACTTTATTTTCCAAATCACTATTTCCCGAACTTGTTGTTATTTGAGAGTTGATTAAATAATTTGTAGGAAGAAATTCAATACTTTAATTTAATTTTATGAAATACTAAAGTTGTTTACTTTTTAACAAACATATAACCTCACTTACATAAAAAAGCAAAACAAAATATTTCACTTTTGTTTCAATGACGTAAGTAAACAAATGAAAATTTGAGGTTATGGTACTATTTCGGGAGCTCTCAAACGTGATGCTTTCGGCAACTGGATTATTTCAACTCTCACGACAGTACCTACGCTTCAGCTGTTTATAAACTTTCGAAACATAAGAATTGTCTCTGCTCTGATTGGTCTAAATTATGACATCAGTTAACTTGAGAGATATTGCCAACTTGAAAATTTGTGATTTATGGACGCTTTTTAATTTGATCAATTTTTACTGGAATTTGATATGTTTTGTTGAATAAATGGACCAAAATTCTATCGTTGAGCATTATTAAATCTGCCCAAAATAAACTTTAGAGCTTTTTCGACACTTTGATATATATTACAACAATATATATATATATATATATATATATATATATATATATATATATATATATATATATATATATATATATATATATATATATGAGGAGGAGAAGCAACCTGATTAATCAATAGCTTAAACACAGGTATTCACAATATAATGTCATAAAAACCAAAACTGACATTGACAACAAATTTGATAAAGAACAAGTTTTAAGCAATTTTAAAAAATCAAGCAACTTTCACCTTGCGTCATGAAATTTACAATTTACTATGAATTAAAAAAAATGTTTATTAGTTTGATGAAAACTCGTAATAATTGACACTAAGATTTCGTTTTTCCATTTTATTCATTTAAATTAAATCATTTAATAGTAATTTTAAAATAGAATGTCCCTGTAAAAAAGAGTATTATTTTTTATATTGTAGTCCTGATGAATAATATAAATATATAAAAAGAATACAAAAACATAAAGAAAACAAAAGAACTGATGAGTAGGTAACTAAATACCATCAACCAAAAATTTTTAAATGTCCTCAAAAATTATATATTATCAAACACAAAAGGTCAACTGATAAATCAGTGACTAAACGAAAATCTAAAATATTGAAATATACTTTTTAATTGGCTGATTTTAGTATAACGTTTGCAATGAGGTAGGCCAATCAATCAGAAATCAAGTTTGTGTAGTTGCGGTTTCATTTTCGCTTTAAACAATGTTTTGCAAGCTAATTCTTGTATGATTACTAGGAAAATATCCATCCCCCAAAGAAATTTAAGTGAATTAGTACCAACATCCTTCTAATTTCTATAAATATTATAATTGATTACGCTAATAAGGCACAGACAATAAAAGAGAAAGTTTGTAGTAAAAGTATTTTATATTTATTAAACATTTCTGTGCTGAATTAAACATGACAAGCGATGCTCCAAGTTTTATTCTTTTTTTAGGAAGTTACAGGAAATAATATATAGAAACAGTTTCTTTCGTGCAAATACAATTCTGGTTTTCTCTCCAAAAGCGTTTCGACCACCTCATGTTCTCGTCAGTGGAGCTGTATCGAACCAAAAGCAACATTCGCAGGAAACAATTGTTTATATAAAATATAAATTCCGGAACATGTCGGCAGGATATTAAACCTGCTGACATTTCGATGTCAAATTGATCTGGTCATATTAATCTCAGTCGCTTCTCCAATTATTTGCTTCTTCTTCAAGTGCCATATCAGGTCCCCCTGACGTTGGCAATTACATTGGCAAGTCTTTCACGGTCCTGCGCCAGATGCCTGGAACAGTTCCCCCGCGCTACGTATACCTTGTCCATTCACGAATATTCCTCAACCAGGAAGCCTGTCTCCTTCCTACCCCTCTACGTCCCTCTACTTTACCCATCATGATTAGCTGAAGAATTTTATATCGCTCCCCTCTGAATATATGTCCAAGATATGAAATTTTTCTACACTTCACAGTGTTTAATAGTAAACGAGTTGTGTCGGCCCTATTGAGTACCATTTCGTTGGTCTGCCTAGCTGTCCAAGGTATTCTCAACATTCGCCGGTATAACCACATTTCGAAAGCCTCCAACCGATTACTCGTGGCAGCCTTAATTGTCCAGATCTCTGCCCCATATAGTAACACCGGCCAGACGTATGATCTAATCATTCTCTGTCGTAGTTTTAGGTTGAGGTTATCATTGCAGAAAAATGGTTTCATTTTTTGAAAAGTTGTTCTAGCAGTCTCTATTCTACACCTTATCTCTTTATCTGGGTTTAGATTTTCGATGATATAACATCCAAGATATTTAAAATGAGTCAGCATGTCTATACTTTTTCCTTCTATTTGTATTGAAGCGTTAAGATGAGGTTGTCTACTAAAGACCATAAATGTTGTCTTTTTGATATTCATGTTGAGTCCCATTTCTTGACCCTCAGTGTTAACACAGTTTAATAGATGTTGCAGGTCCTGTAGTTTGTCGCTTAGGATAACAGTGTCGTCAGCATATCGTATTGTATTTATATATTCTCTATTGATTTGTACTCCCATTCGTTGTCCTTGAGTAGCCCGTTTAAAGATTTTATCTGAAGATATATTAATAAGCAGTGGAGATAGTATGCAGCCCTGCCTGACGCCTCGCAGATTTTACTTTCTTCTGTGAGTTTTCCATTATTTGCTTAACAGACTATAATAAACAAGGTTTAATATGGGTTTTTTGTTTTTTTTTTTCAACTTCGAAAGCAATTTTAAACACTTGTTATTTGAGGTATGGGAAAGGATCCAATAACGCCAAATTATTATTTTTAATTTACCAAGTTTTATGTTCTCGGAGAGAGAATTAAAATTTTTTTTCTAGCGGCACGTCTCTGTCCATCGCGTACATTTCTATTTTCTCTTTCTTTCTAATACTTGACATTTTTCACTCCAGATTAAGATAAAAATAAATACCCCCCGTAGGGTAATTTATTTAGTGTAGTGCCATTTTTCTATAAACAACTTAGCACCGGAAGATTGCCAAAAAAACAATTTTTCATGGTGTTATCATGGTTAAATAGACCCGATACTTCGGGAAAATATATTAATACAGGAAGCTCCGGGGAAAGGTTATCAGTTTTGTGACCTTTATTTTGCATAAAAGGACGATTGTTCGAAATAAAATATGAGACATAATTTTACTCGTTAGGAAGCGAAAAGGAATAATAAATAATTGAAAAAAGTTTATATAGAATGAGTAATTATTCTAAGGTATCATCTGTCAATAAAAGAATATTTTTTCTTTTATTATTTTTGATTATTTACACAAATTACTACGATATAAAAATGTACAGGATGTGTCTGGATTTCGTTGTTTTTGCCGGATGGCTCCGTTATTTTTAAAGTTAGCGGGATGCGGTTTTGCGAAACGGAGTTAGTTTTGCGTGAATCGAAAGATGCCGAGGATAGAATTTTTACAGCACTCTTAGTTTTTTAGATACAGGGGCTTTTTGAAAATTTGTCACTTTGGAACACCCCTCGTATTTCGGTTATCTTCTTAGTTGTCGAAAAGATAAATATTGACTCAAACAAAGTTTTTCACGCTTACTAAGGGCTTTCCAATGATATATAATACGTAATAATTCTTTTTTCGTTTAAGTCATTAAATTATATTTTTTAGATTACGTGTTTTTATGAGGCTGTGGAAATTAGATGATGCCATTATATTTTAAACAACACCTTGCCAGATGTATAACCAATAGGCAACACTTATCGACATTATAGAAAATATTTTATTATAGATTAAATTATCAATTATATTGATGTAAAGGGTGTTTTTTATAGAGGTATAGAACTTTAAGTTGGCAACACTTTTTTAACTGGCGGCCATTTTGTCAGCTGTCAAGTGATTTATGTTTAGTTTGGTTTGGCATTTCAACATGAATAGACTGACGCCTGAACAACGCTTCCAAATTGTGCAAATTTATTTTGAAAATCATGGTTCTGTTCGAAATACGTATCGCGCACTACGTCCATTTTACGGACAACATAATCGTCCATCAGAGCAATTAATTCGATTAACTATGGAACGTTTTCGCACCACGTTTGCTCTAAATGATAATACGCATCCACAGGGACGTTATTGCTGCTGTAGAGCGTAGCGTAGAGGAAGACCCGAATCAGTCTATCCGCCATCGTGCACAGGAATTGGATATGTGTCCATTCACTTTATGGAAGATTTTGTGGAAAGATCTTGGTTTGCGTGCTTACAAAATCCAACTCGTGCAACAATTGAAGCCACACGATCACCTAGCAAGGCGTAGATTCGGTGAATGGGCCCAAAACAAGATTGCCGTTGATCCCGATTTTCATAAGTGAATTTTGTTTAGCGATGAAGCTCACATTTGTTTGAATGGATACGTCAATAAACAAAACTGCCGTATTTAGAGTGATGATAATCTTCAAGTATATGTTGAGACACCGTTACATCCAGAAAAACTGACTGTTTGTTGTGCTTTATGGGCTGGTGGAATCATTGGTCCGTACTTCTTTAAAAACGATGCTGTTCAGAACGTTACAGTCAATGGTGACCGCTATAGAGCCATGATTATTGACTTTTTCGTTCATCAATTGAACAACCATGATGTGCAGGAGCTGTGGTTTCGACAAGACGGCGCAACATGTCACACAGCTCGTGCCACAATTGATTTATTAAAGGAAACGTTTGGTAACCGCATAGTTTCATGTTTCGGATCCGTGAATTGGCCTCCAAGATCGTGCGACTTAACGCCGCTAGACTATTTTCTGTGGGGATATGTGAAGTCGCTAGTCTACGCCGATAAGCTCGAAACAATTGATCACTTGGAGAACAACATTCGCCGCGTTATTGCCGATATACGGCCACAAATGTTAGAAAAAGTCATCGAAAATTGGACCTCCAGATTAGATTACGTCCGAGCCAGCCGTGGCGGTCATATGCCAGAAGTCATATTTAAATCATAATGCCAAAAGGTTATCTTTCGAATAAAATAAATTTCATGTCAATTTAAAAAATTCATCTTTGTTTTATTCCATTTAAAAGTTCTATACCTCTATAAAACACACCCTTTAGAAAATATTTTATTATAGATTAAATTATCAGTTATATTGGTGTATATATTATAAAAATAATTATTAAAATTAACAAAAATGCAAGTTGTGTATGAGTTTAAATCTAAATGGCACTCTTACTTCATTTTAAAGTTGATGAAACGAAGTTGAAAGGGCTATTTTCTACGCTTGCCAAGATATTTATTGCCTCGATTTCTTGTTGTGGCTTATTGTAAACTTTTGGCCACGGTTTGAAGAATGTTCCGAAATTTAGTAAATTACTTTTAATGCGGTTAAATATCGCTTTATGTGGTTGTCTCCTTTCCAGATACCTATATATTATAATATGAATATAAAAATCCAAGAATATAACATTTGATGATACACAAACATATCTAAATACACTTGCGTAGCTTCATCACGATCTTAATTGTATTGTATGAAAAAACAAAGAATATCATATTTGTTTTTTTTCGATTAAATTGTATCTCTAATCTTTATCAAGTATTAACTGAATGTTTTAACTTAAGACTTAAGAGTTTATATTGGGACTGTGTCCTCACAAGAATTTTTTGACAGTAAGAGCCGCTAAACCTCTAAAGACAAGTTCTGACAAAGCAAAAAGAAAAGAAAAATATGCCTTAATTTTTTTTCTTTCTTTCTTTCCCTACAACCCGGGGTGGGTCTTGGCTGACTGCACAACTTGCTTCCATCTCACACGGTCGTCCATGATAGTTGGGTCAGTGGGTAACCCCGTTGTTCTTAAATCTGACCATATGTTATTTCTCCATCGCATTCTTGGGCGTCCTAAGGGTCTTTTCTCTGTCGGGGCCTCCTCCCAAATTAACTTGGTAAGGCGGTTATTAGGGAGCCTATGGACATGGCCAGCCCATCTTAGGCGTTGGGATTTAATTTCTTGTACTATGTCGCTAGCGTTATATATCTGTTTGACCTCGGCATTTGTTCTTATTCGGTATTGATTAGTATTGGGGTCGTGATAGGGTCCGAAAATCCTTCTAAGGATTTTCCTCTCAAAACATCTAAGTTTCATTTCCATTGCTGTTGTCAGCGTCCACGTCTCACAGCCATACATCGGTGCTAATCACTGTTCTATATATCCTGATTTTTGAAGTTCGTGTTAGGTTCTTGGATTTGATGGCGTTGTTAAGACTATACATACATCTGTTTGCTGCCTGAATTATACCTTTTATCTCCTCTGTGATATCGTTATCTGCGGTGATTGTCGCTCCGAGATATTTAAAACGCTCCACTTTTTCAAAGTTATATGTGTCTATTGTTACACTTTGTCCTATTCCATCTCGATTCTTTTGTCTGTTTATGCACATGTATTTGGTTTTCTCCTCATTGACCATTAGACCGGTTTTCCTTGCCTCTATCTCTATCTCTATTTTGTTGAAAGTTAATTTTTTTTTTTGGCAAATTAAAAAGTGACAAGTAATAGAATACCTACGTAGTTTACAATAGAGATCTTTATGCTATATAGAAATTTATTTTTTAAAATTTTTCTTAATAAGAATGAGGTTATACAGAAAAATATATGCATATACTTACTTGTAAAATATAAGTTTGGTATTGTAAATATAAATATATAGGTAATAAAAATATTAAAATACTATCCTACGAATTATTTACTTTGGTATTTATACTCGATGATAAATATAAATCAACCTTGTCGGCTTGGTCCCTATCAGTTTTTACGTGGAAATTTCTACAAAAAATCAAAAGAATCATGATTTTTTTAATTAAATCAATAATTTTTGATTTAAAAAAATTCCCTAATATATTTTAACCTGAAGCATGTTTATCAACGAATATAAGCACAATAGTTTTATATACGATATACTTGTTCTGTTTTCTGCAATATGAAAACATATACCAAAAATTATTCCACAACACTTGATACAATAAAAAAACAACTTTGACAATTTATAAATTAAACTGTTTTCAAATCACTGGTTTTTAACAATGTTATTAAAAAATGCCTATTGTTGATCAGTTTGATAAAACAGAGTTAACACATTCATTTTATTTGTCCATTTTTAAATTTTGATTTGTTATTTCTAAAGATCAAAGTTTGAAAATTAATAAAAGTTAAATATTGTTGGCAATAAAAAAATAGAGACAACGTTCTATGCAATTTGCCATTCCACTGAGAGTATATGTTTGCCGATCGGTTTACACACTCATGAACAAGTTTTAATTAGTGGGTTATCCCTTGGGTACAATTTACAGCTCCAGCGGTTAAAGCGCTACGTTGTAAAAATATGGGTATCATGTCTACAAACATTATGTCAAAAATCAGGCGCTAAGTTATTTTAAAAAATATATCCTAACTAAATTATCAAGGAATCAAACAAAAAAGAGTTAAATTCAATATTATAAGGACATATAAAGGAATATTGCTAAACCACATTAAATTAGCAATTCTCTTCATCATATTTGGTTGTGTGGGTTCAGCGTGGTTGTAAATTTTCTTTCCAATAAGATCAATGTACTACCGATAGTAAGTCTAGTCTGGGAGTTTTAATTTTTGATTCGTTAATACTCAGTCAGACGAAAGACATGAACAGACGAAACAACAATGTTAAATGGGACAAGACACTGGAAGAACAAAAACAGATAAAACAAAAAGCTTTCAACAAATGGCTAAATTCAAAAGATCCACAAGATAAAAACATATACAAAAATGAACAATCCGAATTTAAAAACATAATTAACAAAAACAAAAACGACACATGGGGCAGGAAATGCACTGAACTAAATACACATGTAGGAGGTACAAGATCATCAGAAGTATGGAAATTAATAAAGACACTAAGATCAGACACCACAAACAAGATTAACTTACAACCAATCCCAATCAAAAAGTGGATAACCCATTATCAAACCCAGCTTACCGAAGACGGACAAGAGTACCTAGTTAACTCCCCAAGACGGTACAACGGTATAACATCCTTTCTTCAAGAACTATTTAACAGACTCCTAAATAATGATGATCCTATCCCAACTATATGGAAAGAAGGCTGGATAATACAAATCCACAAAAAAGGAAGACGCGACGAATGCTCAAACTATAGATGTATAACTGTAACCAGCACAATGAGTAGAGTATACGGAAAACTGCTTCGAAACATCTTAGAAACAGAAAATGGCCCCCAAGAAATTGAAGAACAAGCAGGTTTTAGAGCTGGCCGTAAATAATATATTTAGTTTAACCCAACTTAATGAAAAGAAGGTGGTAAGAAATAGAGAGGTTCATCTGCTTTTTGTTGACCTCACAAAAGCATATGATACGGTGCCAATCCAAAAATTATGGCACGTGATGGAGAAGTCTCCAATTAACAATACAGCGATCCAAGCCATCAAACAGCTATACGACCAAGCATTCTCCAGAATTAAGATCGGCAATAACTTTTCAGAAAGCTTTCATGTGACCAAAGGACTTCACCAGGGATGTTGTCTATCACCAACTCTCTTTAAAGTCTATCTCAATGAAGCTTCAAAGAATTGGAGAAGATCATGCAGTAGAATGGGAATAGAATTAAATAATGGCACCCATTTATATACGTTTCATTTTGCAGATGACCAAGTGGTAGTGACCCAAGATAAAGAAGACCTCGAATTTATGACGAGGAAACTATTTAAAGAATACGCAGAATGGAGATTAACCGTCAACTGCAGTAAAATTAAATATATGTATATCGGTGGGGAAGAAACAGATTTGGAAGTGGATGACAATATCATAGTGAAATCTTGTTCTGATTATACCTACCTTGGAACAAAGATCAATCAAAGTGGACGAACTGAAGAAGAAATATTGGAGCAAATAACTAAAGGGAAAAAAGCTATCGGATGCCTAAACTCACTATTATGGTCAACAAATATCTCCAAGGGAAGAAAACATCTTTTATACAATGCAATATATAAAAGTGTTGTATTGTATGGATGTGAAACATGGCAGATAAATAAAACTTCAGAACGGCGAAGATCTGCCGGAAAGTTAAGGATCGAATGGATAACCAACGAGAGAATTAGAGGGCGTAAAGAAAACTATTCTCGATGAAAAATCGAAGAACGTCAGCTGGTATGGTATGAACATGTGGAGAGAATGACGGACGAACGTCTACGAAAGCAAATCCTAAAATGGATACCAAATGAAAAAATAAAAAGAGGAAGACCAAAAGTTACCTCGATTAAGGGCATTATTAACCGAGCCATATCCGAAATAAACTTTCTTCTAGAGGATTGGGAAGACCGAAAACAATGGAGACTGGGAACCGGAAGGCGTAGAACGCTATGAAACCGGACATATATATATATATATATATATATATATATATATATATATATATATATATATATATATATATATATCTATATATATATATATATATATATATATATATATATATACATATATATATATATATATATATATATATATATATATATATATATGTATATATATATATATATATATATATATATATATATATATATATATATCTATATATATATATATATATATATATATATATATATATATACATATATATATATATATATATATATATATATATATATATATATATGTATATATATATATATATATATATATATATATATATGTATATATATATATATATATATATATATACATATATATATATATATATATATATATATATATATATATATATATATATATATATATATATGTATATATATATATATATATATATATATATATATATATATATACATATATATATATATATATATATATATATATATATATATATATAATACTCAGTCTATTAGCGATGAACCAAGTCTGTATGTCCATGTGAGTAGCCATTCAACTGCCTAAGGTTTTCAAATCAAGTTGTGTTAAGAGCAAATACCAAAACAGTCACTGCATCACTTGATAAATAGATATTAATGTCATTTATATAGCGCAAAAACAGTACACAGAGCCTTGATGGACTCCATGTTTGAAGTATGATTATTATAGGATACATACTGGTGTGACAGAATTTGATCATAGACTCCTGCCAATGATATATTATGGTAGCGTGGGCCGTCCCATCTATAATCATCCTGCTATCACATATTAGCAGCTATTTTTAAAAAACCCTATAATTAAATTTTACAGTAAAAAAGACACTCTGGAAGTCTGGACGTCCATCTCTCTTGCAGCGTTAGTTCCAAACAACAACGGTTATTGAAGCTTACCAAAACCATAACTCAGAACTTCAGGACAGGAGGCTAGGCTGCTAATTAGCTGGTCAGATGACATCTCTTGTTTACAGCTCTCACAGCAGTACGTCCGCGAGTTTAGTGGCGTGAAAATTTTTAATTAAATTAAATAAAACAAGTTTCTCAAAACACTTAGTCTATTAACAAAAATAAATAGAAAAAACGAATTATTTACAATGAGAAACTTAAACTAATAACAAATAACAATTACGAAGAAAGTACCATAATTGTCCTTATTGGCCATTCTATTAACCAAAAATGTAAAACCCAATTTTGAAAAAACACGTATAAATAGCCTAATAAAACATTAAACAGAAAAAAGAATAAAACGCAAAAAAAGCTATTTATATTTCTTAATCAAACAGTATTAAAATCGCGAAATGCTCGACTAAAATAACACATGATATTCCCTTAACTTCCCAAAGTAAATGAAAAACGAAACAAAACAAAGAAAACCTTCTTTCCCGACGAATATACCCGTCACGTAATTTTTCTACGACACTGGTCTTGAGAACGGTACTGACTCTAACGATTTTCAGACCGTAACTAAGGTATTCCTTAAGAGAGGGTCTTTGAATCTTACTCCCGTACCCCCTCTGTTTAGTGCCTTTTCGACAGGGTACTGTTGCAATCATGTCTCTGGTCTTAAAGACATATAATCACAATCTAATTTGCTACCACCTAAAATGTACGGATGTTTCGTCCCGATACCGGTGGTGGACTCATCAGTGGGATCTACCAGTATCTTTCCCAGACATCCCTGGACTTTCCACAAGCAGTGGTAAGATGTTAAGTTCCACAACATGCCCCCCTCCTAAGGTATTTGCTTTCCGGCTTAAACTGTCGGACAGTCCAAGCCGTTAGAAAGCACAGGCCTGAAAAGTAAGCGGAACGGACATCCTAGGTGGTCTTTCCAAAGTAGGGTACCGACTTTAGCACAAAGCCACGACTCGACGGCCTTCCATCTCGTCGTCCCTGCTCGGGTGCCATGTTGCAAGCATGTCTCTGGCCTTAAAGACATATAAGCACAATCTAATTTGCGACCATCTAAAATGTACCGATGTTTCATCCCGATACCGGTGGTGGACTCACCGGTATCTTTCCCAGACATCCCTGTACTTTCCTTAAACTTGAACCTCTATTTAAGACCAGTTTTGCCGGAAAGCGGTGGTAAGATGTTAAGTTCCATAACAGTACGCTGCAGGACATTAATGGTATGTGAGATACTAGACCTATTTGAAAGTACTACGCAATTTTAACCAATCATAACATCCATGAAAATTATAATCCTGCTAGATGGAGGTTTTTTTCCTGTTCCTCCGTATCCTTTCAGCTTAGGGGTAGTCTATCTCAACTGTATAGGGGTAGTTTATAAGAAACACGTCGGACCCGGACGTGTAAATAAATATTTTTGATTAAATCTAATGAGTGAAATTTCCAGATCATGTTTTTTTTTTTAAAAAAAAAAAAGGTTAAAAATAGAAAAATAGAAATTCGGCCTGATAAATTTTTTTTTGCAATTTATAAAATTTTTTGTGATGTTCTGCTGTTAATTTTCCTGCCACATTATTACAAACAAAAAATCTTCCAGTTTCAAATTTTCCAATAAAATTATCGGAGCTTGTTTTTTTTTCGTTTCTACCAAAAAAAAATTAATTAGCTAATTAATTTTTCGGGGCCGACTGTCAACAATCGAAGTCTCTTCGGCCCCCAATTTCTCGATGTTCTAATAAAAATATATCTTGATCGACAAATAATAATTTCACTTTCTCCCGAGAACCAATAAAAGAAAATCTATTTTTCGTTTCATCGAATTTCTGTCTCATGATGAGTTCGCTGTAATCCTGGTGAATGTGTCTTTTTAAGTAGATAGAGCTATACCGTAATATAAATAGCAATATGCTGGGTGTTCTGTGTTTTCTTTCGTTTATTCAAAAGTAAAATGTTTATACTGGAAAGGCTTGCGCAAAAATGATTTTTTATACGAAAATTTTCAGAAACACACTAACAGATAATCCGGAAAATCATTAGTTTTAAACACATCGCCAGATCAATTTTTTTATATTAAAGATATTTTTTTAACTTATTAGAAGTCCCTATTCTTCCAATGAGGAGAATATGTAAAAATTTGTTCGTGATATTTCCGTAATTTC